>NC_069400.1:87172952-87275452 GCF_026875155.1 Cherax quadricarinatus | reverse complement strand
TTGTTGAACACCTTTTCTGACTTTTTCAAAACTCCAAAACAGAACACATGGAAAATAAATTTATTTTGGGAGTAGTATAAGAAAATTCCCTTATGAGCTAACAGCCTCTGGAAACGAAAAAAAATCATCGGTTCTTCTTTGATGAGAAGAAAGTTCCCAGATTCACGGCAACACATCTACTTCTGAACTGGTGATCAACAATTCAAATTCAAATTCAAAGTTTATTCTCTATAAGGATTACAATGCTGAGTTTACAGAAATTTGGTTATTGTTTGGTTTACATGTAGTAAAATTGTGATTACAGAGTGTACCACTAGAACGCTTAGCATGGCTAGGCATTTCGGGCATACTTAGTTTTATTCTTAATTGTAAAATATTACAAATTATGAGGTAAGTTGGTATTATGGCTAAGTGACTAAATACTAGTTTGTGAGTTTAGCAATGTGAATGCTTTTGTTTTGGCACAGTACATAGTTTCAGTATTGGAGTATCACATGATTCATTATTTTAATAGCTGACTGGTCAGGGGACCGGGATAACGGACAGAGGATCGAGCTTTCAAGACCTCTAATGATGAATAGCCCATACTGATTTAATGCTTCATAAATATAATGCAGTTATCGATGCTAGAAATACATTTTGTATGCCCCCAAGTTCGCCTTCATTTGTGTTGGATTGCGTGGCATTGTCCACCGTGACCAGATCCCTTTCAACATATAGCAGAAAGGATCAGTCAAGACGTCGCCGACAACGACCTACTCATTCAGAAACACAATGAACGTCCACACAGGATAAGGAAGGTTTTGGACAGTCACAATATCATTTACATCCTAGCGTGCCAAACATTCCCTAACAATAAAACGGGATGTACCTAATTTTAATCGCAATTACAAAAAAGCGGAATCAGATTCTACTTAGTATGTACTCACCCTGGCCAGTTATTCGGTATTCTCCGATCCATTCTCTTTAGGATTTTCCTCGCCTTGAAATTAAGAGAAGGATCTAATCATCAGAATTTTCTTTGCTCAAAAAGGAGGAGGAGAGTAATTTTGGATATTCATAAAACAAAGAGAAACTGAAGGAACTTCCTCACGACACGAGCACATACAGCAAAGTTCAGAGATCCTCCCGTAAAACAAGGAAGCGGATTGTTCTAATCGATACAGGGACGTTCTCCTGAAAACATTTTAAACTGTATTACCTATTTCCCATTAACTCTTGCTCTGCGCACTTCCACGGTTTCCCTAAAATACTTAACCCCAGATGCCTTTCCTTCCAATCACGACTGGCACATAAAGTGTTACCACACAGACTAGACATCTATCAAAATCTTCAGGAACCATAAGCCTTTCACACCTCAAGCACTCGAGAGATTTATTATTCAGATTAAAACGATATTAGCACCCCTCAACAACTAAGTTCACTCTCACCCCATTAAAACTTGCTATGCAGTTTCTGGAGACTCACAACTTGTTTTACATTCACCTTCCTCTTCTTCCCCTAGGTTTAAATAAAAACGGTAGAAATGTGCCTATGGTTGCTTCTTATCTTCGAAATCCGTATTTTACCATAAAAATTTCCAGGCATAGAAATGTGAACTCTCCTTAGTGCTGTGCTCGCTAACATCTGCCTTCCCTATCTCGAGACCACCTGCCCAACATCATACACAGCAACATTACGCGACAAACCGTAGCGTGGGTGATATTTTAGTCGTAACCACACGACGATTAATATCAAGAACTCAGCAATGATCTTAAAATTTAAATTAGTGCAGTAATAGATCCATTTTGCATTGGAAAAAAGGGAGGAAGGATATCCAACAATCACGGGCGTCTTCATCATTATGAAAATCTAAAGGATTCTTTTACCAAAAAAATCAAGAAACCTACGAACAGAATTGACCATGTACAGGAAGGACATCTGCATGACTTTCTTCACGGCTACTATAAAATACCATTACAACTTACCCATCCATTTGGGTATGACCTACTTCCCCTGGGGAAAACCGCCTACCAGTGGACTATGCCCTCGTCTGCTACTGTCTCTTTCCACCTAAGCGCCAGCCTCTTGCCTCTGCTCCAGAATCGACAACTACAGTGCTCTTCACACCAAAATCCAAGGCTTGAGGGACTAATTACCTCATCTTTTGTATGTAGTTCTACTGTCTTCAAATTATGTCTAGAATCTGTATTGATAAAGCACTGGATTTCGAAACGTCTACAGTAATGATACCCAGATGTTGCATATGTGTCTAAATCTTCAGAAATGACCATATTACGAAATTAAGAAAGGAGACATTATTGGCTTCATTCTCAGTGCTGAGTTCCTTTAAAAAAGACTTCCACTACTTGGATTTATGCTTCCTTCTCTCGTTCTGTAGGCTTATGATATTTCTTCACCTTGGCGGAATTAAAACACATATAATGCAGAACATACTCTGCGGGTTTTTGAAGAACTGCTCAATCCCTACCTAACTAGCATCACATTATACTGAGAAAGGGTTTTCTTTAAAATTCCACTCTTCTGTATTGAAGCCCAGCTAATCAAACTCTCAGGCATCGTTTATCCCTAACAAATTAATTCCTTGGTTTTATCACAGAATTTTTCGAGTGAGTAATTTACGAGAGAATTTTAGACAAAAACGCTGGTAAAAACCGTCTATGCCTAAAATGTGCCTCACAGCTTTTCTAGCCTTTCATATGATTAGCGTCATTTTTGCCATGGCAGAAGACATAGCTCAGGAAAATAACGTTTGCCTGCCACTTTGACCGTAAATAGTACTTGCAAAACTTTTTTAAAATAAACCATCCACATGCAACATGTGCTGGCCCCATTAGTAACCTGTAATAAAGGACAATAAAATATCACTTGAAATTTTTCACATCTTAATTAAACATCACATTTTTATGATTACATAAGCCCCTTTACTTGAATGCTGAAAACAGAGAATTCCATTTCCCTAGTATCAAAGAAACTTTATAGTATTCTTTCAACAGATCCAACAAAGTTTATATACTTTTAATAAACCTTTATATCAATAATATCAAATCAAAGGATAAGATAACTATCAGGTCTAGTGAGAGCATGACCCTTGGTAATATGAGTAAATGCTTTTCTTTGGGTTTTGGGGTATAGGAGTGAGCATACTTGATGAGGCTAACTGACTTTTATTAGTTTAAAATTTGAAATCGTTTTCTATCAGAAAATGCACCTAAACCCAGTAACAGATTGGTCTAAACTGGGTTATCATAATAGAGTTATATCGCGAAACCTTTATTTTTGACATCATGATCATTCTTGAAATGAAGCAACACATTCTTTGCAGAGGATTCTTGAGGCCTACAAGCTTACAAAATTAGAATCTAAAAGGATCTTGATTCAATCTTTAAGAAGTATTTCCCTGCAAAATATTTTCCTATATATAACTGAAAGCCTGTTGTCTAGATTAATAGGGGAACGAATAACAAGCTAGTAACCAAATTAGAATATAATGAAATTCAAACATTTTACTGGATTCATTAGTTCTTATAGTGACTAATCGTGATTTAAGTGAGCATGCACATAGATATGAGAAGTTCGGGTTGTGTGTCCCACAGAAAGTCAAAATTATTGGTCTGAAATTTTACGTCTCCCACACACCTCAGAATGTTCGGTAAGGCTGCAAGCCTATGCATAAAATATTCGTTTAGTAAAATTACAAACCATACACTTGTTGGAAATGCTTCAGTTTATAAAATGCAACAAGTTTAGTTCAATTAAACTTGATATTTTAAAAGATGTTATTTGAATATAAATTCATCTAAATTAATACATAAATCTAGTTAAGACACACGTGCAACATCTGGATATCTTTATTGTAGACGTTTCGCCATCCAGTGGCTTTATCAATACAGATTCTAGGACATAATTAGAAGACATTAGAACTATATACAAAACATGAGAACATAAGAACATAAGAAAGGAGGAACACTGCAACAGGCCTGTTGGCCCATACTAGGCAGGTCCTTTACAATTCATCCCACTAACAAAACATTTGCCCAACCCCCCAAATTTTTAATGCTACCCAAGAAATAAGCTCTGGTATGAAAGTCCCACTCAAATAAAACCCTTTCCACTCATGTACTTATCCAACCTAAATTTGAAACTCCCCAAAGTCCTAGCCTCAATAACCCAACTAGGTAGACTGTTCCACTCATCAACTACCCTATTTCCAAACCAATACTTTCCTATGTCCTTTCTAAATCTAAACTTATCTAATTTAAATCCATTACTGCCTTGGAGTTAGTGTTCACATAAGAACATAAGAACATAAGAAAGGAGGAACACTGCAGCAGGCCTGTTGGCCCATACTAGGCAGGTCCTTTACAAAATTTATCCCACTAACAAACATTTGACCAACCCAATTTTCAATGCCACCCAAGAAATAAGCTCTGATGTGCAAGTCCCACTCAAATCCAACCCCTCCCACTGATGTACTTATCCAACCTAAATTTGAAACTACCCAAAGTCCTAGCCTCAATAACCCAACTAGGTAGACTGTTCCACTCATCAATTACCCTATTTCCAAAACCCAAAACTTTCCTAGTCCCTTTTTAAATCTAAACTTATCTAATTTAAATCCATTACGCGGTTCTCTCTTGGAGAGATATCCTCAAGACCTTGTTAATATCCCCTTTATTAATACCTATCTTCCAATTATACACTTCGATCAGGTCTCCCTCATTCTTCGTCTAACAAGTGAATGTAACTTAAGAGTCTTCAATCTTTCTTCATAAGGAAGATTTCTAATGCTATGTATTAATTTAGTCATCCTACGCTGAATGTTTTCTAACGAATTTATGTCCATTCTGTAATATGGAGACCAGAATTGAGCTGCATAATCTAGGTGAGGCCTTACTAATGATGTATAAAGCTGCAGTATGACCTCTGGACTTCTGTTGCTTACACTTCTTGATATAAATCCCAGTAATCTATTTGCCTTATTACTTTACGCTTAGGCATTGCTGTCTTAGTTTAAGGTTGCTGCTTACCATAACCCCCAAATCCTTTTCGCAATCTGTATGGTTAAGTTCTACATTATTTAACTTATAAGTGCTAGGGTTATGGACACTCCGAGCTTCAGAACCTTGCATTTATCTACATTGAACTGCATCTGCCACTTTTCTGACCAAGAGTAGAGTTTGTCTAAATCCTCCTGAAGTTCCCTAACATCTACGTTTGAATCAATTATCCTCCCTATCTTCGTGTCATCGGCGAATTTGCTCATATCACTAGCAATTCCTTCATCAAGATCATTGATATATATTATAAACAACAACGGGCCCAAGACTGATCCCTGTGGAACGCCACTTGTTACTGATCCCACTCGGATTTAAACCCCATTTATGGACACTCTCTGCTTCCTGTCTGTGAGCCATGACTCGATCCACGAGAGCACCCTTCCCCCAATGCCATGAGCTGCTACTTTCTTCAACAGTCTTTGGTGCGGAACTCTATCAAATGCCTTACTAAAATCTAAGTAAACAATATCAAATTCTTTATCGTGGTCAACAGCCTCAAAAGCTTTACTGAGAAAGTTAATAAATTAGTTAGACAAGACCGGCCTCCTGTGAATCCATGCTGAGTATCATTAATCAAGCTATGCTTATCGAGATGGCTTCTTATAATCTCAGCTATAATTGACTCTAGCAACTTGCCTACAATTGAGGTCAGGCTTATTGGGCGGTAATTTGACGGTAACGACTTGTCCCCTGTTTTAAAAATAGGAATTACATTAGCCATCTTCCACATATCAGACACTACACCTGTTTGAAGAGATAAATTAAAAATATTAGTTAATGGTTCACAGACTTCCATTTTGCATTCTTTAAGAACCCTTGTATAAACCTCATCAGGACCCGGTGACATTATTTTGCTTCAGATCCGGTCTATCTGCTGTCCAAACCATTTTCACTAAGTGACTGTGATGTTACATAATTTATCTTCTTCTGATCCACTATAAAAGTTAATTACGGAATATTATTAGTGTCTTCCTGTGTAAAAAACAGAGAGAAAATAATTATTTAAAATCGAGCACAATTTCATTCTCTTTGTTAAGTAAGATGCCCATAGTTATTTTTAAGGGGACCTATCTTATCTCTGACTTTTGTTCTATATACATGGAAAAAACTTTTTGGATTAGTTTTAGAATCCCTAGCAACTTTAATTTCATAGTCCCTTTTAGCTTTTCTTATCCCTTTTTAATGTCCCTTTAATGTCAATATACTGATTCATAAGATGACCCTCGCCTCTTTTGATACGCCTATAAATTCCTTTCTTATGCCCTAGTAGATATTTCAGCCTATTATTCATCCATTTAGGGTCATTTCTATTTGATCTAATTTCCTTATAAGGGATAAACGTTCTTTGAGCAGCATGTATTGTGTTCAGAAAACTGTCATATTGAGTAGCTCTCTTCGTTACCCCAGTCAACAGATGATAAGTGTTCTCTAAGCCCATCGTAATCTGCTAAGCGAAAATCTGGGACTGTTACTGAGTTATCCCTACTATCATACTTCCATTCAATTCTAAATGTAATTGATTTGTGGTCGCTAGCACCCAGTTCCTCTGAAACTTCTAAATTATTAACAAGGGATTCATTGTTTGCCAGAACTAAGTCAAGCAGGTTATTTCCCCTTGTAGGTTCTGTCACAAACTGCTTCAAAAAACAATCCTGAACTACTTCTAAGAAATCGTATGATTCTAAATTCCCAGTCAAGAAATTCCAATCAATATGACTAAAGTTAAAGTCTCCTAGAATTACTAACATTATCGTGCTTTGTGGCCCTAACAATTTCCTCCCATAGTAGTCTCCTTGGTCCCTATCTAAATTTGGGGGACGGTATATCACACCTAAAATTAATTTTTCATGCCCCTCTGAAAATTCTATCCAAACAGACTCTGTATGTGTTATTCAGACTTAATACCCGTTTTTATGCAACAGTTCAAGCGATCTCGGACATACAATGCCACCCCACCCCCCTTCCCGATACTTCTATCTACTTGGAACAATTTAAAACCCTGAATGTGACATTCTGCAGGCATGTCCCGACTTTTTGAATTAAACCACGTCTCAGTAATGGCAAATACATCTATGTTACCTGCACTAGCAACTAGTCTCAACTCGTCCATCTTATTCCTAGCACTGCGACTATTTGTGTAATAAATTTTTAATGACCTTCCTCTCTCTTTACCCTTCCTGCTCCTTTCTATTATTCCACTAAACCTATTACTGTCCTTGTCAATTAGTGCCACTGGCTTTCCAATATCCACCTCATTTTGCCTATTACTAGTTCTCCTAGTACTCATGTTACTACCCTGCGACTTCACAGTTTTCCCGCCAAAACCCATACCACTAACTATTCCTAGTTTAAAGACCTAACAGCTCCCTCCACTGCGTTGGCCAGTGCTCCCACCCCACACCTAGATAAGTGAACCCCATCCCTGGCATACATGTCATTTCTGCCATAGAAGAGGTCCCAGTTGTCAATGAATGTTACCGCATTTTCCTTACAGTATTTGTCTAGCCAGCAATTTGACACCAATTGCTCTGGACAACCATTCATTTCCAACTCCTCTCCTTGGCAAAATGCCACATATGACAGGTTTCCCACCCTTCCTCCTAATTATCTCTATTGCTGACCTATACCTGCTAATCAGGTCCTCACTCCTACGTCTGCCACATCGTTGCCTCCAGCACTGAGACAGATAATAGGATTGCTCCATTACCTCTCATGATGTCATCCAGACGGCTAACAATATCCTTCATCCCAGCCCCAGGAAAACACACTCTCTGCCTCCTACTCCTATCTTCAAACAGAATGCCCTATCCATGTACCTAATCTGGCTATCCCAACAACAACAATGTTTTTACCTTCCTTGGCGTCGTCCGTCGTGATGCTCCGAGTAGTTGACTCACATTTGCCAGGTAGCATTACGCCACTTGTAGAATTCGTCAAGACGTTCTCGATGGTCTTCGTTGGGGTTTCTAGGGATGTCTTACTCACGTCTGCCAATGCTTCTTTGGTGCTCGTTGTGGCATTCCCAGTAGAACACTCACATTCGTCAGGTAGCACGAGAATGAGTTGGAAGTTTCCACGGTAGTCTTCTGGTTTCTCGTTGTTTCTGCCTCTCCAACCGTTTTCTTGATCTTCAGCTTGGTTCCATGTTGCCCGGCCACTGACCAAGCTCCCCTCTTAACCTGGGTACTCACAACAGAAGGATTACTACGAATCCTCTTGTTCTCCTCCGTTAATCGCCGTATCTCCATCTTAGCAACTCTGAGCTCTTCTCTCAGCTGCTGCTAAAGTTGCTCAAGAGAGGGCATCCTGGTACAGATTCACAGAGAGCACACAAACAGGTCTTCACAGAGCTAAGTACACGTCACCACTGAGCTAGTGGTGGAGGAGAATCTGGAGCAAAGGCAAGAAGACTGGCGGTTATATAGGCGTCAGTGGATAAGGACGTGTAGCAGACGAGGGCATAGTAGTAGTGATGAAGGCGGCTCAGTGGCTTCTTCTACAGAGTGGTCCATTTCCTGAGTGGCTTCTACAGAGTGGTCCATTTCCTGAGTGGCTTCTTCTACAGAGCTGTCCCTCCTGAAAAGGGCTGCGGCTGAGTGGCTCCTTTTCACACCTATGTGCTAATGACCTTGACCTCGCCCTCGAGACCACCTCACCCTCCAGACCACCTCACCCACGAGACCACCTCGCCCTCGAGACCACCTCGCCCTCGAGACCACCTCACCCTCAACCCCCCACCCACGCCCCCACCCACGCCCCCCACCCGCGCCCCCCACGCCCCCCGCCCTCGCGCCGACCCACCCGCCCACTGCGCCCTCGCGCCCGCCCGCGCCCCTCGCGCCCGCCCGCGCCCTCGCGCCTGCCCACGCCTTCTGCTGCGCCTTCTTCAGCGTCGTCCGGATCACCCCCGCGCCCCGAATTTTTTTCCGACTTCTTTCAAATTTTTTTTGAATTTCATTTTCTTTTGCTCTCCATCTCCTCGGATCAAATTTTTGAGGTTCCCCCTCCCACTTTCACCCCCATCCCATTTTTTTCGAATTTCATTTTCTTAAGATCTCGGATCAAGTTTTTTGGATTCCCCCCCTCTGGGGGTAAGCATTCAAAATGGACTCCCACTTTCACCCCAAATATTTCTCCTCCATCTCCTCGGATCAAGCTTTTTGGATTCCCCCCTCTGGGGGTAAGCATTCAAAATGAACTCCCACTTGCATCCCAAATTCCCTGCTCCATCTCCTCGGATCGAGTTTTTCTCGATATCAATAATACAAAGATTTCCCCCACCATCCACTTCTACCCCAAATATTCCTGCTCTACTTCCTTGGATCAAGTTTTTCTCGATAATACCAAGACTCACTTCCTCGAATCAAGTTTTTTGGATTCCCCTCTGGGGGTAAGCATTCAAAATGGACTCCCACTTGCATCCCAAATTCCCTGCTCCATCTCCTTAGATCAAGTTTTTCTCGATAATACCAAGACTCCATCTCCTTGGATCAAGTTTTTGGATTTTCCCCTCTGGGGGTAAGCATTCAAATGAACTCCTCCTATGGGGCATGGTACTTTCTCTTACTACAGGTCTAAACAAGTGTGAAGTCACCCCACCTGTGTTTACTCGGCGGTCAGTGACGTCATGTGATGACCTCACACATACAGGCTGAATCTTGTCGACTTCCCCCTATGTCAGTGACGTCACGTGATGACCGCAGACACAGGCTGAATCTTGTCGAGCAGACAATAAAATGCAGGATAACACTATTTATTATACAACCAATGCATTTCATATACAACATAGGGAAAACATTTTCACTCTTAACCCAGGATAACCCAAATAATTTCACATTTTTTTTCGTTAATACCCACAACAATCCACAAATTTCTTTACAAAATACAACACAAGTCTAGACATTTTTCTCGTTTTAACTATTTCATCAGAAAAAGTCACCACAACACTTATAACCACTTTTTCGATAAATTCACTAGTCACAATTTTACATATTACGAAGTTAATATGCACACACACCTCACTTTACTTTGAACACCTTCAAAACACTCATAAATCATTTGAATACTCACAAAAATACCTTTGAACATCTCCAAACAACAATGAAAACACTTCCAAAATATTGGAGTACTCCCAAATACACCACTGAATACTACTAAAACACCACTGAATACAGTCAAAACCCCTCCAAAATCACCATAAACTAAGATCAACATAACAGACTAACACCCATCTCAAATCCACTAAAATCACTGTAACCAAGATATTCACAAAATTCTATGACCACCTAGCCCACCACACCACACACACACACACACACACACACACACACACACACACACACACACACACACACACACACACACACACACACACACACACACACACACACACACACACACACACACACACACACACACACACACACACCACACACACACACACACACACACACACACACACACACACTTTTCTCAATATCTCTTAAGAAATATTCTCTCATCGAAAACCTTTATCATCTCACTATCAGAACAACCCCAAGATTACTTCGAACACTCTCATAAATCATTTGTATACTCACATAAACACCTTTGAACATTTCCAAACAAACACTAAAACATTTCCAAGACAACATTTTGAATACTCCCAAATAAGATTTATCATCTCTAATTTATCTACACTTTCATATTTCATTAAATTACAACTCATCCCCAAAACTCCTCCCTCATTCTCAGATTTTTACAACAGTATCACAATACTAACTTCGCAACAACACCAAAACACCATCATTTACCTTTGAATACTCCAAAAAACATCATTCGAATGCCCCAAATCACACTGATACTCCCAGAAACACATTCATAAATACTCTTGCACATCATTTCAACACCTTCAAAAACACCTTTGAATAGTCTCAAACACCATTTGAGTACTCCCAAATACACCACTGAATACTACTAAACATTTTTTTCTCGTTTTAACTAATTTCATCAGAAAAAGTCACAACAACAAACCCACAACTTATAATCACTTTTCAGTAACTCTAGTTCGTCAACAACACCATAACCCACAACACCACAACCCAACAACCCACAACCCACAACACCCACAACCCACAACACCCACAACCCACACACACCACAACCCACATCACCACAACAACAACCCACTATAACCTCTTTTCGGTATCTCTAGTTCGACAACAACACCCACAACCCACAACACCCACAACCCACAACACCCACAACCCACAACACCCACAACCCACAACTCCAGACCCCACAACACCCACAACCACAATTTTTTCTCGTTTTAACTAATTTTATCAGAAAAAGACACAACAACCCACTTATAACCATCTTTTCGATATCTCTAGTTCGACAACAACACCCACAACCCACAACACCCACATCCCACATCACTCAACCCACATCACCCACACCCCACAATTTTTTCTCATTTTAACTAATTTTCATCAGAAAAAGTCACAACAACCCACAACTTATATACACTTTTCAGCATCTCTAGTTCGACAACAACACCCACAACCCACAACACCCACACCCCGCAATTTTTTTTCTCGTTTTAACTAATTTCATCAGAAAAAGTCACAACAACAACCCACAACTTATAACCACTTTTTCAGCAACTCTAGTTCGACAACAACACCCACAACCCACAACACCCACAACCCACATCACCCACAACCTGCAATTTTTTCTCGTTTTAACTAATTTCATCAGAAAAAGTTACAACAACAACCCACAACTTATAACCACTTTTTCAGCATCTCTAGTTCGACTACATTACCCACAACCCTCATCACTTACCAATTTATTCACAATTTATTCGATACAAGTTTTTACCCTTCTTTTTACTGAATCTTAAATGTAATACACATTCCTCCCTACATTACTAAATTTCTAATAAAATCCTCTCCATACCCATCTCCTTGTATCCACATCAATTGATATTATACTCACAACAACTAATCTCACTACCCAACTACTGCGACATGTTTCAACACCCTCCATTCTTTTCCAATATATCATAACTTTTCAATTCTATAATTTCTTTGTAAAATATTCACACATTACCTTTATTTTCAGTAAAATCCCCCCCATATTTCATTAAATTTCTAATACAGCCCTCCCCATACCCCTCTCCATCTCACCCACATTTCTTCACATCCACTCACCCATCTCCCAACACACCTCTTCTGAACACACACAAAAATCACATTTCACATCCACAAATGCATCTCATCACCCAACTCAAATCCACTAAAATCACTTTATCCAAGATATTCACAAAACTCTATGACCACCTAACACACACACACACACACACACACAAACACACACACACACACACACACACACACCACATACACACACACACACACACACACACACACACACACACACACACACAACACACACACACACACACACACACACACACACGTACAGTACAGTACAGTACAGTAAATGAAATGATGGAATATGTAACAACAAAATGCAAGGAGGCAGTGGAAAGGTTCATTCCCAAGGGCAACAGTAACAACAGGAAGACCAGAACGAGCCCCTGGTTTTCCCGACGGTGTAAGGAGGCAAAAACAAAGTGCAATAGAGAATGGAAAAAGTACAGAAGGCAGAGAACACACGAAAATCGGGTGATCAGTCGCAAAGCCAGGAATGAGTACGCACAGGTAAGGAGGGAGGCCCAGCGACAGTATGAAAATGACATAGCATCGAGAATCAAGACTGACCCGAAACTGTTGTATAGCCACATCAGGAGGAAGACAACAGTCAAAGACCAGGTGATCAGATTAAGGACAGTAGGTGGAGAACTCACAAGAAATGATCAGGAGGTATGTGAGGAGCTGAACAGGAGATTTAAGGAAGTTTTTACAGTAGAGACAGGAAGGGCTGTAGGAAGACAGCACAGAAGGGAACATCAAGAGGGAATATACCAACAAGTGTTGGATGACATACGAACAACTGAGGAGGAGGTGAAGAAGCTCTTAAGTGACCTTGACACCTCAAAGGCGATGGGACCGGACAACATCTCCCATGGGTCCTTAGAGAAGGAGCAGAGATACTGTGCGTGCCTCTAACCACAATCTTCAACACATCCCTTTAAACTGGGCAACTACTGAGAAATGGAAGACAGCTAATGTAGTCCCATATTTAAGAAAGGAAACAGAAACGAGGCACTAAACTACAGACCTGTGTCTCTGACATGTATTGTGTGCAAAGTCATGGAGAAGATTATCAGGAGGAGAGTGGTCGAACACCTGGAAAGGAACAAGATTATAAATGAAAACCAGCATGGGTTCATGGAAGGCAAATCTTGTATCACAAACCTCCTGGAGTTTTATGACAAGGTAACAGAAGTAAGACACGAGAGAGAGGGGTGGGTTAGATTGCGTTTTCCTAGACTGCAGGAAGGCCTTTGACACAGTTCCCCACAAGAGATTACTGCAGAAGCTGGAGGATCAGGGCACGTAAAAGGGAGGGCACTGCAATGGATAAGGGAATAACTGACAGGGAGGCAGCAACGAGTCATGGTACGTGAAGAGGTATCACAGTGGGCGCCTGTTACGAGCGGGGTCCCACAGGGGTCAGTTCTAGGACCAGTGCTATTTTTGATATATGTGAACGACATGATGGAAGGAATAGACTCTGAAGTGTCCCTGTTCGCAGATGACGTGAAGTTGATGAGAAGAATTAAATCGGACGAGGATGAGGCAGGACTGCAAAGAGACCTGGACAGGCTGGGACATGTGGTCCAGCAACTGGCTTCTCGAATTCAATCCAGCCAAATGCAAAGTCATGAAGATTGGGGAGGGGCAAAGAAGACCGCAGGCAGAGTATAGGCTAGGTGGACAAAGACTACAGACCTCACTCAGGGAGAAAGACCTTGGGGTGACCATACACCGAGCACATCAACGGAGGCACACATCAACCAAATAACCGCTGCAGCATACAGGCGCCTGGCAAACCTGAGAATAGCGTTCCGATACCTTAATAAGGAATCGTTCAAGACACTGTACACTGTGTATGTTAGGCCCATACTGGAGTATGCAGCACCAGTCTGGAACCCACACCTGGTCAAGCACGTCAAGAAGTTAGAGAAAGTACAAAGGTTTGCAAAGAAGGCTAGTCCCAGAGCTCAAGGGAATGTCGTACGAGGAAAGGTTAAGGGAAATCGGACTGACGACACTGGAGGACAGAAGGGTCAGGGGAGACATGATAACGACATACAAGATACTGTGGGGAATAGACAAGGTGGACAGAGATAGGATGTTCCAGAGAGGGGACACAGGGACAAGGGGTCAAAACTGGAAGCTGAAGACTCAGACGAGTCACAGGGACGTTAGGAAGTATTTCTTCAGTCATAGAGTTGTCAGCAAGTGGAATAGCCTAGCAAGTGAAGTAGTGGAGGCAGGAACCATACATAGTTTTAAGAAGAGGTATGACAAAGCTCAGGAAGAAGAGAGAGAGAGGATCCAGTAGCGATCAGTGAAGAGGCGGTGCCAGGAGCTGAGTCTCGACCCCTGCAACCACAATTAGGTGAGTACAATTAGGTGAGTACACACACACACGCACACCTCACTTTACTTTGAACACCTTCAAAACACTCTCATACATCATTTGTGACCACCTTTTTTCAATATCTCTTAAGAAATATTCTCTCATCCACAACCTTTATCATCTCACTACAGAACAACCCCAAGATTACTTCGAACACTCTCATAAATCATTTGAATACTCTCATAAACACCTTTGAACATTTCCAAACAACACTGAAGCACTTCCAAAATATCATTTTGAATACTCCCAAATAAGATTTATCATCTCTAATTTATCTACACTTTCACATTTCATTAACTGAAATTACAACTCATCCACCATACTACTCCCTCAGTCTCCAAACTTTACAACATTATCACAAAAACTAACTCATACACTTATCACATGAGACATTTTACCAAAACTAACACAAACACACCCACACACACCACACTTTACTTTGTACAACACCAAAAACAACATTAATTCCCATTGATTACTCCAAAAACATCATTTGAACACATTCAAAAACATCATCAAACTCCTTTGAATACTCCCAAAACACCACTGAATACTACCAAAACAGCACCGAATACTGCCCAAACAACACTAAAAATCACCAGAAACTAAGATCAACACCACCAACTAACACCCATTTTATAGAAATCCCCTCAAATCACTATAACCAAGACGATCCCACTCACCTCAGACTATTATATAACATGAGCGCAAAAAAACACTCATAAATCATTTGAATACTCACAAAAAAACACCTTTGAACATTTCCAAACAACACCGAAAAACACTTACAACAGGATCACCACCAACTGAATCATAACATGTACACACACACACACACACAAAAAAAAAAAAAAAAAAAAAAAAAAAAAAAAAAAAAAAAAAAAAAAAAAAAAAAAAAAAAAAAAAAAAACTATCATCAATGACCACTCACCTCAAAACCACTAAGATCGCAGAAAACACTCATTTTCATAAACATTCACACAAAAAAATCACAATCACCAACTCCATACAATATCTAATACACCTCCTCACTACCACCAACACATACCAGCACAGATAGGGATACCTCCCATGACATCACACTCCATCCTGTGTTTACTTGGCAATCAGCAACGTCACACCCCACTTTTACTTCATTTAACTTAACGAGAGGAAGTTACTTGTTTCAACCTGTTATATCTCCAATATCTAAGATCACCACAATCAAGACGTTTACCAAATTCTATAACCCCACCACTAAGATCACACATTTTTTTTGTACACATTCTCTTAAAACATCATCATAACGAAGATCACTAAAACTATCTATACTTTTACTAAGATCACATAACATTTTGTCTTCTCTAACTCACTCACCAATTTACATTCACACTTACACATTTCATTAACCGAAATTACATCTCATCCACCAAACTCCTCCCTCATTCTCCAGACTTTACAACATTAGCACAAAAAAAAACTAACTCATACACTTATGACATGAGACATTACCATAACTAACACACTGACTAACTCTGAACCATCTCTGAACAACACCAAAACACCACGGAACACCTTCAAAAAAATACTCTGCATATCATTTGAACACCTTCAAAAAACACCATCAAACTCCTCCGAATACTCCCAAAACACTGCTGATTACTACCAAATCACCACTGAATACTACCAAAACACCGTCAAAATCACCAGAATCTAAGTTTAGCATCACCAGCTAACATCCATTTTATAGAAATTCCCTCAAATCACTATATCCAAGAACTCCCTCCCCATGGGCGCAAAAAAAAAGAAAAACTTGAACACAAACCTAATACGCAAACACTTAGTACATGATCACCATCAACCGAAAACATATCTTGTACACACATAAATCTAAGACAACCACCAACAACAATCACCCATGTTCACTTACCTCAAAAATCACTAATATCACAGAAAACACTCATTTTTTATAAACATTCACACAAAAAATCATATTTGACAATATCTAAACGCACTCACCTCACTACCAACACACGATGTCACACCTCATAGGACCGGCGAGGTCACCTTCAGTGACGTCACACTCCCATCTGTGTTTACTTGGTGGTTAGTAACATCACACCCAACCCACCTTGTTTCAACCTGTTGTACCCTACATTATCTAAGAACATTATAACCAAGACGGTTACCAGATTTTATGACCCCACCACTAATATCACAGAAAACACACATTTTTATAATTATTCACACAAAAATCACGATCACCAATTCCATATCATGTTTACCATCATCTATCAACACTCATCACCAAGATCACCAAAAATCTAAGATCATGCATCTCAAAACTACTATGATCACTGAAAACACTTATTTTTTTTAAACATTCGCACAAAAATAAGACATACACAAAAATACCACGACACTTCCACCAACATCTATAACATAACATGAGCACTATAACATATCACCATCACAAAAGAAAAATAGTGCACAGTCACCCACAACTTATACATTTCAATCACAAATTTAAGACATGAGACACACACACACCAAATCTAAGACATTCACCTCCAACTAAGACAAACACATCTTAACTAAGACATACACCAAAACCTATACTTGACATATTGCGGTATGAATATTCATACCGCATTTATGTTGCATATCACATTCCTCATCCACATCATCCCTAAAACATCCTTCTATTCATCCGTATATCTCTTAGAGATATTTTAACCCCGACGGCCCAGCATGACATTAGGAGCCAGAGTGTAGTAGGTGGTGTTGGAGTGGTGATGGTTTCTCTGGCTCCTACGTCGTGATGGGTAGTAATCAGCAGTGTTTTGGGAGTATTCGGAGGTGTTTGATGGTGTTTTTTGAAGGTGTTCAAATGATGTGCAGAGTATTTTTTTTGAAGGTGTTCCATGGTATTTTGGTGTTGTTCAGAGATGGTTCAAAGTTAGTCAGTGTGTTAGTTATGGTAATGTCTCATGTCATAAGTGTATGAGTTAGTTTTTTTTTGAGCTAATGTTGTAAAGTCTGGAGAATGAGGGAGGAGTTTGGTGGATGAGATGTAATTTCGGTTAATGAAATGTGTAAGTGTGAATGTAAATTGGTGAGTGAGTTAGAGAAGACAAAATGTTATGTGATCTTAGTAAAAGTATAGATAGTTTTAGTGATCTTCGTTATGATGATGTTTTAAGAGAATGTGTACAAAAAAATGTGTGATCTTAGTGGTGGGGTTATAAAATTTGGTAAACGTTTGATTGTGGTGATCTTAGATATTGGAGATATAACAGTTGAAACAAGTAACTTCCCTCGTTAAGTTAAATGAAGTAAAAGTGGGGTGTGGGCGTTGCTGATTGCCAAGTAAACACAGGATGGAGTGTGATGTCATGGGAGGTATCCCTATCTGTGCTGGTATGTGTTGGTGGTAGTGAGGGAGGTGTATTAGATATTGTATGGAGTTAGTGATTGTGATTTTTTTGTTTTTGAATGTTTATGAAAATGAGTGTTTTCTGCGATCTTAGTGGTTTTGAGGTGAGTGGTCATTGATGATAGTTGATGGATGGCATAGTTTTTTTTTTTTTTTTTTTTTTAGTGTGGTGTGTGTGTGTTGTGTGTGTGTGTGTGTACATGTTATGATTTCAGTTGGTGGTGATCCTGTTGTAAGTGTTTTCGGTGTTATATAATAGTCTGAGGTGAGTGGGATCGTCTTGGTTATAGTGATTTGAGGGGATTCTATAAAATGGGTGTTAGTTGGTGGTGTTGATTTTAGTTTCTGGTGATTTTTAGTGTTGTTTGGGCAGTATTCGGTGCTGTTTTGGTAGTATTCAGTGGTGTTTTGGGAGTATTCAAGGAGTTTGATGATGTTTTTGAATGTGTTCAAATGATGTTTTTGGAGTAATCAAAGGTAATTGATGTTGTTTTTGGTGTTGTACAAAGTAAAGTGTGGTGTGTGTGGGTGTGTTTGTGTAAGTTTTGGTAAAATGTCTCATGTCATAAGTGTATGAGTTAGTTTTTGTGATAATGTTGTAAAGTCTGGAGACTGAGGGAGTAGTATGGTGGATGAGTTGTAATTTCAGTTAATGAAATGTGAAAGTGTAGATAAATTAGAGATGATAAATCTTATTTGGGAGTACTCAAAATGATATTTTGGAAGTGCTTCAGTGTTGGTTGGAAATGTTCAAAGGTGTTTATGTGAGTATTCAAATGATTTATGAGAGTGTTCGAAGTAATCTTGGGGTTGTTCTGTAGTGAGATGATAAAGGTTGTGGATGAGAGAATATTTCTTAAGAGATATTGAAAAAAGGTGGTCACAAATGATGTATGAGAGTGTTTTGAAGGAGTTCAAAGTAAAGTGATGTGTGTGTGTGTGTGTGTGTGTGTGTGTGTGTGTTGTGTGTGTGTGTGTGTGTGTGTGTGTGTGTGTGTGTGTGTGTGGTGTGTGTGTGTGTGTGTGTGTGTGTGTGTGTTTGTGTGTGTGTGTGTGTGTTGTGTGTATGTTGTGTGTGTGGTGTGTGTGTGTGTGTGTGTGTGTTATGTGGATAGAGTTTTGTGAATATCAAGGATACAGTGATTTTAGTGGATTTGAGATGAGTGATGAGATGCATTGTGGATGTGAAATGTGATTTTTGTGTGTTCAGAAGAGGTGTGTTGGGAGATGGTTGAGTGGATGTGAAGAAATGTGGGTGAAATGGAGAGGGGTATGGGGAGGGTTTGTATTAGAAATTTAATGAAATATGGGGGGGATTTTACTGAAAATAAAGGTAATGCGTGAATATTTTACAAAGAAATTATAGAATTGAAAAGTTATGATATATTGGAAAAGAATGGAGGGTGTTGAAACATGTCGCAGTAGTTGGGTAGTGAGATTAGTTGATGCGAGTATAATATCAATTTATGTGGATACAAGGAGATGGGTATGGAGAGGATTTTATTAGAATTTTAATAATGTAGGGAGGAATGTGTATTACATTTAAGATTCAGTAAAAAGAAAGGGAAAAATTTGTATCGAATAAATTGTGAATAAATTGGTAAGTGATGAGGGTTGTGGGTAATGTAGTCGAACTAGAGATGCTGAGAAAGTGGTTATAAGTTGTGGGTTGTTGTTGTAACTTTTTCTGATGAAATTATTTAAACGAGAAAAAATTGCAGGTTGTGGGTGATGTGGGTGTGGGTGTTGTGGGTTGTGGTGTTTGTTGTCGAACTAGAGTTGCTGAAAAAGTGGTTATAAGTTGTGGGTTGTTGTTGTGACTATTTCTGATGAAATTAGTTAAAACGAGAAAAAAATTGCGGGGTGTGGGTGTTGTGGGTGTTGTTGTCGAACTAGAGATGCTGAAAAGTGTTTATAAGTTGTGGGTTTTTGTGACTTTTTCTGATGAAAATTAGTTAAAAGAGAAAAAATTGTGGGGTGGGGGTAAATGTGGGTTGTGGGTGATGTGGATGTGGGTGTTGTGGTTGTGGGTGTTGTGTCGAACTAGAGATATCGAAAAGATGTTATAAGTGGGTTGTTGTTGTTTTCTTTTTCTGATAAAAATTAGTAAAACGAGAAAAAAAAATGTGGGTTGTGGGTTTTTGTGGTTTGTGGGTGTTGTTGTCGAACTAGAGATACCGAAAAGATGTTATAAGTGGGTTGTTGTTTGTGGTGATGTTGGTTTGGGTGTTGGGGGTTGTGGGTGTTGTGGGTTGTGGGTGTTGGGGGTTGTGAGGGGTTGGGGGTTTTGTGGTGTTGTGGGTTGTGGGTGTTGTTGACGAACTAGAGTTGCTGAAAAGTGATTATAAGTTGTGGGTTGTTGTTGCGACTTTTTCTGATGAAATTAGTTAAAACGAGAAAAAAGTGTTTTAGTAGTATACAGTGGTGTATTTGGGAGTACTCAAATGGTGTTTGAGACTATTCAAAGGTGTTTTTGAAAGTGTTCAAATGATGTGCAAGAGTATTATGAATATGTTCTGGGAGTATTCAGTGTGATTTGGGGGTATTCGAATGATGTTTTTGGAGTATTCAAAGGTAAATGATGGTGTTTTTGGTGTTGTTCGAACTAAGTTTTTGTGATACTGTTGTAAAAATCTGGAGAATGAGGGAGGAGTTTTGGGGGATGAGTTGTAATTTAATGAAATATGAAAGTGTAGATAAATTAGAGATGATAAATCTTATTTGGGAGTATTCAAAATGTTGTCTTGGAAATGTTTTAGTGTTTGTTTGGAAATGTTCAAAGGTGTTTATGTGAGTATACAAATGATTTATGAGAGTGTTCGAAGTAATCTTGGGGTTGTTCTGTAGTGAGATGAAAAAGGTTTTCGATGGAGGAATATTTCTTAAGAGATATTGAGAAAAGTGTGTCTGTATGTGTGTGTGTGTGTGTGGTGTGTGTGTGTGTGTGTGTGTGTGTGTGTGTGTGTGTGTGTGTGTGTGTGGGCTAGGTGGTCATAGAATTTGTGAATATCTTGGTTACAGTGATTTTAGTGGATTTGAGATGGGTGTTAGTCCTGTTATGTTTGATCTTAGTTTATGGTGATTTTGGTGGTGTTTTGACTGTATTCAGTGGTGTTTTAGTAGTATTCAGTGGTGTATTTGGGAGTACTCAAAATATTTTCTAAGTGTTTCAGTGTTGTTTGGAAATGTTCAAAGGTATTTTTGTGAGTATTCAAATGATTTATGAGAGTGTTTTGAAGGTGTTCAAAGTAAAGTGAGGTGTGTGTGCATATTAACTTCGTAATATGTAAAATTGTGACTAGTGAATTTATCGAAAAAGTGGTTATAAGTGTTGTGGTGACTTTTTCTGATGAAATAGTTAAAACGAGAAAAATGTCTAGACTTGTGTTGTATTTTGTAAAGAAATTTGTGGATTGTTGTGGGTATTAACGAAAAAATGTGAAATTATTTGGGTTATCCTGGGTTAAGAGTGAAAATGTTTTCCCTATGTTGTATATGAAATGCATTGGTTGTATAATAAATAGTGTTATCCTGCATTTTATTGTCTGCTCGACAAGATTCAGCCTGTGTGTGCGGTCATCACGTGATGTCACTGACATAGGGGGAAGTCGACAAGATTCAGCCTGTATGTGTGAGGTCATCACGTGACGTCACTGACCGCCGAGTAAACACAGGTGGGGTGACTTCACACTTGTTTAGACCTGTAGTAAGAGAAAGTACCATGCCCCATAGGAGGAGTTCATTTGAATGCTAACCCCCAGAGGGGAAAATCCAAAAACTTGATCCAAGGAGATGGAGTCTTGGTATTATCGAGAAAAACTTGATCTAAGGAGATGGAGCAGGGAATTTGGGATGCAAGTGGGAGTCCATTTTGAATGCTTACCCCCAGAGGGGGGAATCCAAAAAACTTGATTCGAGGAAGTGGAGTCTTGGTATTATCGAGAAAAACTTGATCCAAGGAAGTAGAGCAGGAATATTTGGGGTAGAAGTGGATGGTGGGGGAAATCTTTGTATTATTGATATCGAGAAAAACTCGATCCGAGGAGATGGAGCAGGGAATTTGGGATGCAAGTGGGAGTTCATTTTGAATGCTTACCCCCAGAGGGGGGAATCCAAAAAGCTTGATCCGAGGAGATGGAGGAGAAATATTTGGGGTGAAAGTGGGAGTCCATTTTGAATGCTTACCCCCAGAGGGGGGCAATCCAAAAAACTTGATCCGAGATCATAAGAAAATGAAATTCGAAGAAAATTGGGATGGGGGTGAAAGTGGGAGGGGGAACCTCAAAAATTTGATCCGAGGAGATGGAGAGCACAAGAAAATGAAATTCAAAAAAAATTTGAAAAAAATCGGAAAAAAATTCGGGGCGCGGGGGCGATCCGGACGACGCTGCAGAAGGCGCAGCAGGAGTGGGCGGGCGAGGGCGTGGCGCGAGGGTGTGGGCGCGAGGGCGCGGGCTGGCGCGAGGGGCACGGGCGGGTGTGAGGGTGCGGTGGGTGGGTGGGTCAGCGCGAGGGCAGGGGACGCGGGGGCGCAGGTTTGGGTCATGGGTGGTTGGCGTGGGTGGGGGGTTGAGGGTGAGGTGGTCTCGAGGGTGAGGTGGTCTCGAGGGCGAGGTGGTCTCGTGGGTGAGGTGGTCTGGAGGGTGAGGTGGTCTCGAGGGCAAGGTCAAGGTCATTAGCACATAGGTGTGAAAAGGAGCCACTCAGCTGCAGCCCTTTTCAGGAGGGACAGCTCTGTAGAAGAAGCCACTCAGGAAATGGACCGCTCTGTAGAAGAAGCCACTCAGGAAATGGACCGCTCTGTAGAAGAAGCCACTCAGGAAATGGACCGCTCTGTAGAAGAAGCCACTCAGGAAATGGACCGCTCTGTAGAAGAAGCCACTCAGGAAATGGACCGCTCTGTAGAAGAAGCCACTGAGCCGCCTTCATCACTACTCATAGTCACTGGCAGGCGGGATTCCCCAGTGGAAGTAGGTCCTACCCAAATTGATTGGTTAGTTGTAGCAGCCGTGAAGGTCTTGTAGTTGTCCTCTGAACCAAGAATCCATGATATTGCAGTTTCTGACAAGTTGTGCCAGTCTTCTTGCCTTTGCTCCAGATTCTCCTCCACCATGATGCTGTGAACACCAACTCCAAGGCTGAGGGAATGATTACCTCATCTTTTGTTATAGTTCCTGTTTTCTAATTATGTCCCAGAATCTTATTGATAAAACCCCTGGTGGGGAAACGTCTCAATGAAGATACCCCGATGTTTTCCATGGTCTAAAATTTATATTGTTGGTATTTTTACCTTTTTTGCATAAAATTTGTTGTTGACGTATGAAATTTATATGTTGATCTTACACTAGCTCATAATAAAAATATTTTTAGATAAAGTGTTTGCCTGCCATGTGAGCATTCAAAACTTTAAAGAAAGGGGAAGGGGGTACTATTCGATGTAGTGATTTCCCTTAAATCCAGAAGTGTGAGCCCATGAGACCCATCACCTTTTAAAATAGCAGACTGTTTACTATTCAATCCGCAATCAAGTCTATCAGTTAATAAGAAACTTTATTTATGGGGAAAGGAACAAGGACTTCCATAGCTTTCGGTTTCCTTATTAATACCGAGCGCTATTGTCAGGCCTAGAAATAAAACACAGTGCCATAAAATCTGACAGCTCACCCCTTTCCCCGCCGTGATTCATTACTCATTGATTACAGTTCAATCTCTAATATAGAAACAGTCATGGAAAATGGTTATAACTATGACCATAAGTTTTAAAGGGGTGGACCAGTAAGCCAGAGGAAGGCCTCGGTCAGATGACCAAAAGCTCCTACGGCGGGTCATCATCTGACTAAGACCGGCGTCAGGAAACACTTGTCCTGTTTTCTGACGAATCTTACCTAATTTAACCTTACCAGTCTTATATTTTTTTCCTTTGATAATTCTTCGAAGTGAAATTTGGAAGGGCCATGGCCTCTATTTCCGGTGAAGCAACGGTTAGTCTTTATATGGATCATCTTGGGAGAGTTTCTCCAAGTTAACTTCTATGACCTTCACCTTGCTGTGACTTTTCATACCTTGGGACCTTAGATATTGATTCCATAGCGAGTAGCCCTTCAGGATAAATACAATATCTTTACTTTATGGCGTTCTATTAATAATAAATACCAGGAAACACTTTAAAATTCAATTTCTGCACAAAACTCATCATTAAGAATAACATCTTTTTTTTTCATTATTACTTAAAAAAAAGTGTTATGTACTGACTAGATTTTACTTTATAGCCTATAGAGTTTGTTGCATTGATTAGCTGAAGGAGGAATGCTACTATATATTTGACAGGTTTGCTAGACTGAAGTTCCCACAGCATATATTGCAGACTGCAAGTAGAAAGAATGTATTTCGGAAACCTCAGCGAAAATTCCAAAATCGACAGGCTTGTGGTTTTTTGTGCATGTAATATTGCCACTACATAGCTACGACGCTCCATGATGTTAAAACTGACGATGATATAGTTACGTACATGACTCTGAAGGTCTCACATAGCCCAGTGATGCCGAAATTAGTGACCCTCATCAATAATCTTACCTCAGTGGCTAAATAAATAGGTGACCTAACTTTAAATCAAAGTAACAAGATACCCAAGTAACTAATTCGAACACGAAGGAATTATGAACTAACCAATAAATCATTATTTACATTTCTAAGCATTGTAAGTTTTTTTCTAAACATACAAATGAGTTTTAATTAATATATTACCATAAATTCAACATGTACTTTCTTAGGACCTCTGTACCAGTAGTACATCTAGCAACTAAACTAGATATATACAGTTCTTTATACCTAATGCAGTAAATCCTATAAAAGAGGTTTTGTGTGCGAGGGCCTTGGACAGTATGTGTACGTAAGCGTGTTGGAGAGGGTGAGTAGAGGCAAGTGATTTTTAATGATTCAACATGTTGAATGAAAATGTGTTTTTGCAATATGTGAAGGGATGGCTGTCCTTTCAGACCCTCAGAGGGTATTCAAAAGGAACCTGGCTCCTTATGAAAAGAAAATAGGAGAATTAATAACTGGTAAAAATAATCAGTCTTGGAAACAGAGTCCAAAAATAGGTTATTTAAATATAAAACACTAGAACATGAAAAAATCCTAGCTGAAGTGTAACATAAAAAATAAAATACATAAAATAATTACGTGAAATTAAGCTAATGTTCCAATATACAGATGTGTACAGGGCCAGAAAAGATAGTATTCTTATGTACAGATAAAAAGTCGCACGTTGTTAGTAAGATTAATGGTGGTGGCAATGAAACACACAAAACACGAGGTAGTCGCAGCTGGACATGATTCTTACAAAAAGGCAGAACTTTAAACAATAACGCGAGAGACGTAGAACACAGGCACAAAGTTGAATGTGGTGTTTTCCCATTAGTAGACAACGGGTAACAACTAAAAACGCTAACTTTCAGTAATCTGAAGGTTGATGAAGGCTACGGACAAATGACGGTAATTCTCTTGAATGAGAAGATACTCGGAAACAGCGTCCGATAGTTGGTGAAAGTATATGAAGCCACAAATCTAGAGCTTAGATCAAGGTGCCTGTCTTCTTTCGCATGCGTCGGATGATCAAAGCCAAGAAAAAAAGGCTAAAAGACAAAAAATAAATGGTTGTTAAAAACCCGGACAAGTAGTCACTCATATGTAAAGCAGAAGGCCTTTAAAAGAATTGGTGAGGACTGAGAAAAATTACGTTAATCATCATAGGTCAAGCCAGGTCCGGTTATATTAACATAAAAACCCAACTTGTAGAATATGTCAAGAAACGGGAGTGGAACCCCATATTTACAGATTTGGTGGGAGCAGGAAGTCAAGTGGTTTAAATTTAACTCTCTAGGAGAGTCACGTGCCAACTTCCACTGGCTGGAGTAAGCAAGTGCAAGTAGAGACAAAACGATGCCTGGCCTTCATTCATTCACCCATTTACACTGCTACCACCATTCATTGTCTAACGAGTTTTTCCTTCACACAATAAATCAGCAGAAATCAATCTTAACATAACAAAAAAAAAAAAAAATCTATGAATAATTGATTTTTAAGAAATATTAAATAAATTTGAACTGGCCTATGCTATGCATAGAAAACTAATTAGAAAAAGAATCCGCTAGTTTAAAAGTTCGGTTATGTGGAGTTCCAAGTAAGGTTTGATCCAATATATATATATATATATATATATATATATATATATATATATATATATATATATATATATATATATATATATATATATATATATATATATATATATACAAGGAATTCGCGAGAGCAGGTAAAATATACACAAACATGTCCTGGTAAAGGGGAACTCAAAAACCTACGAACCTTAGGACAAGGCGCAGGCTTACCAACTCCCCACACTGGACAATCCCTTGGGCGGTAGCTTGCGTACACGTTTGATCCGGGCACCAGCTTTCAGGAAAAGACTCCTTTTCTCTCGTCCCCTGCATGCATCACCCTTTACTAAAGATTTTAACAATGCAAGGAATTCCGAAACCAGCGAAAATCACAAACACTGATCTCTGGCGGGGGACTCGAACCTACAACCTTAGGACAAGGTACGCATGTTTTTACCAATTACCCCACTGAAATACCTTGGGTGTAGCTTGCCTACAGTTTGATACAAGGCACCAGCTTTCGGGGAAAAGGGTTTACAGTTTTTTCATCTCGTCCCCTGCATGCACAGCCTACGGGTTTTTAACATGCAAGAATTCGCGAGAGCAGGCGAAATATACAAAAACACTGTCTCTGCTGAGATAAAAGCGTAAGCCTTCTCCCTGAAATCTGCTCCCTTTGGGATCAACTGTAGCGCAAGCTACACCCCAAGTATTGTCCATGTGGTAATTGGTAAAGCACTGCTTCCTTTGTCCAAAGGGTTTCGTAGGTTCGAGTCCCCTTCAGCCAGAGATCGTGTTTTATTTATATTAAATATATAAAAAATTATATATATATATAATATATATATATATATTTATATATTATTTAACCAAGAACGGGGTATGATCAACAACAACACTCGCTACCAAGGATTCAAACCCCATTTTGTAGGGCCTGTCACTTTGCCCAATGTGGAAGTGGTCTTTCCCCAAAGGGGTTTAGGAAAATTTCCCCAAGTATTAAATCCCAAGAAGTTGCAGTGCCCTGAAGGATTGTAGATAAATGGTTCACAGCCCCGCCACGTTCCAATAAAGATCCCAAGGTGAAACTGCGCTAATTTATAAACGTGTCGTTTCTGTGAACCATTCACTAAAATCCTGTCAGACACTGCAACTTTTTGGGGATCTTAATATTTGGGAAAATTTTTCGCTTGCCAAACCCTTGGGCACGCCCTACTTACACGGGCAAATGTGCACCCCTACACTGCTGCACCCTCCTGCCTAGGGTTTTATAAACCCTTTTCGCTCATATCCCGTACTCTACCCAAGATTGATGGATGACCACTCGATAAAGGTTTGGGGGACTGATTACCTATTCTCCTCCTTTCTTCAAGTTTTCCTGTGTAGGATGATGAACCCACTGTGTGGTGAAACGTTTCCCCCAAGAGTTGCACATGTGTCAATTTTCAACTATAAAAGCAATAATCCGGTAAAATGTTGAATTTCATTAATACAAATTTGGTTTTATTTGATATTCGTTCCCCTATTAATTAGACAACAGCCATCATTACTATGGGAGCTATTATGCAAAAGTGCTTCAAAAGGGTTGAATCACAGAGTTTTTAGAAACTTTAAGTTTTTCTAAATTGTGTTGCTTGCAGGATTCAAAACCCTCTAAAATAAATGTGCTGCTTCATTACAAGAATTTTGATATTTCACAAAATCGATAACCTAGTTTAGACCAATTTCTTTGGGTTTAGGGCTTTTCTACGGGGAACGTTTTTAAGAAAACTCATCATTCGTGATGCCGCTCCTATCCCAAAGAACCAAAAAATATGTACCATTTAATTTCGGCCAATGTTCACAGACCAAAAGGTTATATTTTCCTTAGTTTTAATATTGATAAGTGTTAAATTAAAAACATGCCATTGTTGGATCTGTTGAAAGAATACTATAAAGTTTCTTTGGCTGATAGGGAAACTGAATTCTCTGCTTTCAGCATTTAAAAAGGCCCTTTTATGTAATCATAAAGTTTCTTTTCGGGGTTTGGAAACTTGCCAGTAAATTTTTTATTGTCCTTCAATTCAGGTTACTAATGGGACCAGCACACGTTACATGTGGATGCTTTATATAAAGAGTTTTGTAAGTACTATTTAACGGTCAAAGTGGCAGGCAAACGTTATTTTCCTGAGCTATGTCTTCTGGCAAGGCTGAGATGTTTCAGGACATCAAAGTCCTCTGCTAGAAAACTGCGAAGCACATTTTAGGCATAGCAGAGTTTTACCAACGTTTTTGCCTAAAATTCTCTCGTATTACTACTCGTGATTTTTTCTATAAGTTCAAGTAATAAATTGTTTGGGAAAAAACGTGTGAAGTTTTAGACGAGCTTCAATGCAAAGAGGGGAAAATTTTAAAAAACCTTTTTCATATATTGAATGCAGTTTTGGTAGGGCTGGAGTTCTTCAAAACCAGCAGTGTATGTTTTTCATCATGCGGTTTTATTCGCCAAGGAAAAAAATCATAACCACTACCGACCAGAAAGGAGGCGTCAAACCAAATAGGGAAATTTTATTTAGGAACCAGCACTAGAATAAGCCAATTATGTCACTTTTCTTAAATTCTAATTGTCATTTCGTTATAGGTTTCTTTAATATTTTGTAAAAAACCCTTTGATTTTTTTAAAAGATGAAAACGTCCGGGGTTGGGGGATATCCTTCCTCTGCCAAGATACAAGTTTTTCCTATTCGGCCGGACAATATAATAATTCGTGCCGAATAGGAAACTGCGATCTTGGCTTAAATGCAACGCTCATCTTTCCATTAGGAAAGTGAAAATTTGTGTATCAATAATTTGCAAAAAACATTCTGAACCTAACGAAAAAAAAAACATTGATTGTTTTGTTTAGTACTAAATTATTTAAACTATTTAAAATATTTTGGTTGGGTTTGGCTAAATAAATTTTCGTTGTAATGGTTAGGTAATTTTCTAAATTCTTTTGGTTCAAAATTAAAAAATTTTTTTTTAACATTAATAAAAAAAAAAATCTTTAAAAGAAAGAGAAAATTTTGAAAAAAACTTAATTTTAAAAGATTTTTTGCTAATTGACCTTTTACATATTCGGCACGACAATTATATATATATATTATTTTTATAATATAAATAAAAATAATATAATATTATATATATATATATATATTTTTATATATATATTTATATATATATATATATATATATATATATATATATATTGCGAATTATTGCAACACAAATTTTTACTTGAATTATTTTGGAACAAATAAAAACACTGCACTAGCCAAAGGGCCCCTGACCCATGCGCTTTTTCCTGCCTCAGTGGCGAAAAAACGTGATGCCCTTTTTCCCCTGAAACCCTACGATCCTTAAAAATTGGGCACCCAACTGATTTGTCTCCACCCAAGGGTACACGTTGTTTGATTAATCTAGGCTTTTTCTTTTTAGTCCCTGTTTTTGGGACAGTTCAACGAGCATATTTTACATTATTGTGACCACGAACAGTGGTATTGATCAATAACAACACGCACTACCAAGGGCCGAACCCCTGCTGCTTTGGCCCCCCATGGGGGGCAAAAACACATCACGCATTATCCCCCGAACCAGGTTTAGTCCTGTAGCTGTCTTTTTTGTGACTTGTGCCTTCTCGACAAAATCCTTAGGATATTTTAGTTTTGTGGCTATGTTGAATATCTTGCTGATTTCGTCCTCTAGGTACTCTGGACTGCAGATGCGCAATGCTCTCAAGAACATTGTAAGGAACACACTCCTTTTTACCCTGGTTTCGTGGTTGGAATAGTAGTGAATGTATGACAACACATTGGTGGCCTTCCTATAAACTGTGATTTTGAATTTTCTATCGACACGATGGATTAAAACATCTAGGAACGGCAAAGTGTTATTTATTTCATGTGTTTGAAGGGAACTTTTATGCTCAAAAACAAGGCATGGAATGGGAAATCCCCTTAGCCCCTTACTCAGCAACCTGTATATGGAATTCTATGAGACCAGACTTCATAAAGACTTTCTCCCAGATAAAGCTAGTTGGTTCAGATACGTAGATGATGTTCTTTGCCTGTGGCCTAATGATCACAATATTGATGAGTTTCTTCCCAGACTCAATGGCTTAGTACCTTCCATTAAGTTCACCACAGAACATGAAATGAATAACACTTTGCCGTTCCTAGATGTTTTAATCCATTGTGTAGAAAGAAAATTTAAATTCACAGTTTATAGGAAGTCCACCAATGTGTAGTCATACATTCACTACTATTCCAACCACGAAACCAGGGTAAAAAGGAGTGTGTTCCCACAGCTGGCGCCCTCTCACGACCACGATGTCAGCAATGTCACAAGATGTGTCGGGTTCCCAGGAATCTCCACGACAGAGCTAATGCTGTGGAATCAGTCCACGAGGCATCGTGTGCCACAGGGTTTGTGCACTCAATCCCTCAAATGGCAACATCCATGCACATAATGGATGTCTAGGCTCCCGGAGGGCTCCAAACTGGAGTAATCAACAGCCACTCTGACAGCTACAGTGTCTTCACCTCTACAGAGGACCTAATATCTGCAATCAAATTAACGTCCACCAGGACGCTGGCACACATCCCTAAAGCAGCTAGCCCTCAAGCTGCCAGGAAATTTGCTGACCTCTTGAAGAAAGCCAACTATGCCCTTGCAAACAACGGATCCTGGCACAACCTACTGATACAGGCAATGCCTCTCTAGTTGTCCCACCAAGAAAGACAAGTCCCTATTAACATCTGTTATTAGGGGAATAAATACACAATCTAGAGATGATAACCTCGTCCGTCTTCCCTCTAGGGCGACAAATACCCATCGGGTAAATGCCAGCACCGAAACACCTGATCCCTCAAAAATGAGCCAAAATTAACAAGAAAAAAAAATAAGAAAATAAGAAAATAATAAAAAAAATAAAAGAGAGTAATAATACTGGAGGATATGATAGCTCCTAAGGACGTCGTTACAGCACAAGCCCTGAAGGACAACCATTCACCCAGGGCTCCCAGTACCAACACTGACCTCCCTGACATTGCAGCAGGTGAAGAACATTTAACCCTACATGACGCTGATGTGTATAAAGCCGCTATCTCATTACCACAGGGCTAAACAGGGGGTTTCACCGGTTTAAGGGCCAACAGGCCTGCTGCAGTGATCCTCCTTTCTTATGTTTTTACAACACTTAACCCTTTCAGGGTCGGCAGGCCCTCTTCCAAACCTGTTCTCAGGGTCTGTAAAAATTCGAAAAAAAAAAAATTATTTTTTCTTATGAAAAGATAGTGTTTTTTTTTTCTAAATTTTATAGGCTAAACAAAAAATTTTTACCATCAATACTTACCGAGATATGGAGGCGTGAAGTTGACAGAAAATGACCGGCATACAGTAACATCGCCGACTGCCAGTCACCCGGTATTACTCTATTTTCTTTTTTCGGTACTATTTTCTATTATTTTTTAATTTTTTTTTCAAGTAACTTTTATGGCCTGTGACACCAATTTTGTAAGTTATTTCTTTTTCTATACTACACAATAACTGCATGAACACTGTTGTCACTATTTTGTTTACAAAACTTATTTACACAAACGAACAATACAAAGTGTTGTTTATTACTATTTTTCTATATTTTATATACACATATACAGTCACAGGACATGTTTTTAGAAGTTCTGCAGCCTGTAGAAGTCTTTGAAACATGATGTCATGCACAATGGTGTTTTACACTCCTCGCACAGACGTAGCACCTCTTCTGAGCATTTTTCTTGAAAGCAGTAGCAGATAGTTTTGTTAGGAAGTGATCACCATGCTTCAGACGAGAAGGTAGTTGTAGATAATTACGTGGGCGGTTTTCTATTACAGGTGCTGTTCCTTGGTACTTGATTATTATTTGTCTGATGACAGACAAACAAAATTCGCCATATGGTGGTTTGTTTCTGGTCCTCATCTTATTTATATTATAAGCATTGAGCATGGAAATATCCAGAATTTGGAAGAAGAGTTTTATGTACCAGTTATAACTCTTGCAAACACAATCAGCAAACCCAATCTGCATGTCACATTTGTCCATTGAATGCAGATTGAGGATGAAGTCAATCACAGCTGCAGGTTTTAGAATGGGTTCATTGCTTTCTCTATGCTGCCTGCAGTGTCTGCCATTTCATTAGGGTGAACTGATGACAACAGTGTGACATCTCATTTGTCATGCCACCGAAATGCCATGATGTCATTGGCAGCAAACACCTGCACCTCACCTCTACGAGTGCCAGCGTCGACCCTGGGCATATGTTTACGATTTGCACCCACTGTGCCACACACATCTGTCATGTTCACTAGCAAGAAATCACTGAGTAAGGGGCTTGTATGCCAGTTATGAGTATATATGTCCCTTACAAGATATGGTTCCATCACTATTCTAACCACATCACCGGAGATACCCAGTAATTTCCTGGTATCTCGCAGTGTATTACTTCCAGTGTCCACAATTATATCCAATACAAGACCACTGTAACAATCACAAAGTACAAACAACTTTATAAGAAAGCGTTTCCTCTTGCTGGTATGTACTGCTTGAATGAGAGTCTTCCTTTGAACAGAATCAAAGACTCATCAATAAGAAGCTTCCTGAAGGGATAAAAATACATACTGAATTTCTGTTTCAGATACACAAACACATTCCTATTCTTGTATAACCTGTCGTTTCTGTCAGGCCTGGTTTTGTCTGAAAAGTGAAGCATACATAATAGTAGCATGAATCGATTCACTCCTATTATATCACTGAAACCTGGGGTTGCAATCTGGCGGTCTGTTGACCAGTATGATTTCACACTCTCCTTATACACATGTGGCATAAGCATTATTGTGGCAAACAAAAGATACCTCTCAGCCACATTTGTCTCCTTCCACTGGTGTAGGCGTGAGTTTGGTGAAAGTATTGTGTTTGTCATGGTGTACTCGTACTATCTGTTGCTTTCCCTGACAATGATTTCTATCAGGGGTTCGTCAAAGAATAACTCGAAACATTCCAGTTCACTGGCATTGTTTCCAAGTGTACAAGATGACCGTATTCCACTTTGGCTTTCGTCAAACCGATGGGGATTTGGAACAAAACTGGCAGCTTCCTGCCAATCCCAGGTGCGGTCTGCTGGTGGGTACTGGATATTGACAGGTGGTTGTGGTTGTGGAGGTTGTGGGTGTGGAGGTTGCGGTTGTGGAGGCTGGTGTGGTGGGTGGGTGGGGGATGGTGGCCTTTGTTGTAGATCAGCTGAGGCAGCGGCGTGGGTGGCAGCATGGCCCACTGCTGGTGCCTCACGGCTAGCACCACCACTACCACCACCATGCACATTTTCCATCCCAACTGCAACACTATCATCTTCATTTTCACTATCTGTTCCTGTTGCACAGCACGGAATGTATTCCGAGATGTACTCCTTCCCCTTGGAATAGCATATGGCACACTACCAGAGCGCATATACCGCCGTATATACTGACTCTTCAATGGAGAATATTCCACTTCACTATCACTACTGGAACTGTTTTCAAGAGCTTGTAGTTCATATTCGCTATCACTATCATCACCAATGCTCACATCAGGATATGGGAAAATGGGAGTTTCCTCTTTGATTCTGGTAAAACTGAACGTGAACAAGACGGCCCAGCACCAGAGGTGGAAGGCTGAGGGTCGTCTGGGTTTTCCTCACTATTACCGGTAATATGGTCATTAGTTTCGGTCACAACCTCATTAAAACCTTGAAACTCATCTTCACTGTTATTTCCATCTGTATTAGAACTGTCACTGGGGAACAAAAGTGTCCCAGTTCGCCGAGGAGTGAGGAGCTTCTTACCGCGAGGCATGGTGAACAAGGTATTCTAAAATGGCGTCCCACAATGCGCCACTGGGTCCCAGAATTTGTTTCTACCGTGCACACCGACCATGCAAACCCATTCTCTCACATCTAGGCCTACCAGCTGTTTCTCACTTAATTTGAAGCCGCTGGCATAATATGCGTACTAGTAGAGCACCAACCCTGGCGCACAAGCCGTACAAGTATGGTACCAACCCTGAAAGGGTTAAAACAAATGCTCAATCCAGCACTTGGTGATGTTCCAGAGAGGCTGTTGTCCAAACTCTCAATTTTTTCAGTGTGTGCCTGGCTGACAGTGTCCCAGAGGCAATTAGACCCTTCTTTTGGTGCCTTAGTATGTCCCCTCTGGAAAAAGGATGGAGAAATCGGCTTCATTGCAATGGGCAACACCCTTCGGCGCCAAGTCGCCAAGACTGCAGAAAGAATGGTGAGTCAAGAGGCTGCCGCAGTGTTGAAACCAACTCAGCTCGGTTTTGGTGTTCAACAAAGCAGTGAAGCAGCTGCCCATGCAGCTTGATATACATCAACAACATGTCCAATGAAACAACCTTGATCAAATTGGACTTTGCCAATGCTTTCAGCATAGAGAGAAGGGATGCTGCTCTCCAATCAGTTTCTAGATACTTCCCTTCTCTCTATCCCTTCATGCAATCTTGTTATAATGTGACTTCTAAACTACTGTTTGGGGACCATGAAAGTGACTGCAGAGCAGTTTATATAGCCATATAAACTATTCTGCAGACAAGTCCTGAGCCACTTCTAAATGAACTGTCCTAGTAGCAGTACGAGTAAACAAGCATACATACACTTTCAGTGGAACACCATCTGAAGTACCTGTTTAAATGATTGGACCACTGTAGCCCACACCTGTTACATGAAATGGTTTCACTAACTGCACACGCTCCTTTGACAATGGTGGAGGACCTGGGCACATATAGGATCTGGCATCCACACAGTGACGTATTACACAAGAATTAATAACTCTTTTTACACTTTGCCGTCCTTGTGGAATTCAGAAAGATTCCCTAAAACAATTTAAGGTATCTTGTACCCCACCATGCATTTCATTTTTATGAGCATTTAAAACAATAAAAATTGTCAGATGATGAGTTTTGGGCAGTAAGATAGGGTGTTTAGCATATTCACCCAATTCTGCATTTTGTAACCTACCTCTGCACCTAATTACATTATTCTCTAAATACAGCCCCAATTTCATTATTATGGAACCTTTCACAATTTTTCTTTCCATCATTAATTTAATCTCATCTCCTTAGATTTCTTCCTGTACCCTCTGTATCCAATATTCCAGAGGATGTGAAAATTTATACGAGATATTCACTTTGTTTAGAAATTGAAACACCAGCTTTGTTACATTGACTAGTTTGGGCAAAGAAGAATACCTATTTATATCAATGGCTAAGGAGGGACAAACTATTGGAGCGGTGGTCACAGTAATTTCAACAGGAGCAATATACGCCTTTTGTACAGGCCAATTAACTTTATTTACCAACCATATGCATAAGGTAAACCTCGAGACAAGAAATCAGCTGGATTCTCATCACCAGGTATATGATTAAATGTTAACATATGCTAACCCAAACTAATATATTTCTCTTGCGTCTGATTAATTTCAGTGACTCTGTTTTGTATGTATACAATTTTACTGTTCCTATTACGAATCCATTGTAAGGGTACCTCATTATCAGACCAAATTACAGTGTCGCTAATATTTATCTCCTGTAACTTATTTCTTATATAATTCACTAATTTGACACCTACATAAGTGGCTGTTAATTCTAACTGAGGTAAGGTATGTGATTTAATTGGAGACACTTTAGCCTCAGACATAACAAGAGAAATAACACTATTACATTGAAGGTAAGCAACTTGTCCATACGCCAATTTCGAAGCATTGCAAAAATTGTGGAGTATATTTTTCCCATCTGGATTGGCCACCTGGTGTGGGAACTCCAACATTGGAATTTTTACATAATCACCAATTAATTCTTCTCGCCTGTTAATGAATTCCTCAAGTAGGGTTTCATCCCAAGTGCATTTAAGCTTCCATGCTTCTTGTATCAACAATTTAACTCTTACAGTAATGGGTGACACTAAGCCTAGTGGATCAAAACATTTGTAATCTTCAGCAAGCAAGACTCTCTTGGTTAATTTATTGGGCATACTGTAATTATTAGATTTTAACAGTAACAAATCTCACTCAGTATCCCAGGTTAATCCCAATACATCACTACATTTAGGTACTTCATCTCCGGGGTAATCTTTATTTATTTTGTTCTTTAGTTTGGACGAATTGCTATTTCATTCCCTCAGAGGCATATTTGCACTTTGCATTATTTTATTAGCCTCTCCATATATCATCAACAGTTCCTCTTCAGTTGACATCACCCCCAGGAAAATGTCCACATAAAACTGTTTACTCATTACTTCACTTATTGGACCACCGTATGCTTAAGGTGTGCATTTATCGTCGCTTGAAGTAGGAACAGAATGGATGTAGCACCAAATAATACGCTCTTAAAGCAAAAAGTTTTTAGAGAGCTAAGTGGGTCAATAGGATTCTCAGACCATAAGAAGTGGGCACAATCCCTGTCAGCCTCTTGCAAGCCCACTCTTAGGAAAGCTTTACTTATGTCAACCATAAAGGTATAATTCTTCACCTTGAAATTTAATATCTCCTAATTTTTCCGTCAACGACGGACCTGTCCTCAAACAGTCATTTAAACTAAGCACATTTTTGTTACTCCTGGCACTACAATTAAACACAATCCTCAGAGGAGTGGTCTTAGAATTCTTCTTCATTCCGTGATGTGGCAAATAGTGACCATAAATCTTGTTCAGTAATTATATCATTATAGGAAGGCAACAATTCTGGTGTATTACTCAGTTTGCAGAGCTGAACCTTTAATTATCCATATGCCATCCTGTAATTAGTGGGCAATTCTGGATGGTTCAGTCTTCACGGAAGTCGCACCCAGTATTGTCCAGATTCAAATTTTACATCTCTCAGGTACTGTTCCTGAGTAAAAGAATCGTCTGGACTATCTTCAATTACATTGATTCCGATGCTGTCTAATTCCCACAATTTATGTACTGGCTCAACACCATCCTCTATGGAAGAATTATACTGGAGCACGATTTCATGAGTAAGACACACAGTGATGGTATTTATAGTTTCCTCTAATTATGCATTATTAGTATGAGGAAGCCTACTATAAATTACATGACCTCCTGCAGTCTTTAAAAGAGTGACACCACATTTCTTTACCATACCCTTTACAAAGGAGGCATAACAGTGACTACCTATCAAAATATTTATTGGGCCTACAGAATCATCATTTACACCAGAAGGTGCTAAATTTACATTATGTGAAAGCCTTTCAGTAGCTTAACTAAGCCCTATTGTAGATATTTTCTCTTGGAGCCTATCTACAAATACTGCATTAATACGTTTTTTCTCATTGCCCAAACTGACAGTTACATAAACAGTGTCATACAATTGAGCCCTTTTATTTGAAAGAAAACCAGATAATTTTAGAGTTGTAGGATCCCCCATTTGTACTTTCATTCCATTAAGACATTTACGTTTTATGAAAGTACGTTGTGATCCCTGGTCTAGTAATGCTGTTACATTTCTTTATTTATACCTTCTATCATCAATTTTTACCTCTAACCAGGTAAGGCTATCGTAAACCATCTTTATTCATAGCAGCAATCTTTTACTTAGCTACTGTTGTATTCGGGGTTGTCAAACATTATCATTATTATCACCTTACATATAGACTCGGTTGAAGAGGGTGCCAGACTAGATCGACCCCTGCAACCACAAATAGGTGAGTACAAATAGGTGAGTACATGACTATATGGTGCCTTCCTTTGTGGCATTGATAACAGTTGTTTAATTTGGCATGACAATCCTTTACTTTGTGATCACCTAGACATCTGATACAACTGCCAAGTTCTTCCATGAATTATATGTATCACAATTCTTAGAGAAATGCATACCCTTGCAGAAGAGACAATCTCTTTTTTCTTTGATTGTTTTCTTATTAACTGGGCTACTCTTCAGAGGTACTTATTCTTCTTACTTTGATGTGGAGAATCACTATTTCTGATTCCTGCTACTTGATATGTGCCTATTCAACTCCTTTTAGGAAATGAATTATGATTATTAACATTGGGGTAATTTTTCCCTTTGTGAAACTTGATAGATACCTCAAAGTTACGATGTGTTGCATCTTTAAAATGATCTGGCTGGCTGGTCTGCAATTGAACAATTAATTCTTGAAGACCTAGTCTTATTTCCTCCAGACCAAAATAACCTTTGTGATACTTGTTCGAGATTCATTCAACTGTTTTACAGCTTAATTTCTTCTGTACAATGGCACTCATTAACCAATCTGAATCATTCAGAATATATTTATTACTTAAAGTTTTAAGAGTGCTCTCCAATTTAACTCTAAACTGCTGTAAACTTTTGTAAGTGTGATGTGGAGTTTTTAAATTAACAATGATAGTTACTAGATCCAACCTACTTTGTTCTATATTGCCAAAAGTGACCTTCAACAAGTCAACTGCTTCTTTGTAAGAATCATCTACATTGGGAAAGGCTTGTATGAGCATGTTGGCATCTCCTCTTATCTGCCCTTTCAGGTAAAATAATTTAGTAACACATGCTTATTATGCACAGCTGCTTTAAAAATTGACCAAAACTCCTCCCAGTTATCTCCAGGATTAAATACAGGTAAACATAATTCTGGGAGTTTTGGCAAAGACATCTTATTTACTTGAAAAGGTTGACTAACTGCCTGGTTTACATCTTTTAATTTATTCAAAGCCTGACTTTTACAAGAAAGAATTTTTTCTTCTAATTCATAGTAGTTATTAATCAGAATATCCATTTATGTCTCATCTGCACAATTTACCAGTAAATTTCTTTCATATTTTTTTTGTAATATAATTTGTATGAATCATATCTATTCCCTAAATACAATTTCAAGTCATCAGTATTCAGTTTCCTGATTCATTAATTCCAAACATTTACTGTATGCCTTAGTCACATGACTTTTTCTAGTCTATAATGATGCTTTCTTAGCTCTAAATTCCATGAACTTGTCATCTACATTAATTTCCTCATTTTCACCCATGGTTCAATATATTAAATTCAACTTAATTAATAAACACTGATTATGTACTTAATTATGTACTTTACAAAGGTAAATATTTCAGCTTTCCTTTGAATAAATCCTAGCCAGACTTGCCTTAGCAAAATTAATGTTGTACAAATACACACTAATATAAGTCTTAGCCAGACTTGGCTTAGCAAAATTAATATTGTACAAATTCATGCTAAAATAAATCCTAGCCTGACTTGGCTTAGCAAAATTAATATTATACAAATACACACTAATATAAATCTTAGCCAGACCTGGCTTAGCAAATTTAATATTGTACAAATACACACTAATTTAAATCATAGCCAAACTTGGCTTAGCAAAATTAATATTATTCAAATACATACTAATAATGAATCCCAGGTTACAACCTATACAGATGTGACAGAGTGAACAGGCAAAAGGGGGGGGGGGTTGGCCTGTATATTGCAGAGTCACTTGTTTGCACAGAACTGCTTAATGCCTCAAATGATGTAGTGGAAGTTTTAGCAGTAAAGGTCGAGAACCAAAACCTAGTCATTGTGGTAGTCTACAAGCCTCCGGATGCAACATCCCAGCAATTCCAGGAACAGCTGTTAAAAATTGACCACTGTCTGGAAAATCTTCCAGCTCCTGCACCCAACATCTTGCTCCTGGGGGATTTCAACTTAAGGCACCTAAAATGGAGGAATATAGCAAATAATATTGTTGCAGTAATAACACCAGGAGGCAGCTCTGATGAAAACTCACACTCACACGAGCTTTTAAATCTCTGCACAAATTCAATTTAAACCAGCAAATAAAAGACCCTACTAGACTGGAGAGTACACTAGACATCATCTTCACTAACAATGATGATCTGATAAGAAATGTCACCATATCAAAAACAATATACTCAGATCACAACATAATTGAGGTTCAGACATGTATGCGTGGAGCCCCAGATCGACATAATGAGACTAGTCACGAGGGAGCAGTCACTAAATTCAACTTCAATAACAAAAACATAAAGTGGGACCAAGTAAACCAAGTCCTAACCGATATAAGCAGGGAAGATATACTAAGCAACACAGACCCCAACTTATGCCTAGAACAGATTAACTTGGTGGCACTCGATGTATGCACAAGGCTTATTCCTCTAAGAAAAAGAAGGAGTAGATGTAAAATAGAAAGAGACAGGTGCTCCCTTTACAGGCGACGGAAAAGAATAACAGAGGTCAATATATCTGAAATGCGTAGGGAGACACTGGTCAGAGAAATAGCAAGCATCGAACTTAAGCTAAAGAAATCTTATAGGAGTCAGGAATCGCGGGAAGAACTAAAAGCCATAAATGAAATCGAAAGAAACCCAAAGTATTTCTTCTCCTATGCCAAATCAAAGTCGAGAACAACGTCCAGTATTGGGCCCCTACTTAAACAAGATGGGTCCTACACAGATGACAGTAAGGAAATGAGTGAGCTACTCAAGTCCCAATATGACTCAGTTTTTAACAAGCCGCTAACCAGACTGAGAGTCGAAGATCAAAATTAATTTTTTATGAGACAGCCACAAAATTTGGTTAATACAAGCCTATCCGATGTTATCCTGACGCCAAATGACTTCTAACAGGCGATAAATGACATGCCCATGCACTCTGCCCCAGGGCCAGACTCATGGAACTCCGTGTTCATCAAGAACTGCAAGAAGCCCCTATCACGAGCCTTTTCCATCCTTTGGAGAGGGAGCATGGACACGGGGGTCGTCCCACAGTTACTAAAAACAACAGACATAGCCCCACTCCACAAAGGGGGCAGTAAAGCAACAGCAAAGAACTACAGACCGATAGCACTAACATCCCATGTCATAAAAATCTTTGAAAGGGTCCTAAGAAGCAAGATCACCACCCATCTAGAAACCCATCAGTTACACAACCCAGGGCAACATGGGTTTAGAACAGGTCGCTCCTGTCTGTCTCAATTATTGGATCACTACGACAAGGTCCTAAATGCACTAGAAGACAAGAAGAATGCAGATGTAATATATACAGACTTTGCAAAAGCCTTCGACAAGTGTGACCATGGCGAAATAGCGCACAAAATGCGTGCTAAAGGAATAACAGGAAAAGTCGGTCGATGGATCTATAATTTCCTCACTAACAGAACACAGAGAGTAGTCGTCAACAGAGTAAAGTCCGAGGCAGCTACGGTGAAAAGCTCTGTTCCACAAGGCACAGTACTCGCTCCCATCTTGTTCCTCATCCTCATATCCGACATAGACAAGGATGTCAGCCACAGCACCGTGTCTTCCTTTGCAGATGACACCCGAATCTGCATGACAGTGTCTTCCATTGCAGACACTGCAAGGCTCCAGGCAGACATCAACCAAATGTTTCAGTGGGCTGCAGGAAACAATATGAAGTTCAACGATGAGAAATTTCAATTACTCAGATATGGTAAACACGAGGAAATTAAATCTTCATCAGAGTACAAACAAATTCTGGCCACAAAATAGAGCGAAACACCAACGTCAAAGACCTGGGAGTGATCATGTCGGAGGATCTCACCTTCAAGGACCATAACATTGTATCAATCGCATCTGCTAGAAAAATGAGAGGATGGATAATGAGAACCTTCAAAACTAGGGAGGCCAAGCCCATGATGACACTCTTCAGGTCACTTGTCCTATCTAGGCTGGAATATTGCTGCACACTAACAGCACCTTTCAAGGCAGGTGAAATTGCTGACCTAGAAAATGTACGGAGAACCTTCACAGCGCGCATAACGGAGATAAAACACCTCAATTACTGGGAGCGCTTGAGGTTCCTAAACCTGTATTCCCTGGAATGCAGGCGGGAGAGATACATGATTATATACACCTGGAAAATCCTAGAGGGACTAGTACCGAACTTGCACACGAGAATCACTCACTACGAAAGCAAAAGACTTGGCAGACGATGCAACATCCCCCCAATGAAAAGCAGGGGTGTCACTAGCACGTTAAGAGACCATACAATAAGTGTCAGGGGCCCGAGACTGTTCAACTGCCTCCCAGCATACATAAGGGGGATTACCAACAGACCCCTGGCAGTCTTCAAGCTGGCACTGGACAAGCACCTAAAATCGGTTCCTGACCAGCCGGGCTGTGGCTCGTACGTTGGTTTGCATGCAGCCAGCAGCAACAGCCTGGTTGATCAGGCTCTGATTCACCAGGAGGCCTGGTCACAGACCGGGCCGTGGGGGCGTTGACCCCCAGAACTCTCTCCAGGTAAACTCCAGGTAATATAAATCTTAGCCGGACTTGCCTTAGCAAAATTAATATTATACAAATACATGCTAATGTAAATCCTAGCCAGACTTGGCTTAGCAAAATTAATATTATACAAACACACACTAATATAACTCCGACAATTTCTGTTCCTATTTGAGAGGTTTCAACCACATCTAACCTCCAGAGCTACGAATATATTCTTCCAGTTTCAATATGGTGTCCCGTTCACCAAGTGATGCTACCCCCATCGCTGGTTCCCTTTTCTATTTCCAAATTAATTTTTACTAACAACAATGTATTTCATTAATTTACATGCAAAAATACACTATGTTTCGGAAAATATACAATATTTTCCAGAGTGTGCAACAGAGGAACCCTCTCGCCCCCTTTCATTTCTGTCTGGTCACCAAGGAAGTTACAGAAGCGCTCTCCAGTGATCTCAGTCTGTGGTTCTTGGATGATGGTACCCTAGCTGGCACTATAGAATCTCTACTAGAGGACATCAGAAAAATTAAAGACATGAGAGAGACCCTGGGCCTATCTTTAAACCCCACAAAATGCGAATGGGGTCGAAGAGGTATGGGGTAGGTTTAAAAATGTAGTGTTAGAGTGTTCAGCAGAAGTTTGTGATTACAGGAAAGTGGGTGCGGGAGGGAAGAGGAGCGATTGGTGTAATGATGATGTCAAGAGAGTAGTAAGGGAGTAAAAGTTAGCATATGAGAAGTTTTTACAAAGTAGAAGTGATGCAAGGAGGGAAGAGTATATGGAGAAAGAGAGAGAGGTTAAGAGAGTGGTGAAGCAATGTAAAAAGAGAGCAAATAAGAGAGTGGGTGAGATGTTATCAACAAATTTTGTTGAAAATAAGAAAAAGTTTTGGAGTGAGATTAACAAGTTAAGGAAGCCTAGAGAACAAACGGATTTTCAGTAAAAAATAGGAGAGGAGAGTTATTAAATGGAGAGTTAGAGGTATTGGGAAGATGGAGGGAATATTTTGAGGAATTGTTAAATGTTGATGAAGATAGGGAAGCTGTGATTTCGTGTATAGGGCAAGGAGGAATAACATCTTGTAGGAGTGAGGAAGAGCCAGTTGTGAGTGTGGGGGAAGTTCGTGAGGCAGTAGGTAAAATGAAAGGGGGTAAGGCAGCCAGGATTGATGGGATAAAGATAGAAATGTTAAAAGCAGGTGGGTATATAGTTTTTGAGTGGTTGGTGCAATTATTTAATAAATGTATGGAAGAGGGTAAGGTACCTAGGGATTGGCAGAGAGCATGCATAGTTCCTTTGTATAAAGGCAAAGGGGACTAAAAGAGAGTGCAAAAATTATAGGGGGATAAGTCTGTTGAGTATACCTGGTAAAGTGTATGATAGAGTTATTATTGAAAGAATTAAGAGTAAGACGGAGAATAGGATAGCAGATGAACAAGGAGGCTTTAGGAAAGGTAGGGGGTGTGTGGACCAGGTGTTTACAGTGAAACATATAAGTGAACAGTATTTAGATAAGGCTAAAGAGGTTTTTGTGGCATTTATGGATTTATAAAAAGTGTATGACAGGGTGGATAGGGGGGAAATGTGGCAGATGCTGCAGGTGTATGGTGTAGGAGGTAGGTTACTGAAAGCAGTGAAGAGTTTTTACGAGGATAGTGAGGCTCAAGTTAGAGTATGTAGGTAAGAGGGAGATTATTTCCCAGTAAAAGTAGGCCTTAGACAAGGATGTGTGATGTCACCGTGGTTGTTTAATATATTTATAGATGGGGTTGTAAGAGAAGTAAACGCGAGGGTCTTGGCAAGAGGCGTGGAGTTAAAAGATAATCACACATAAAATGGGAGTTGTCACAGTTGCTCTTTGCTGATGACACTGTGCTCTTGGGAGATTCTGAAGAGAAGTTGCAGCGGTTGGTGGATGAATTTGTAGGGTATGCAAAAGAAGAAAATTAAAAGTGAATACAGGAAAGAGTAAGTTCATGAGGATAACAAAAAGATTAGGTGATGAAAGATTGGTTATCAGATTGGAGGGAGAGAGTATGGAGGAGGTGAATGTATTCAGATATTTGGGAGTGGACGTGTCAGCTGATGGGTCTATGAAAGATGAGGTGAATCATAGAATTGATGAGGGGAAAAGGATGAGCAGTGCACTTAGGAGTCTGTGGAGACAAAGAACTTTGTCCTTGGAGGCAAAGAGGGGAATGTATGAGAGTATAGTTTTACCAATGCTCTTATATGGGTGTGAAGCATGGGTGATGAATGTTGCAGCGAGGAGAAGGCTGGAGGCAGTGGAGATGTCATGTCTGAGGGCAATGTGTGGTGTGAATATAATGCAGAGAATTCGTAGTTTGGAAGTTAGGAGGAGGTGCGGGATTACCAAAACTGTTGTCCAGAGGGCTGAGGAAGGGTTGTTGAGGTGGTTCGGACATGTAGAGAGAATGGAGTGGAACAGAATGACTTCAAGAGTGTATCAGTCTGTAGTGGAAGGAAGGCGGGGTAGGGGTCGGCCTAGGAAAGGTTGGCGGGAAGGGGTAAAGGAGGTTTTGTGTGCAAGGGGCTTGGACTTCCAGTAGGCATGCGTGAGCGTGTTTGATAGGAGTGAATGGAGACAAATGGTTTTTAATACTTGACGTGCTGTTGGAGTGTGAGCAAAGTAACATTTATGAAGGGATTCAGGGAAACCGGCAGGCCGGACTTGAGTCCTGGAGATGGGAAGTACAATGCCTGCACTCTGAAGGAGGGGTGTTAATGTTGCAGTTCAAAAACTGTAGTGTAAAGCACCCTTCTGGCAAGACAGTGATGGAGTGAATGATGGTGAAAGTTTTTCTTTTTCGGGCCACCCTGCCTTAGTGGGAATCGGCCAGTGTGTTAACAAATAATAATAAAAAATGCGAATAGTTTCTACCAATCGACAGATCATTCAGAATATTAGTGCTGTTTTACCAGGAGCACGAGCCATTGATCCAGTTAACAGAACTCTTCTTGGTGCTCCTCTTGGGCCCAGTGCCATTGATCTGATCCTAGAAAAGAAAATGTCAGCCCTCAGGACGATGGAAGGCAGAATGAAAGACATTGATACACATCATGCCTTCTACCTACTCAACAGGTGCCTGTCCATTCCAAAACTTACCTACTTCCTGAGATGCTCCCCAGACTTCAGCAGTTCAAAACTGAAGGAATATGACTGTCTCCTTAAGACCATACTACAGAGTGTATTGAATCTTTCCCTTAATGATGGACAGTGGCTGCAAGTCTCACTTCCAGTCAGGCTTGACTGAGAGTATGCAAATCCTCCCAGATTGCCCTACCAGCTTTCCTATTCTCTTCCATACCATCAAATGAGTTAATAAAACAAATTCTTCTAGACAACCTCAGCAACTCAGCGAGAATACAGAACCCTAGCTACACCAGTGCCGTCACCAAATGGGAGACTCTTACTGTTCCAGCATGAAACCTAGTGCAGCACTGGCCTACAAACAGTCAAGCTCTGATATCCCCTTTGCTGACAAGGTGCTTGTCAATATGCTTAGAGCTGTAACATCAGGCAGGAAGAGTGACCATCTCCAGGCTGTGAATACACATCACTCTTAGGACTTCCTCCAAACAGTTCCCATTTCGGTAATGGGAACATGCCTCCATAATGCAGTGGCGCTGCACCTTGCTACCCCAATTCACACGGAATATACATGTTTTTGCAATGATGTGCAAGCTGACCAATATGGTGCACATGGCCTTAACTGCTGCAAAACCAAGGGGTGGCATGCAAGACACAAAGAAGTGAACGACTTCATAAAGAGAAGCTTTTCTACAGCTGGATGCCTAGCCGAGATAGAGCCCCAATCACTAGCAGCCAACAATACTCACAACCCAGGCAACCTCCCCGATGGGATCACCATTTATCCTTGGAAAACTATCCTTGGAAGAATTGCGTACTCCTAGGTTAAATTTATTTATTTTGTTCAGTAGTTTAGTAGAAGAGGTGAGGGTGGAGATGGGTTGTTTAGAGGGAAGATAAGAGAATGAGGTAATGGTAAAGATAATCGTTGCCTGATTTTTTTCTCCGAAGTGTATTTTGCAACTAATGGCATGCGTGGGTGTCCTCTCAAGATTATCTAGACCTTTCCTGTGATAACATAAGAAAGCCTCTTCTTATCAGATTCAAACTTTCAGTAATGGTGTATCCTACTTAGGAAAGTGGTGAAATTAATATTGGAGTGTATATTTTACCAGGAAATATTTTGACTATACCTCCTTTCCTTGGCTTAAAATTTAAAACTTGAAGTGGAAACGACGAACACAGAATCGGTTTGTTTACAGTTTCTCGAGAAACGTGAAAAGCTAATCATATGAGTGATTTACAGGCATGAAAAACCTTAAAAGGGAACACTGGATGAAATTACTGAGGCATCTAAATACGAAAATGTTAGTTTAATGGTAGATTTTAACTTTAACCAAATTAAATGAGTGTGTGTGTGTGTGTGTGTGTGTGTGTGTGTGTGTGTGTGTGTGTGTGTGTGAGTGTGAGTGTTTTGTGTGTGTGTGTGTGTGTGTGTGTGTGTGTGTGTGTGTGTGTGGTGTTTGTGAGTGTGTGAGTGTTTTGTGTGTGTGTGTGTGTGTGTGTGTGTGTGTGTGTGTGTGTGTGTGTGTGTGTGTGTGTGTGTTGTGTGTGTTTTGTGTGTGTGTGTGTGTGTACTCACCTAGTTGTACTCACCTAGTTGAGATTGCAGGGGTCGAGTCCAAGCTCCTGGCCCCGCCTCTTCACTGGTCGCTGGTTCACTGGTCGCTTCACTGGTGTATGTGTGTGTGTGTATGTGTGTGTGTGTACGTGTACGTGCGTGTGTGTGTGTACTCACCTAGATGTACTCAGCTAGTTGTGGTTGCAGGGGTCGAGTAACAGTTCATGGCCCCGCCTCATCACTGGCGGCTACTCGGTCACTCTTCCCACTCCAAGAGCTTCATCATATCTCTTCTTAAAGCTTTGTATGGATCCTGCCTCCACTACATCACTTCCTAGACTATTCCACTTCCTGATAACTCTGTGACTGAAGAAATACTTCCTAACATCCCTGTGGTTCATCTGAGTTTTCAACTTCCAACTGTGACCCCTTGTTGCTGAGTCCCATCTCTGGAACATCCTGTCTCTGTTCACCTTGTCGATTCCTCTCAGTATTTTATACGTAGTTATCATATCTCCCCTATCTCTTCTGCCTTCTAGTGTCGTCAGGTCCGTCCTTGTCGGATATACCCCTTAGCTCCGGGACTAGTCTTGTTGCAAACCTTTGCCCTTTCTCAAATTTCCTTACATGCTTGGCTAGGTGAGGGTTCCAAACTGGCGCTGCATACTTCAATATGGGCCTAACGTACACAAATATCGGAATGCTGTTCTTAAGTTTGCCAGGTGCCTTATGCTGCTGCAGTTATTTGGTTGATGAGCGCCTCAGGAGATGTGCCCGGTGTCATACTCACCCCAAGATCCTTTTCCTTGTGTGAGATTTGTAAGCTCTGGCCCCCTAGGCTACACTCCGTCTGTGGTCTTTTTTGCCCTTCCACAATCTTCATGACTTTTCACTTGGTGGGGTTGAACTCCAGAAGCCAGTTGCTGGATCAATCCTGCAGCCTGCCCAGATCCCTCTCTAGTTCTGCCTGGTCCTCGTTCGATTCAATTCTTCTCTTCAACTTCATGTCATCTGCAAAGAGGGACACTTCGGATTCTATTCCTTCCGTCATGTTGTTCACATATACCAGAAACAGGACCGGTCCTAGGACTAACCCCTGTGGCACCCCGCTCGTTACAGGCGCCCACTCTGACACCTTGCCTCGTACGATGACTCGCTGTTGCCTTCCTGACAGGTATTCCCTGATCCACTGCAGTGCCTTCCCTGTTATGCCTGCCTGGTCCTCCAGCTTTTGCACTAATCTTTTGTGAGGAACTGTATCAAACGCCCTCTTACAGTGCAAGGAAATTCAATCTACCTACCCCTCTCTCTTGTCTTACTGCCGTCATACTGTGGTGTGTGTGTGTGTGTGTGTGTACTCATTTAATTGTACTCACTTAATTGTGGTTGGAGGGGTCGAGTCATAGCTCCTGTCCCCGCCTCTTCACTGGTCGATACTAGGTCACTTTCTCTCCGCTTCTAGAGCCTTATTATACCTATTCTTAAAGCTATGTATGGAACATATCTCTACTACTTCACTCACCACTTCCTGACAACTCTAAAGAAATACTTCCTTACATCCCTATGACTCATCTGGGTTTTCAATTTCTAACTGTGGCTCCTTGTTCCTGTGTCCCATCTCTGAAACATTCGAACCCTGTTCACCTTGACAATTCCTCTCGGTATTTTATACGTCGTTACCATGTCCCTCCTATCCTCTAGTGTTATCAGGTTAAGTTCCCTTAACCTCTCCTTGTAAGACATATCCCTCAGTTCCGGGACTAGTCTTGTTGCAAACTTTTGTACTTTCTCCAATTTCTTGACGTATTTGACTAGGTGTGGGTTCCAGAGTAGTGCTGCATACTTCAGAATAGGCCTGACATACACGGTGTGCAGTGTCGTGACTGACTCCTTACTTAGATGCCGAAATGCTATTCTCAGGTTTCCCAAACGCCCATATACTGCAGCAGTTGTTTGACTGATGTGTGCCTCATTTGACATGCTCGGTATAATGCTTATCAAAAGAGCCTTTTCTTTATATAAAATTTGTAGCCTTTGGTCCCCTAATCTGTACTCCGTCCACAGTCATTTTTTCCTTCCCCAATCTTCATGACTTTGCATTTCCTTAGGTTAAACTCCAAGAGGCATTTGTCAAACCAGACTTGTAGCCTATCAGATCTCCTTGTAATCTTACCTGATCCTCTCCCACTTGTATTCTCCTCATTAGTTTCACATCATCAGCGAACAGCGACACTTCTAAAATCTATTCCTTCCATTATGTGTTTCACGTATTCAAGAAAGAGAACCGAACCTAGGTCTGATCCTTGTGGAACCCCACTCGACATATGCGCTTCTCTAACATGTCATTGCAGAACTCATCTAACCTTCTCTTCCATTCTAGACCCTTTCTACCAACTGTTCCTTTTCAGACCTGCCATCCTCGGTTATCTTGCGTTTACATCCTCCCTTCAGCTTTGTGTAAAATTCAATGTATGTGTGTGTATGTGAGTCAATGTGTGTGTGTGTGTGTGTGTGTGTGTGTGTGTGTGTGTGACTCACCTAATTGTGGTTGCAGGGGTCGAGGTATATATATAGTATGTATGTGTACTCACCTAATTGAGTACACACACACATGTACTCACCTATTTGTGTGTGTGTGTGTGTGTGTGTGTGTGTGTGTGTGTGTGTATGTGTGTGTGTGTGTGTGTGTGTGTGTGTGTGTGTGTGTGTGTGTGTGTGTGTGTGTACTCACCTAATTGTGGTTGCAGGGGTGAGACTCAGCTCCTGGCCACGCCTCTTCACCGACCGCTATTAGGTCCTCTCTCCCCCTGCTCCATGAGATTTATCATACCTCGTCTTAAAACTGTGTATAGTTCCTGCCTCCACTACATCGCTTGCCAGACTATTCCACTTCCTAATTACTCTATGACTGAAGAAATAGTTCCTAACATCCCTTTGACTCATCAGAGTCTTCAGCTTCCAATTGCGCCCCTTTGTTTCTGTGTCCCATCTCTGGAACATCCTGTCTCTGTACACCTTATCTATTCCACGCAGTATTTTGTATGTCGTTATCATGTCTTCCCTGACCCTCCTGTCCTCCAGTGTTGTCAGACCGATTTCCCTTAACCTTTCTTCATAGGACATTTCCCTTAGCTCTGGAACTAGCCTTGTTGCAAACCTTCGTACTTTCTCTAATTTCTTGACGTGTTTGACCAGGTGTGGGTTCCAAACTGGTGCTGCGTACTCCAGTGTATAAAGTCTTGAACGTTTCCTTACTGAGGTACCGGAAAGCTATTCTCAGGTTTGCCAAAGCGCCCATATGCCGCAGTAGTTATCTGGTTAATGTGTGCTTCTGGCGATGTACTCGGTATTATACTCACTCCTAGGTCTTTCTCCATGAGTGAGGTTTGCAGCCTTTGGCCTCCTAGCCAATACTCTGTCTGCAGTCTTCTTTGCCCTCCTCCGATTTTCATGACTTTGCATTTGGCGAGGTTAAATTCTAGGAGCCAGTTTCTGGACCATGTATCCAGCCTGTCCAGGTCTCTTTGTAGACCTGTATGGTCCGAGTCTGATTTAACTTCACGTCATCTGCAAACAGGGACACTTCTGAGTCTATACCTTCCGTCATTTCGTTCACATATACCAAGAATAGCAATGGTCCCAGGACTGACCTCTGTGGGACCCCGCTCGTCACCGGCGCCCACTGTGATACCTCATCACGGACCATGACTCGCTGCTGTCTCCCTGTTAGGTATTCTCTGATCCATTGCAGTGTCCTTCCTGTTATACGTGCCTGTTCCTCTAGCTTCTGTACTAATCTCTTGTGAGGAACTGTGTCGAAGGCCTTCTTGCAGTCGAAGAAAATGCAATCAACCCACCCCTCCCTCTCTTTTCTTACTTCAGTTACCTTGTCATAAAACTCTAGTAGGATTGTGACACAGGATTTGCCTTCCATGAATCAGTGCTGGCTGTCGTTTATAATCTTGTTCCGCTCCAGGTGCTCCACAACTCTCCTCCTGATAATCTTTTCCAAGACTTTGCATACTATACACGTCAGTGACACTATAATTTAGTGCTCATTTCTGTCTCCCTTCTTAAAGATGGGGACTACATTTGCCTTCTTCCATACTTCAGGTAGTTGTCCAGTTTCAAGTGAAGTGTTGAAGATTTTGGTTGAGGCACGACGTAGTGTCCCTACTCCTTCTCTAAGGACCCACAAAGAGATGTTGTCCGGTCCCACGCCTTTGAGGTATCAAGGTCACTTAGGAGCTTCTCCCACCTCCTCCTCAGTTGTGTGTAATTCATCCAACACTTGTTGGTGTGTAATTCATCCAACACTTGTTGGTATATCCCTTGTTGCTATACCCCACTGTTTTGTCTTCCCATTGTCTCTTCAGCCTCCACTGTAAATACTTCCTGAAATCTCATGTTGAGCTCCTCACGTACCTCCTGGTGGTTTCTTGTGAGCTCCCCACCTTCTTTCCTCAGCCTGATTGCCTGGTCCTTGACTGTTGTCTTCCTCCTGATGTGGCTGTAGAGTGGTTTCAGGTCAGACTTACTTTCGATGCTATGTCATTTTCATACTACCGCTGCACCTCCCTCCTTATCTGTGCATACTCGTTTCTGGCTCGTCGACTGATCTCTTTATTCTCCTGAGTCCTTTGCCTTCTGTACTTTTTCCATTCTCTACAGCACTTAGTTTTCGCCTCCCTGCACCTTCGGGTAAACCAAGGGCTCGTTCTGTCCTTCCCATTATTTCTGTTACCCTTGGGAACAAACCTTTCCTCTGCCTCATTGCATTTTGTTGTCACAAAGTCCATCATTTCGTTTACTGATTTTTCTACCAACTCCTGTTCCCACTGAACCTCCTGCAGGAAGGTCCTCATTCCTGTGTAGTCCCCCCATTTTATAGTTTAGCTTTTCCCTTCCTACTCCTGTTACCCTCTCCACCTTTAGCTCCACGATGTATTCAAGGCTCATAACTACGTGGTCACTAGTTCCAAGGGGCCTTTCGTATGTGATGTGCTCAATGTCTGAGTTACTCAGGGTGAACACAAGGTCCAGTCTTGCTGGTTCATCCTTCCCTCTCTTCTCTGGTAGTATCCCTAACATGTTGGTGCATGAGATTTGCCAGCACCACATCCATCATCTTGGCTCTCCATGTTTTGGGACCCCCCATGTGGCTCCAGGTTTTCCCAATCAATTTCCCTGTGATTGAAGTTGCCCATGACCAGTAACTTTGCTCTACTCGAGTGAGCCCTTCTTGCCACCTCAGCTAGTGTGTCCACCATTGCTCTGTTGCACTCATCATATTCCTCTTTTGGCCTTCTGCAGTTCTGTGGTGGGTTATACATCACTGCAATGACTACCTTGTGTTCCCATGACTGAACTGTACCTACTAAGTAATCCCTTTCTCCAATTTGTCCATACCTTCCATTTCTAGATAACCCCACCGGTTTTTTATTAGTAGTGCAACCTCTCCTCCCCCCCTGTCCCTTCTATCCTTCCTCAGGATCTGATATCTGGGTGGGAAGATTGCATCTGTTATTATCCCAGTGAGTTTTGTTTCTGTAACTGCTATGATGTCTGGGGACATCTCCTTGATTCTTTCATGCCACTCCACACATTTATTCGTTATTCCATCCACGTTAGAGGATGGAATAACGAATAAACGTGGTCTGGGGAGAGAGGTGGGTTAGGGGGAGCAGGTGCCCTGGCAGGGCCCTACAGGGGGCTGGTGTGGGGGTGGGGTCTGTGGTGGGGGTGTGGGGGCAGAGGGCCTATAGAGGGTTTCAGTGGGGGTGGGGGATGGTGGTGAGGGGAGTGGGGAAGAGGGCCTATGGGGGGTACAGTGGGGGAGGGGGCTGTGGTGAGGGGGATGGGGATAGAGGGTACAGTGTGTGTGTTGCTGTGGGTTACTGAGGGTTGGGTTTGTGGTGAGGGGGATGGGGGAGAGGGTAAATTATGTGGGTTACTGTGGGTTTCTGTGGGGGTGGGGTTTGAGCTGAGGGGGATGTGTGGGTCACTGAGGGTTACTGTGGGGGTGGGGTTTATGCAGAGGGGGATTAGATTTAGATTTTGCCACCGAAGTGGCTAGTTTATTGTGCACCCCATATCCATCCTGTGGACGGTAGCGCGAGAGCATATGGATACACAAAAGGCCTAGGAACTAGGCCCCAGAGGGTTAACAGGAATACATATGGATTTATATCTACATATCTATAGTTCACTTATCTGTTACAAGCAAATTTAGGAAATTTGCTTAGTATATCTGGTATCTTATTTTCATTAATAAGATATCTTGACATGTCACATAGGTTATTATACTGTCTGTCTCTGTATTCCTCAATAAGTGGACAATTAAGCACATAGTGTTCAAGAGAGTGACCATATGCCTGATCACATAATTTACATTTAGTTTGAACATCATTTGTTTGTCTCCCAAACTGCCAGAAGTACTTGTAATCAAGCCTAAGCCTGGCCACTACAACATCAGTCAGTCTGTTCACATTGCAAGTTGCTCCATAAACATACTTATCTACGTTCATGTTATCATAGTGGGTTATAAATCTACTCAGGCTTCTAACTGCATTCCTATAACAATCATTTTCATTATTTACTTCTCTCCTAATATTATTCCTAATGCTAGACACAGTTATACCAAAGTTATATTCTACATTCTCCTTCTGGGTACTCTTCTTGGCCAACATATCAACTTTATCATAAGGAGTAATCCAATGTGTGATGGGGATCATTAGCAATTGTACATTTAATTCCTTCGTCCCATAATTTTTTGAGTTATCTCATCACCTGGCTTCTTCCAATGTGCATGTTGTTGGAAGGCTTTATATGGTCAAGAGCCTTTCAATGATGACATAGAATCATTAATGATGTTAGAATCAAAGCTCAGTGTCATAGGTTAGCTTTAGCGCCATTGGATTGCAAACAATTTTCAGTTTGCAGTGTAGACGCCCAGTTGTATGTTAAATTCTTATGCTACACTTCAAACAATATTTATTATCGTTCTTAACTGGGAGAGGTGGCAACAAGAGCAGGACTGCAGCCCTTGCCAGAAGATACTCCTGTTTTAGATCCATCAGTGTATATAACTTGTGATAACTTATTCTACCAGTAGGTAACAAATTTCTTCTGAGCAGTTGCTCTAACAGAGATTTAAGGAAGGGATTACTAGCAATGAACTTCTTGGGGAGGGCACTTGTAGGTATGTGATATTAATGAACAACATCTTCCATGGCGGGGGTTGTGAAATGCTCTTGTTTGCTACAGTGATACAGTTCATGTAGGTTTAAAACTTAATGCAATGCCGTTTTCACCAATCCATTTAGATCTGTGTGTATTTACCTCTAGACACTTGGTAGGATTAGATTCCACTGTTGACAGTGTTGGTTCGTTTTCTTCAACATTTTAATACCGAAAGTCAGGTTAATTTCACAATCCTATCCACTGATACTAGAAATACCAAGCTCCTTCATATGTTAAGAACTTATGTAGATCTGGGACGCCCAAAGAATAATCCTGAGGAGCTTCCATTTTGCATTAACCCCAGGGTCGGAGAGAACTTTTCTTAGCTAATATCAACATGGGAGCAGCATAATCAATTAAGGACCATAACATAGGCTATGTACATCATTCTCACGATTTCTCACATTTAGCACCATAGTTGGGATTGTAGCCAGCAACAGCTTTGAGAGCATTTAGCCTAGGCTTTGCATTTCTTGTTTAGGTTGTGGATAGTGGTTTTGTTAAAGGGTACATCTACACCAAGATATCTGTAAGTTTTAACGTTAGCTAATGATTTCACCCTGCAATAGGATGGGTGGGGGATGTTCGTTTTGCTTGTTAACATTCTTTGTTTTAGAGGAAGATATTATGAGGCCAGTCGATTACAATTGCTTGAACTTCTATAAGATGGTAATCATTTTTTATGCACTGTTGTATGGATCATGATATCATCAGATAGCTTATAGCTATATGTTTTAGGGTGAGGCAGGTAGGCATTTAGGAGAGCATTAATCAGGAATATTAAATTAGGCATTGGGACTAAGAAACTCCTCCCAGCGGTGTGTACCTAAAGGACATGTCTTTAGAATCACTTCTGAAGCCTTGGTAAAGGACAGAGGTTACTTATTTGACTGGTATCCTATTATCCAGCAGAGTAAGCTATCCACCAATATTCATTTGGCTAGTTCATGTAGTATATACGGTTCTGTCGCAATATCAAAATGTTTTAGATCAAGTAAAGTGGTTAAACGGTAGAGGTCTGTGATGCAGGTGAGAAAGGTGGAAATACAGTCTGCACACTTTTCCTTTCATGAACCCATAGAGGTTGGGGGAAAGTTGGGTGTTGATTCTGTAGTTCTACAGTCTGTTAAGCATCATTCTATCAAAAGTTTTAAAAGAATTAGTTAAGGAGATCGGGCTCTAAATGTTCAGGCTGTTGGAGGCTTAGGGATAGGCACAATGACTATTGGTCCAGGGAAGTAGGAAGAAACGCTCTCAATGTAACTGAGATTATATAGTGCAACAAAAGGGTTATCAGGCACGTGCCTTAGGGTTCTGGGAATCCCATTAGGTTATACCATCCTCTCCAGGAGCGTTGATTCGACCTTTGGTTAATGCATTATCTAATTCAAACTCGGTAAAAGAGGCAATCACTCTCTTCAATATTTTGGCTCATAAAATTAATCAGTTTCAACATTTCTTCGAGTACTTCTAAATTTTTTTTCTAATATGAGATGGGAAGGTTTTCTTGCTGGATGTTTTGGACCAGTCATTTATGAGGTCATTTGCCTTTTTCAAGAGGAAATGGGATGAGCACATTGCCATCTTTTTCCTGGTTATTTTATATATACATTTACAAGCCAAACTCAAAGGGGTGGACCTTTTTTAAAATCCAAAAAACAAACTGTTCCCATTCCTGTTGCCTAATTCTTCCTTTCTATTCCTTGCATTTGTTAGGCAGCTTGGGGTTTTCTGAGGGGGTCGGGGGGTTTACATTCACAGTATGCTTTACATCCTCCTAGCTGCATTGTTAGATTGCGTAGCTGTGGTCTTTATGTATTTACTTTGGGTTTTTATTGTTTTTATGTGGAGGGTTTTTTTTTCCCATTCCTGCCCACTTGACTGTGAGAACACTCTCAAAGTGGAAATTTAAATCACATTAAATTTTTGTGTGCCAATGGGCTCGTAATTTTATTCCTTGATTCAAGTGGTTAATAAAGTTGTCTCTGTGTTTGGTTTGAGAATAAGTTTCCTCCTTCTGTTTTGTCCTTGATTGTGGAGTTGTGATAAAGTTTGACAGTTTTTAGTTTTGGGGGAAGTGATAGATAAAAAGATCATAAACTATGACAGAGTCTGCATGTATATGATGTTTTAAAATCCAAGAAAGATTAGTATGCCACCATATATGAAAATGGGCCCTCAGTAGTCCCCACAATTCGAAATTTCTGCTCTTTTTAGCAATTTACTAGTTTAGTTCCATTGGTGTTTGTTATAGCCCCACAATATTTTATGTCTGGCATTAAAATCTCAAAAATGTGGTAGGTTCACTTTGATGCGATCTGGTAAAGCATCAGGTCGAAGCTGGTTCGCTGGGGCTTTAGAGTTTAAAAAAAGTTTAGGGAAAAAAATGCCTGCATATATTTGACACCATGATACTCCCCGTTAACTCGCTTTTCAAGGAAAGGAGTGAATGTGGCAAGTTCTTTTCTGACATACTCCACAAGTTGGTTGACTTAGGTTTTAAAAGCTGATATCCAGGCAAGTTTGGTGGAGGTGTCCTCTTTCAATCTACTTTCCCTGCAAACAGATGACATCAATATTCTTGGTTGCACTAATATGATGTAAGTCAGGCAACCGCTTCCTGATGGAAGCATGTTCCTAAAGATTTGTAATGTATCCATTGTAGTGAGTTTTTAAAACTCTTCCCATAAATGGTAAAACTATTATGCTTTGACTACAGTGTGCAGCCTTTAAAGAGCAAAAGCTTTTAGTTTGTCGTCTTTATTTTTTGGGCCCTTTATTTTTAAATTTTTCGGCATTTGACAGCCATTTAAAAAGGGCAAGTTTTGAAAGGAAGGTCATGGGTTCTTTTCACAAATTGCTGGAACTGAACGGGATTCCCTGATTTTAAATCATCACCATGTCAAGAGCATACCTGATTACATATTTTATTAAATTGTCGGGATCTGTTCAAGATCCCAAATTTTTTTTTCGGGAAATTTGTTTAAAATATGAGGAAGGTCAGGCGAACCCAATCCTTCTGGAGGATGGCATTCTGGTTATGCTTTCTTTAACACCTATCCCCTTAAACAGGTCCCTGGTTAATTAGTGTTCCTGTTTCATCATCATTCCCAGGTGGGTCCTGTGATTGACTCTCCCCAAATTTCCAGGGGGGTTACCCGTGTGGTGTCCGTCTGACTGTTGTAGTTGGGTATTGGGAGAAATGACAAAATCATCCCCCTATTCAGGTGTAGCCAAAGGTATCTGTAGTGGCCCCGACCAGTAGTTCCACTGTGCAGCAGGGATGGCTTGCTCCCCCCACAGTGGGTGGGTGATGGCATTCTGGGACACCAGAATCCTTTGCAGTGAGGTGGGGTTCTTGCCCCCATTTGCGATGTTTAGTCTCGATCTGGCTGTGGGGGAGACTGGTTTGGGCCCCATCCTAGTTACATTAAAGGACTGTTTCAGGTTTTAAACGAAAGGGTTTTTGGGTTCTGACTGCAGTCCTTGTGGGAAACTGTAAAACCCCAACTTCTTTTTCGTTAATACACTTAAATTTTTGGCTGTCAGGGCCTACTGTGATCCCCTAGTGGAAAGTTTCCAGCACACTTACCACACAAGAATGTAGTATTCCACAGTTACGAACATGGCCATAGTGCTGGCATTTTTAACACCCACGTTTAGGAGTAGGTACACTTTGATGTTTAGGAAACGAAACATGCCCCAGTATTCCGGGGGAGGGGACAGGACCCACCCAACTGGCAATAATTTGGGGTTTTTTTAATTTTTTTTGATGATTCTCACTGAGGTCAGATGGGAAAGGGTCCATGTAGAGAGGGTATCCAAAATTTTATACTGACCCATTTTTTAAAGTGGTTGAGTGTCTGAGGAGGGGGGAGAGCTTAATACCCCCATAAGGTGTACTAATAGATCATTGATAGTTTGCATTCTGTTCCACAAACCAAAATTTGGTGTTTTCCTAAATTGGATCCTTGAGTTAGGATGCTTGTTTACAGCTCCATTAGCCTGCCCAAATTAGCAGGCAGAGGGTGTTTTCAGGAAGTTCAGTTACACATTTTCCCTTTGAAGAAAGAAAATTCTTGCAGCCTTGTGCCCAAGGACGTTTAGTGTACATTTTGTACGAGTCAAATGAGTCTGACTACGTCGACGCTTAGCCCCTTTCTCACTTTTTCTCTTTTGTTTACTTTTAAAAGGGCTGGAACTATCATCATTTCCCTCACCCGCGAAAAAGGCCCCCCTCTTGACAGTTCCATGTTTGCCCGTGATGATATTGGTGTAAAGATCACAACACATGAATTTCCTCCCCTTTTCTTTCCTTATAGCTTATGAAGAATAAATATTTACTTAAAGTCAGAAGTCTAAATAGATCATATTTACCAAGTGTTCAAGTTAAAGAACACTTCCAATTATATTAACCCCCATTATACTACTAATATGATACACACCTTACTAAAAATACATTCAGGACTTTTTTGTATGTTGTTTAATAATATGGTTCATATAATATTAATGGTGGTACAGGCGAGGGGGCTTACACCTTATCAAAATTACAAAGATGGGAAAGGGGAAAAAGAGAGAGAGAGAAAAGGGATGGGGGGGAGAAAGAGGAGAGGGGAAAAGAGAGGGGGAAAAAAAAAAAAAAAAAAAAGGGGGGGGGGGGGGGGGGGGAAAAAAGACAAAATAGGGAATTTGAGCATAAAAATTTGAATTTGACATATCACATTAAACAAGAGGTTCAAAAAATTTAATGATAACTTCCACTTGAGTTAGTTCAGGCTACTGCCCCTAAGGTACCTCACTGAATAATAATATAGCGCATCACAATGAATGGAAGACAACCCCTTTTCCCCAACCATAAATTGTAAAAAATTTACTAAAAAAAAAAAAAAAAAAAAAAAAAAAACTAGGTAATGTTCCAATGACAATGGATAAATAACTCTGGTCGACTTCCCTTTGGGCGCCCAATCCTGGGAACTCACAGGGTTTTTATTTTTATAATGTATGCAAGCATAAGTGTGAGCGGGAAAGATAGATGAACCATTTAACCAAAACAATATCCCCTTACACACGCGTTAAATATGTATGAAAATTGTTCCCAAAGGGTACCCCCAAGTGAACATTTATACTTAGAATACACTTGTGTTGATGAAAAAATATAGGTGAAGGGGGTGGTAAAACCCCGGGCCGTTATTAATAAACACCTCCCCAAACTTCTCAAGGCCCCCAACATTTAGGCCCAGTTCTGGAGAGGTCCCGCATTTTGGGTTTAATGTGTTTTTTTTTTGTGTCAGGGGCTTTGTTTTGCAGTTTTCAAATTGGTGTTTCAAAAGGGTTAAAAAACATTTCAATCAAGTTGAAAAAATTTAGTCTAAAAAAAATTTACACAATGAAAAATTAGAAGAAATTAATGATTGAAAAATTGTTACAATTACAATTTTAAACTGGGCCCGGGTTTAAACCCCCACTGGGATGAGGGGGCAAGGAACATGATGTTAACAGGGGGGACTCTTGCTTAACACAGTTTAAAGATAACCGAATTATCAAGAGAGAAAGAAATTCATGAAACTTAAAACATTAGCAGGAGAAAGCTTGTTACATTTAAAAATACAAAGATAATTTACAAAAATCACACCCAAAATAAAACACTGAAATTTTTAAAAATTTTACGGGGAAAATTTAGCAGAAAGTTTCGTTGAACGGGGAAAAATGTATTAGAAAACAACAATGACACTAGGAAAAACAACTTTATTAGAGGGGGAAGTGGGGGTTACTGTGGGTTTCTTTTGGGGGGGGGGGGTTTGTGCTGGGGGGGAGGGGGAAAGGGGGGTACTTGAGGGGGTTTTGGGTTAGGTCTTTTGGATTGCTTTGGTTTTTGCCATGGTTGTGTTCCTTCTGTGGGGGGTAGGGGGGGGTTTATGTTTTTTTCCCACTTTTCCCCTGATTTCTTTGCTTTTCCCCCTTTCCTTCCTCCCCATTCCTCCTCGTGGAGGGTTTGCACCCTCTCTTTAAGTGTCTTTCCTTTCTTCTTTTGTTCTGTCTCGGTCAAGATACACATCGGAAAATGTTTTAAAATGCCCCTTTGCCCCACTTTCCCCTGCGGGAAACCCGGGTTTTTTTGAAGCTAAACTCTGCCATAAAAATTTTTTATTTTTGACGGGGACGTTTTTTTACCCCTTGCAAACCCCCCAAATTCCCCAAAAAAATTTTGCCCAGCGGGGTCATGTTGTCCTCCCCTATTGCTTTCATGATGCTTTTTTTTTCTTTTTTTTCTCCTCCGTTTTTTTGCCTTTTTAAGTTTCCCCTTACTTCTTGCAGCCCAGGAAAAAAAAGCCCCTTTTCCCTTTCACCCTTTCCCACTGTGTTTTCCTGAGCATCCTTGATTCAAATTGGGTTTTTGCCATTGACACGTTGCTTTTACTGTCTTTTCCCTACCCCGGTTTTCCCTGGTTTATCTGTTCCGGGGAAATGGCAGAGGGTCTTTTTAGACCCTCCGTGTATGGTTTAGTCCTTCATTGACTTTAGTCCCCCCATTAGTTCTTTCTGTTCTCCCCGCCCTTTTTCCCCGGCCCCCCCCTTTGGGTCTGTGGAGTCATCGCGTTTCAAATATATCTTCTTTGTCCCCCCACTTCCCCCCCTTTGGGGACTGGGTGTAGTAGCTTTTTTGGTGTATGGGTTTTACTTCCCTTTTGGGTTTTTAGGCTTTTTAGACTCCCTTTTTTTTTTTCTTTCTAAACACTGAAACTTAATTCAGCTGTGTGATTTGTAAATTTCCCCTTTACGCTCTCCTCAGTATTTTTTCTTCCATTTTTTTTTGCTGATCTTTCCAGCCTCTTGCCCCCCCTCCCCTCTTCGGTGAGCTCTGCCTCCCCGTCCTCTCTCCCAAAGGTTCCCCCACTACTTCATCCCCCATTCCTCTGGTTCTTCCCCCAGGTTTTTTGGGGTTTTCCCTGTTTTTTTTTCACAGGAGGAAGAGTTATGCCAAAAAAGGGGCTTTTTGGGGAGGGAGGGGGTGTTTGTTGTGGGGAGGGAGGGGGTTTGTTGTGGGGAGGGAGGGGGGTTTTTATTGTGGGGGGGGAAGGGAGGAGGGGAAAAGGGGGGGGGGAAAAAAAAAAAATAGTGGCTGGGGGGGACAGCAGCAGGGGAAAGATTGGTGGAGGGGAAGACTAAGGGGACAGGGGGAAAAAGCCCAAAGGAGGGGGGGGGGTAAGTAGAAAAAGAAAGGGGTGGGGGTGAGAAGGAAGATTAAGAGGGAAAATGGGATAAAAGAGAGATAGGGAGTGTGGGTTTTAGTTGGGCTTAGAGAGGAAAAGGGGGGAAAAGGGAGAGTCAGGTGTGTGGAGATGTGAGTTGGTGAAGATCAAACCTTTTGTGTGCTTGCCCGGCCTCGGGGGCGGGGGGGAAGGGAGGAGAAGAAAGGGAAAATGAGGTGAGGGGGGGAGGGGTGGAGGAGGTTTTTAGGAGGAGGGTGATAGAGGGGAGGGCAGGAGGGGGTGATTGAGTGTGGAGTAGGAGGGTTAGAGAAAGGGGGAAAAAGGGGGGGGGAAAAATTTTTGAGGAAAGAGGGGAAAAGAGAGTGTGATTGAGTGTAAAGGAAGGGGAGAAGAGAGAGAGAGGGGGAGAGGGGGGAGAGAAGAGGGAGGGGAGTGTTTTTGGGTGTGTGGGGCGTGTGGGTTGGGTAATGTGTTTCATGCCCAGAAGGCGAGGGGAGAGGGGGGGGGGAGAATGGAGGGTAGGTGGGGGGGGAAAATGGAGGGGTATAGGAGGGGGTGGAGCAGGAGGAGGAGCAGGAGGAGGAAGGGAGGGAAAGAGAGAGGTAGTGGAGGTAGGTAGTGAGGAAGGGAGGGAAAGAGAGAGGTAGTGGAGGTAGGTAGGGAGGAAGGGAGGGGAGGTGAGGGGGAAGATGGAGGATGTATAGGAAGAGGAGGAGCAGGGGGAGGAAGGGAGAGAGAGAGGGAGGGAGGGAGGGAAAGAGAGAGGTAGGGAAGGTAGGGAGGGAGTTTTAGTTAGTTTAATATGTTTATTATGCACCCCATACCCATCCTGTGGGCGGTAGTCAAAAGATTACAGAGGTACATAATTGGTCCAGGGACTGGACTCCAAAGTTTTGATAGCTGAGCAAGTTACAGAGGTAATGAACTCACAATTTACAAAGGTAATGAACTCACAATTTACAAAGGTAATGAACTCACAATTTACAAAGGTAATGAACTCCAGGTAAGTCTGGTCACAATCATGACAAGTTACAAAGGTATTTACAGATTACAGAGGTACGTAATGGGTCCAGGGACTGGGCCCCCAAAGTTTTGATAGCCGAACTAGGTACAAAGGTAATGAGCTCACAAGTTACAAAGGTAATGAATTCTGTAGAATGGTTACTTACGTTTATACTTTGGCTACAATCATGAACAAATTATAGAGTAATGAGCAATTCACACTTCCACACCCGGTCACAACTGTAATGAGTTATTGGTGCAAATATTGATTGTTGAGTCACACACACCACACACACACACACACACACACACACACACACACACACACACACACACACACACACACCACACACACACACACACACACACACACACACACACTTTAGTTTAATATCTTTATGCACCTCATACCCATCCTGTGGGCGGTAGTCAAAAGATTACAAAGGTACATAATGGGTCCAGTGACTGGACCCAAAGTTATGATAGCTGAACTAGTTACAAAGGTAATGAACTCCAGGTAGATCTGGTCACTAATCATGGCAAGTTACAGAGGTAATGAATCAGCTTCACTCCTATACATGGTTACAGTCATGAACAAATTACAAAGTAATGAACCACTGATACGTCCACACCTGGTCACAATTGTAATGAGTTATAAATACAAATATTAAGTGGATCATACACCCACACTAGTGCGCGCGCGCACATACACACACGAGGGCGCACGCACGGACATGTGCACACGAGCGTACAAATATATGCATACACACAAGGAGACACATCCAGTAGGATGCAGAGCACTGAATCATTCCCCCCAGGATGCGACCCACAACAGTCGACTAACACCCAGGTACCTATTCACTGCTAGGTGACAGAGGCAATGGGTGTAAGGAGTCAAGCGAGGGGAGAGGGAGGAGGAGAGGGAGGGATAATCTCGCTGCCAGGCTTTTGGGCCTATCCTAGACTGTCCACGAAAAGAAACAACTCTATTCAATGCAAGAACTATACATGCCAGATAGAGAACATCCTATACAAGTGGTAAATACCAGGGATTATATCATCAGTACTCCTCCTCACAGGACTCAAAGAATGACTCTCCCACAGAGGGTCCGTCGTTTTATACATAAAGATGATTACCCTCGACCCATGATATTGAGCAACCTCCCTGATGAAGAAGATTGGGTAGCACCAGAACCCTTCTATGTATACTAAGAAAACCATCGCCCCCAATTAGGGAGACATCTTATATAACAACCTAATGTAAAAATTATGCTATTTACCATGGCTGGACACCACCTGTAAGAGGCCATTGTCACGGAATTCTATAAACTGGCCAGAAAATTATTGCCTTCATTGTCGCATAAATATCCGTTGTGCAATCGAAAAAAAAAAAAATTGCAACTTGTATAATTACTACCAATTCAGAGTCATGTACTTATATTCTGTTATATCTATGTGACTCTGATGGGTTAGCATTATACCCCTTAAAGAATATCTTATCATTTCACGTACACTTTTTAAATTACACCAAAGTGGTTGGGCCACTTACCTTTTATATCCTACCTCTCTCCCCCCTCCCACCCTTTTCCAATATTTCCATCCTTACCCATCCTTCTTCCTTCCCCATCTTGCCAAAGCTCTGGTCATAAGAAGAAGAAGAAGAAGACTGTCCACGTGCATGCTACTATGTACCGAGACAACATGTACCGGGAATACCCTGCCTATGCCTTTGCACGTACTCGTGCATACCTGGAGCTGTACTTACTAAGTAAACACCTGTGCACCTACTCGTGTATACCTGGAGCTGTACTTACTTGCTGAATAAATGTCTGTGTACCTACACGTGTTTACCTGGAGTTATACTTAATGAATAAACAATGTTAGTGTTAATTGTCCAACCTTACTGCCTGCACGTGCACTACAGTGCCTCTGGTCCCCACCTTTGTTCCCCTTCCCCAGTTCTACTCCTCTGTCAGTGATTAGTGCCCTAGGTATGATATTCAGCCCTCCAGAGCAGGGTTTGACCCTCAGCTATATAAAGGGCCAATACCCCAGCAACCACAAAAAGGCTACACGCTACGTCTGGCAGGCCTGCACTGCTCCGCTCATGCGCTGTACGATGCTTCCCGTTCCGGCATCTCTTCTATTTCTTCTTCACTGTATTCACTAAACACTGTATTCACTAACTCCTCTATCACTGTAGGCACAATACACTGGAGTCACTAACTCAACTACCGTTTTCTTTTATCTCCCTGGCTTGAGTCACACTTATTCTGTTTGAATTTTGGTATTGGGATGTGGCAATACCACCTATACCAACACTAGGCCTATGGCCATTCCACTCTCTCTTGGCACTGATTCAAATTGTTTTCATGTGTCTGTATCCTTCACCTCCCTTTTCTGATTGGCACAGATCGTGTATCACTTCTCGTTTTGTTCACTGATACTGTCAACTTCTGATGACCCTGGCAGTGGCTTTGATCGCCCACTAACTACTAAAGATTCACGAGCGAAAACGAGCTGTTGCTCCCGTGCGGTTTTGTGGGTGTATGCGTGAGTGTGTGTGTGTGTGTTTGCGTTAGCTGTGTCTATGGATATGTGTTAATATATGAGTGTGAGTGTATATGAGATACTGCGATTAAATTGGTGAGTTCTATTGCGTGTCCGTTTGTCTGAGTATCTGTATGTGTACACTTGTGTGTGCACACACCCAGTTGCACTCAGTTGTGGTTGCAGGGGTCGAGGCATAGTGTGTGTGTGTGTGTGTGTGTGTGTGTGTGTGTGTTTGTGTGTGTGTACTCACCTAATTGTGGTTGCAGGGGTCGAGACTCAGCTCCTGGTCCCGCCTCTTTACTGACCGCTACTAGGTTCCCTCTCTCCCTTTATCATACCTTGTCTTAAAACATTGTACATTCCTGCCTCCACTACATCGCTTTCCAGACTATTCCACTTCCTAACTACTCTATGACTGAAGAAATACTTCCTAACATCCCTTTGACTCAACTGAGTCTTCAGCTTACAATTGTGACCCCTTATTTATGAGTCCCATCTCTGGAACATCCTGTCTCTGTCCACCTTGTCTATTCCACGCAGTATTTTGCATGTCGTTAGAATGTCTTCCCTGACCCTCCTGTCCTCCAGTGTTGTCAGACCGATTTCCCTTAACCTTTCTTATTAGGAACATTCTCTTTAGCTCTGCAACTAGCCTTGTTGCAAACCTTTGCACTTTCTCTAATTTCTTGACGTGTTTGACCAGGTATGGGTTCCAAACTGGTGCTGCGTAATCCAGTATGGGCCTTACGTACACAGTGTATAAAGTCTTGAACGATTCCTTACTGAGGTACCGGAAGGCCATTCTCAGGTTTGCCAAGCGCCCATATACCGCAGCAGTAATATGGTTAATGAGTGCTTCTGGCGATGTACTCGGTATTATACTCACTCCTAGGTCTTTCTCCTTGAGTGAGGTTTGCAGCCTTTGGTCTCCTAGCCAATACTCTGTCTGCAGTCTTCTTTGCCCTCCTCCGATCTTCAAGACTTTGCATTTGGCGGGGTTAAATTCTAGGAGCCGGTTTCTGGACCAAGCATCCAGCCTGTCCAGGTCTCTTTGTAGACCTGTCTGGTGTGTGTGTGTGTGTGTGTGTGTGTGTGTGTGTGTGTACTCACCTAGTTGTACTCACCTAGTTGAGGTTGCAGGGTTCGAGTCCAAGCTCCTGGCCCCGCCTCTTCACTGGTAGCTACTAGGTCACTCTCCCTGCACCGTGATCTTTATCATATCTCTGCTTAAAGCTATGTATGGATCATGCCTCCACTACATCGCTTTCCAAACTATTCCACTTCCTGACTACTCTGTGGCTGAAGAAATACTTTCTAACATCCCTGTGATTCATCTGTCTTCAACTTCCAACTGTGTCCCCTTGTTGCTGTGTCCCATCTCTGGAACATCCTGACTTTGTCCACCTTGTCAATTCCTCTCAGTATTTTGTATGTCTTTATCATGTCCCCCCTATCTCTCCTGCCCTCCAGTGTCGTCAGGTTGATTTCCCTTAACCTCTCTTCGTAGGACATACCTCTTAGCTCTGGAACTAGTCTTGTTGCAAACCTTTGCACTTTCTCTAGTTTCTTTACGTGCTTGGCTAGGTGTGGGTTCCAAACTGGTGCCGCATACTCCAAAATGGGCCTAACGTGCACGGTTTACAGGGTCCTCAACGATTCCTTATTAAGATGTCGGAATGCTGTTCTGAGGTTTGCTAGGCGCCCATATGCTGCAGCAGTTATTTGGTTGATGTGCGCTTCAGGAGATGTGCCTGGTGTTATACTCACCCCAAGATCTTTTTCCTTGAGTGAGGTTTGTAGTCTCTGACCCCCTAGACTGTACTCCGTCTGCGGCCTTCTTTGCCCTTCCCCAATCTTCATGACTTTGCACTTGGTGGGATTGAACTCCAGGAGCCAATTGCTGGACCAGGTCTGCAGCCTGTCCAGATCCCTTTGTAGTTCTGCCTGGTCTTCGATCGAGTGAATTCTTCTCATCAACTTCACGTCATCTGCAAACAGGGACACCTCAGAGTTCCTTCCTTCCGTCCGTGTGTGTGTGTGTGTGTGTGTGTGTGTGTGTGTGTGTGTGTGTGTGTGTGTGTGTGTGTGTGTGTGTGTGTGTGTGTGTGTGTGTGTGTGTGTGTGTGTGTGTGTGTGTGTGTGTATGTGCATGTGTGTGTGTGTGTGTGTGCATGTGTATGTGTGTGTGTGTGTGTGTGTGTGTGTGTGTGTGTGTGTGTGTGTGTGTGTGTGCATGTGTGTGTGTGTGTGTGTGTGTGTGTGTATGTGCATGTGTGTGTGAGTGTGTGTGTGTGTGTGTGCATGTGTGTGTGTGTGTGTGTGTGTGTGTGTGTGTGTGTGTGTGTGTGTGTGTGAGTGTGTGTGTGTGTGTGTGTGTGTGTGTGTGTGTATGTGCATGTGTGTGTACTCACCTAATTGTACTCACCTAATTGTGGTTGCAGGGGTCGAGACTCAGCTCCTGGCCCCGCCTCTTCACTGATCGCTACTGGATCCTCTCTCTCTCTGCTTCCTGAGCTTTGTCATACCTCTTCTTAAAACTATGTATGGTTCCTGCCTCCATTACTTCACTTGCTAGGCTATTCCACTTGCTGACAACTCTATGACTGAAGAAATACGTCCTAACGTCCCTGTGACTCGTCTGAGTCTTCAGCTTCCAGTTGTGACCCCTTGTCCCTGTGTCCCCTCTCTGGAACATCCTATCTCTGTCCATTTTGTCTATTCCCCGCAGTATCTTGTATGTCGTTATCATGTCTCCCCTGACCCTTCTGTCCTCCAGTGTCGTCAGTCCGATTTCCCTTAACCTTTCCTCGTACGACATTCCCTTGAGCTCTGGGACTAGCCTTGTTGCAAACCTTTGTACTTTCTCTAACTTCTTGACGTGCTTGGCCAGGTGTGGGTTCCAGACTGGTGCTGCATACTCCAGTATGGGCCTAACATACACAGTGTACAGTGTCTTGAAAGATTCCTTATTAAGGTATCGGAACGCTATTCTCAGGTTTGCCAGGCGCCCGTATGCTGCAGCGGTTATTTGGTTGATGTGTGCCTCCGGTGATGTGCTCGGTGTTATGGTCACCCCAAGGTCTTTCTCCCTGAGTAAAGTCTGTAGTCTTTGTCCACCTAGCCTATACTCTGTCTGCGGTCTTCTTTGCCCCTCCCCAATCTTCATGACTTTGCATTTGGCTGGATTGAATTCGAGAAGCCAGTTGCTGGACCACATGTCCAGCCTCTCCAGATCTCTTTGCAGTCCTGCCTCATCCTCGTCCGATTTAATTCTTCTCATCAACTTCACATCATCTGCGAACAGGGACACTTCAGAGTCTATTCCTTCCATCATGTCGTTCTCATATATCAAAAATAGCACTGGTCCTAGAACTGACCCCAGTGGGACCCTGCTCGTAACAGGCGCCCACTGTGATACCTCTTCACGTACCATGACTCGTGTGTGTGTGTGTGTGTGTGTGTGTGTGTGTGTGTACTCACCTAGTTGTACTCTCACCTAGTTGAGGTTGCGGGGGTCGAGTCCGAGCTCCTGGCCCCGCCTCTTCACTGATCGCTACTAGGTCACTCTCCCTGAGCCGTGAGCTTTATCATACCTCTGCTTAAAGCTATGTATGGATCCTGCCTCCACTACATCGCTTCCCAAACTATTCCACTTACTGACTACTCTGTGGCTGAAGAAATACTTCCTAACATCCCTGTGATTCATCTGTGTCTTCAGCTTCCAACTGTGTCCCCTTGTTACTGTGTCCAATCTCTGGAACATCCTGTCTTTGTCCACCTTGTCAATTCCTCTCAGTATTTTGTATGTCGTTATCATGTCCCCCCTATCTCTCCTGTCCTCCAGTGTCGTCAGGTTGATTTCCCTTAACCTCTCCTCGTAGGACATACCTCTTAGCTCTGGACTAGTCTTGTTGCAAACCTTTGCACTTTCTCTAGTTTCTTCACGTGCTTGGCTAGGTGTGGGTTCCAAACTGGTGTCGCATACTCCAATATGGGCCTAACATACACGGTGTACAGGGTCCTGAATGATTCCTTATTAAGATGTCGGAATGCTGTTCTGAGGTTTGCTAGGCGCCCATATGCTGCAGCAGTTATTTGGTTGATGTGCGCTTCAGGAGATGTGCCTGGTGTTATACTCACCCCAAGATCTTTTTCCTTGAGTGAGGTTTGTAGTCTCTGACCCCCTAGACTGTACTCCGTCTGCGGCCTTCTTTGCCCTTCCCCAATCTTCATGACTTTGCACTTGGTGGGATTGAACTCCAGGAGCCAATTGCTGGACCAGGTCTGCAGCCTGTCCAGATCCCTTTGTAGTTCTGCCTGGTCTTCGATCGAGTGTATTCTTCTCATCAACTTCACGTCATCTGCAAACAGGGACACCTCAGAGTCTATTCCTTCCGTCATGTCGTTCACAAATACCAGAAACAGCACTGGTCCTAGGACTGACCCCTGCGGGACCCCGCTGGTCACAGGTGCCCACTCTGACACCTCGCCACGTACCATGACTCGCTGCTGTCTTCCTGACAAGTATTCCCTGATCCATTGTAGTGCCTTCCCCGTTATCCCTGCTTGGTCCTCCAGTTTTTGCACCAATCTCTTGTGTGGAACTGTGTCAAACGCCTTCTTGCAGTCCAAGAAAATGCAATCCACCCACCCCTCTCTCTCTTGTCTTACTGCTGTCACCATGTCATAGAACTCCAGTAGGTTTGTGTGTGTGTGTGTGTGTGTGTGTGTGTGTGTGTGTGTGTGTGTGTGTGTGTGTGTGTGTGTGTGTGTGTGTGTGTGTGTGCATGTGTGTGTGTGTGTGTGTGTGTGTGTGTGTGTGTGTGTGTGTGTGTGTGTGTGTGTGTGTGTGTGCGTGTGTGTGTGTGTGTGTGTGTGTGTGTGTGTGTGTGTGTGTGTGTGTATGTGTGTGTGTGTGTGTGTGTGTGCGTGTGTACACTCACCTAGTTGTACTCACCTAGTTGTGGTTGTGGGGGTCGAATCACAGTTCCTGGCCTCGCCTTTTCAACTGGTCCCTAGTCAGTCACTTTTCCCGCTCCATGAGCTTTAACATACCTCTTCTTAAAGCTATGTATGGATCCTACCTCCACTACATCACTACCCAGGCTGTTGCACTTCCTGACAACTCTGTGACTGAAGAAATACTTCCTAACATCCCTGTGATTCATCCAACTGTGACCCTTGTTGCTGTGTCCCATCTTTGGAACATCCTGTCTTTGTCCACCTTGTCTATACCTCTCAGTATTTTATATGTCGTTATCATATCCCCCAATCTCTCCTGTCTTCTAGTGTCGTCGGGTCAATTTCCCCATCCTCCCTATCTTTCCCCTCCTCTCCCTGTAAGAATATTTACTGCTCTTGTCCACCCCTCCATGCTGAGATGAAGTCTTATGCAAGAATGTCACCCCTGGGAACTTGACTTTCCACGTGACATGGAAACCTCTGCCGCAAAGAATATTTTCCGGCAGTCGGATGTAACCTCTCCTCGTAGGACATACCCCTTAGCTCCAGGACTAGTCTTGCTGCAAACCTTTGCACTTTCTCTAGTTTCCTTTCATGCTCTCTAGGTGAGGGTTCCAAACTGGCGCTGTATATTGCAATATGGGCCTAACGTAAACAGTGTACAGGGTCCTGAATGAGTTCATATTTAAATGTCGGAATGATGTTCTTAGGTTTGCTAGGCGGCAGTATGCTGCAGTAGTTATTTGGTTGATGTGCACCTCAGATGTACCCGGTGTTACACACACACACACAAAAATCCTTTTCCTTGGGCGAGGTTTGTAGGCTGTGGCCCCCGTAGATTGAATTCCGTCTGTGGTCTTCTTTGCCTTTCCCCAATCTTCATGACTTTGCACTTGGTGGCGTTGAACTCCAGGAGCCAGTTGCTGGACCAGGCCTGCAGTCTATCCAGATCCCTCTGTAGTGTTGCCTGGTCCTCGTCTGATTTATTTCTCATCAACTTCACATCATCTGCAAACGGGAACACTTCGGATTCTATTCCTTCCGTCATGTCGTTCACAAATACCAGAAACAGCACCGGTCCTCGTACTGATCCCTGTGGCTCCCCGCTCGTTACAGGCGCCCACTCTGACACCTCGCCACGTACCATGACTCACTGTTGTTTTCCTGACAGGTATTCCCTGATTCATTGCAGTGCTTTTCCCTTCCTGGTCCTCCAGCTTCCGTACTAATCTCTTATGTGGAACTGTGTCAAACCCCTTCTTAAAGTCCAAGAAAATGCAATCTACCCACCCCCCCTCTCTCTCTGTCTTACAGCCGTCACCCTGCCATAGAACTCCATTAGGTTTGTGACACAGGATTTCCCGTCCCTGAAACCGTGCTGGCTATCGTCGATAAGCTCATTCCTTTCTAGGTGGTCCACCACTCTGATAATTTTCTCCATGACCTTGCATACTCTACAAGTCAGTGACACTGGTCTGTAATTTAATGCTTCGTGTCTGTCTCCTTTTTTTAAAAATTGGGACTACAATTGCTGTCTTCCATACTTCCGGTAGTTGTCCTGTTTCGATAGATGTGTTGATGATAGTTGTTAGTGGCATACAAAGTGCCTCTGCTCCCTCTCTCAGGACCCATGGAGAGATGTTATCCGGTTCTTTTGCCTTTGAGGTATCTAGCTCGCTTAGCAGTCTCTTCACTTCTTCCTCGGCTGTATGTATTGTGTCCAGCATTTGATGGTGTACCCCACCTCTCTGCCTTTATGGAGGCCCTTCTGTCTCCTCTGTGAACACTTCTTTGAATCTCATGTTGAGCTCCTCACATACTTCACGATCATTTTTCGTGACCTCCCCTCCTTCCTTCTTCAGCCTGATTACCTGGTCCTTGACTGTTGTTTTCCTCCTGATGTGGCTGTACAACAGCTTTGGATCAGATTTAGCTTTTGCTGCTATGTCATTCTCGTATTGTCTTCTTGCCTGTGCATATTTGTCTTCTTACCTGTGTATATTCCTTTCTGGCTCTACAACTGCTCTCCTTATTCTCCCGTGTCCTTTGCCTTCTATACTTCATCCATTCCCTAGCACACTTGGTTTTGGCCTCCCTACACCTTCGGCGAACCATGAGCTCATCCTGGCTTTTTCGTTATTCCTGTTACCCTTGGGTACAAACCTCTCCTCAGCTTCCTTGCATATTGTTGCCACATATTTCATCATCTCGTTTACTGACTTCCCTGCAAGTTTTCAGTCCCACTGAACCCTGTTCAAGAAGTTCTTCATGCCTGCATAGTTCTCTTTCTTGTTGTTTGGCTCCATTCGTCCAGCCCTTCCTCTTTCCCCCTCCACCTGTAACTTTACTATGTATTAGAAGCTAAGAACCGCATGATCACTGGGCCCAAGGGGTATTTCATATGTGTTGTCCTCAGTATCTGCACTACTCAAGGTGAATACTAGGTCCAGTTTTGCTGGTTCATCCTCTCTTCTCTCTCTGGTCGTGTCCCTTACGTGTTAGTACATGAGGTTTTCCAATTCCACCTCCATCATCTTAGCACTTCACATTTCTTGGCCGCCCTGTAGCTCCAAGTTCTCCCAATCGATTTCCTTGTGCTTGAACTCACCCATAATCAGTAGCTTTGCCCTGCTTGCATGAGCCCTTCTGGCCACTTCAGCCAGTGTGTCAACCATTGCTCTACTACTGTTATCATACTCTTGCCTTGGCCTTCTGCTGTTCTGCAATTACCACCATGGGACCTTCAGACTGAAGCGTTCCTTTTATGTAATCTCTTGTTTCTCCTATGTCTCCTCTCCCCAGCTCATCTAATTCCCATCAGTTTTTGATCTGAAGTACCACTCCTCCACCCCCTCTGTTGCCTCTGTCTTTCCTCAGAATCTGATATCCAGTTGGTAAGATGGCATCTGCTATCATCCCTGTGAGCTTGGTTTCTGTGAGGGCTATGATGTCCGGTGATGCCTCTTTGACTCTCTCGTGCCACTCCTCCCACTTATTAGTTATTCCATCAGCGTTGGTGTGTGTGTGTCCGATTGTCCGATTGAGTGTGACTGTATGAATGTGTGTACCCATGTTCATGCACTAACCTCCATGTGGTTGCAGGAGTCAAGTCACAGCTCCTAACTTCACTGACTGCCACAAGGTCAACACTCTCCTGTCTTCAAGAGCCTTATCTTACCTGCATCTACAACTTCACTCACTAGCATATGCTACTTTGTGATAACTCTATAGCTGAAAAGATACTTCGTAACATCTCTATACCTCATCTGAGTTTTCATCTTTCAGCTGTGCCCTCTTGTTCCTGATTCCCATCGCTTTAACATTCTGTACCTCTTCTCCTTTTCAATTCCTCTCCGTTTTTTGTTCTTGTTATCATATCTTATTTCAGTTCTCCTCACGACATAAGTGATTTCCATGATATTCGAAACTAGTCTTCTTGGAAACCTTTGTACTTTCTCCATTTTCTTAATATGCTTGACCAGGTGTGCGTTTTATACTTGTGCTGCATACTCCAATATGGGTCTGATGTACATGATGTATAGTAACGTGAATGCCTCCGTACTAAGATGTTGAAAAGCTATTCTTAGATTTCTGAAACGCGCATTTGTGAAGCAATTATTTGTTTGATGTATGCCTCATGTGATATGCTCGGTATGATACTTACCCAAGGTTCTTCTTGAGTAAAGTTTGGAGCCTTTCCATCCCGCGTCTGTACTCTGCGTTTTTTTTTTCTTCCCCCAATCTTCATAACTTTGCACTTTTTGGGGTTAAACTCCAGGAGTTATTTGTTAGACCAGTCATGTGGCTTGTCCAGATCCATTTGTAACCTTTTGCCTGCTTGTATTCTCTTCAACAGCTTCACGTCTTATGCGAACGGAGTGCCCCTTTCGTGTCATTGACACATACAAGAAACTGCACCTGACCTAGAAATGATCTTCATGGAATCATGCACGTATTCCAACATCTCTTGACCGATCATCCCTTGATGTTTCCTTCCTGTCAGGTACGTCTTGATTCATGGTATTGCTTTTCCTGTTATTTCTGCCTGCTACTTTAGCTTTCGTACAAATCAAGTGCAGTAATGTGTCAAAAGCCTTTTTATGACTCAAAAAATGCAATCTGTCCATCACTCTTTCTTCTATTTTATTCCAGTGGGTGTGTGACACTGGATTTTTCATTCCTTTCTAAGTGTTCCATTATAATCTCTTCAGATAATCTTCATAACTTTACAAACTATGTACGTCAATGACACTGTCCAGCAGTTTAACGCTAGCGGAAATTGCCTCCTGTCTAAAGATTTGTTGAAAATTGTTGATTTTGTCACTCATAGCGTTTATGCTCCCTCTGAACCGATGGATAGATATTACCTGATCCCACCTACTCGAGCTATCCAGCTCAAGAGATTCTTCCCCTCCTCCCGGTATGTGTGTATTTCCTCCAATACATGCTGGTGGACTCTCATCTTTTCGGTCATTCCTAGTGAGCTCAATCCCTTCCTTCTTCAGCCTGCTTACTTGATCCCTGATTGCTATCTTTCTCCTGGTGTAACTATATACCCTCTTTCGGCTGGATTTTGTCTGCAATGCTATGTCATTCCCAGATTGCCGTTGAGCCTCCTCTTTCATTCCTCCTTATTTGTTTCAGGCTCATCGGCTCAACTCTTTGTTTTCCTGATTTCCTTGCCTTATATATTTTGCATGCTGTAGCACATTTCTGTTTGACCTTTCTACACCTCTTGGTAAACCATGGGACCAGTCTGTTCTTACCATTGTTTCTGTTGTTCGTGTGTATGAACTTACGCTCTTCCTACTTGTGCATTCCGGCCACATACTACATCACCTCATTCACTGTCTTTCCTTATAGTTTTCTTCCCATTGCACCTCCTACAGAAAATGCCTCGTGCCTTTGTTGTCTCATCTTTTGAAGTATAGCTTCTCACATCTTTTCTCTTACTGCTTCACTCTCCACTGCTCCGCAAGATATTCGAAACTCAAGCACCCAGAGGCTTTTCTTAACCAATATTACCTGTACGGGAACCGCTCAGGGTGAATACTTTCCTTGCTGGTTCACTCTCATCTGTCTCTCTGGTAGTATCCCTAATATGTTGGCGCATGAAGTTCTTTATTACCCCCTCAGCATCATAGCCCCTCACTTTACAGTCTCCTGTATGGCTATAGGTTATCCCAGTCAATTTCCCCCATGACCTTTCACTGCTTTCATGGCTTTTCATGCTGGATACTTCAGCTAGGGTATCCACCATTGTTCTGTTGCTTCCATCATATTTTCGTCTTGATCTCTAAGTAGAAAAGGATGTTAGCACATACATTATCATTAAATCCAGGATCCGGCTGCCTAATGAATTAGCTTTCTAAATTTATAAATTCCTGTAAAAAATATAAATAGAAAAAATATTGAACCATGAATGCTACATTGAGCAAGTTTCACACCACCCAGGATTCACGATCGTCTTCATCCCTTCACAAGCAACTCACGACATGTGGCCAAACCGCTTCAATTGAAGCAAGGAAGGTAGCAACCCACGGACTCACTGTTGCTAACTTTCTAGTGTGGTCCTCCTAACTTGGTAATACTTTTTTATCATTGTCAGCACAACCTGGAGACGTGTGTGCGTCCGACCACAGGAGTTTTTTTTTTTTTTGGGGGGGGGGGATGCAGGGAGGAAGAATAGGTGTTTCAGATCTCTACTCTTGGTTATGCTAGGCTATGCTAGGCTAATGCTAGATATTTCCATAGGTGACGTTAGCTTAGGTTACGCTATGCTAGGCTAGGCTGGTTATGATAGGTAAGGGTTGGTTATGTAAGGTTTGGTTACGTTAGGAAAATATAGGTTACGTTGCTATAGGTTAGGTTAGGATAAAGTAGGTTGTTACATTCAGCTAGGCGTGGTTTTGGTAACCAAATTAGGCTAGCTTAAGTTGGCTTAGGCTATTCTGACCTAAGTCAGGTTAGGCTGTATTAGGTGATGAGCATGTGTCTTGTTCATTTACTTATTGGATTTTTTGTATCATTATAATTATGATAATTGTTTGACAAAGCAACCTCCGGCAATCTTGGCACAGAGAATTAATTCTTTTACAACTCTTAATTAAACTCGTCCATCCTGTTGGCATAATTCTTCTTCCACTTGCACATTTCACATGATCCCAGTAAATAAGTCAAGATCGTCGCTTATTTGCTTTAGAACTATCAAGGCTGAGTTAATGAACACCTTCTATTAAGGCTGAGAGATTGATTATCTCAGTTTACCACTTCATGTCTTTCACCAATTAAATTTATTTGACTGGTAGAGCCAGTGACTGGTGATACTCATTGTGCATATCCCGATTCATCTTATTAAACCCCATCTCGGTTATGGCAAATATGCCATTGTTACCCGCACGTGCAGCTAATCTTATCTCGTCCATCTCGTTTCTAGTGCTGCGACTATTTATATACTATGAATTGAAAAACCCTCTCTTTTCTTTCCTCTCCCTGCTCGCATCTTCTCCTCGACAATCTTTATTGCTGTCATTATCACCTAGTGTCACTGGCTTAACAATATTCACCATTAATCTTCCTCATTCTTCCTATAACTGGAATCCTCAAAACTCATACTTCCAACTATTTCTAGTTTAAAACCCCCTCCACTGCACTGGCTGGCTGAACAAACACTGCAGTGTTTGTGCAAGAAAGGTATAAAATACCGACAATATCTGGATTCTCCAGATTCTCCTCCACCTCGATGCTGTGAACACTTACTCCAAGGCTGAGGGACTGATTACCTCATCTTTTGTATATAGTTCTACTGTCTTCCTATTATGTCCTAGAATCTGTATTGATAAAGCCACTGGATGGCGAAACGTCTACAATAAAGATATCCAGACGTTGCACATGTGTCTTAACTTTCATACTGCAGTGTTTGTTCATCCGGCAATTTGCACCAGTTGCCTTGGACATCCATTAATTTCCAATTCCTCTCCTCAATAAAATGCCACATATTACGGGATATGCTCTCTTATTCCTAGTTAGATCTATCACTGGCCTATTCCTGTTACTTAGGTCCTCACTCCTACATCTGTCAACATTATTGCCTCCAGAACTGAGATAGATAATAGGATTGCTCCCATTACCTTCCTTAATGTTGTCCAGATGGCTAACAATATCCTGCAAACCAGCCCCAAGAAAACAAACCTTCTGCCTCCTCTTCCTATCTCTAAAACAAAACTCCCTATCTTTAAACTTAACCTGACTTACCAACTAACACAATGTATTTACCTTCACTTGCGATGAGAGTCTTGATGTTCTCGATCGTGTTCGTTTGTATGGTTTTCGTTGGGATGTCTTGGATCGTCGATTCACACTCGTCTGATAACAGGAAAAGAATTGCTGGTTTCCACAGCAGTCTTCTGGGTCTTCATTAGCTTCACTTTCGTCCCATTCGTTCTAGCCACAATCTAACTGGGTAGCATAACTCTCTGTTTCGTGTGATTGGGTTCAAAATATTAATAACAATATTGTCCGTAGTATGGATGAAATCCTGCGAGTTTAATCTTCTGATTAAGTACAAGTTTCGGATTTTGCCGAAACAGTTAAAATACTTGGTATTCATATGGAATAAGATCAATTTCTCAAGAATGCCTACTTTGATTGGCTGTAATCTTTTTACCTTTGATGGGCTTTAGTAAAACTCAGCATCGCACTCATTTTGTACTGCATAAATTTCAATTTGCTATTATTAAGCGAATTATTTCCCATATAATAACTAGTGAATAAGACTTTAACTACTTATGACATATATGTCTCTGGGCTATTCTTGCTCTTTCTTATATCGAACTTGAATGCCTCCTGATCCACAGATGCTATATGACCCCTGAGGATTTAGTGCTTTTTCTGATTAAAATATAACGATTCTGAAAGGTATCAGTCATAAGTGGCTGATGCATCGTATGAAATGGATGGAACGTTTCATGTGTTAAGGCTGTGTAAACACAATTTTAGGGGGATTCTTTACAATAACCGGAAAATGTATCTTCAGCTCAGTTTTATTATTAATATTATTATTAAAGATTAGCCGGTATTCTCCCGGCCCGGGCCTTTTCCAAGTGGTGGCCCGGCTTTGACTCCCTCTTTAGGGAGTGTCTGAGACTTAAGTCTCCCATGGGAGGAGGTACAAGTACCCCCTCATCTTTGGGACTAACTGTCCCCAGGCCTAGCCACAAGCTAGGCCTCTCTGGTCTGCCATCCCCGACCCAAGGGGACAAATGGGAATGACAGGCTTGTGAGCTGCAAGCTCTGGGGCTCAGGCACCTACCCTACCCTAGAAGGGCTGGGCATGGTGTGGATCTGCTCAGTTTTAAACGTTATGTGCTGATGTATTTTCTTCAAGGAAAAGAATCTCTCGATGTTAGGCTGTTTATGTTCTTATATACTAATTTTGTTAACTAAGCTTTTTTTGTGAAGTAACTTGAGAATGTCTTTTCTCGACATTCTCGACAGAAATAATTTAGTGTTTGACTATCTGGCTATCTTAGGTTACACGAATTTAATATTGTATTATGTGTCTAAAAGATCTGCATACCTTCGAGACCATTCTCAAACATGTGTTTGTTATGTACAGTAGGCTTACATAAGACTTATGTTCTTTCTTTAAAGCTGGTTATTCTTACTTAGAGAAAAGTTTGGACTAATGTTTCCCTCAGTTGGTCCAAGTTCTCTTTATTGGTCAAAATTTGAAAAACTGAAATACAGCTGCATATGACTGGCTTCAAGCATTAAATACTCGTAACTTGATAATGCAACGCCTGAGCGGTTTCAAGTTTAATTTGTCTCTTTGAAGGTTTCAATTATATTTGAACTGTATATATCTTAATATACAACTTTTTATTCGAGAAATTTGCACATTAGCTTCCATATGACTTAAATATATCGCTGCTGATTGACTTCAAATCGTCAACACTATTTAACTGCATTATCAACTATGCCGCACTCTGTACTATTCCTGTCACGTTCATTGAGGCACAAGGGATACCTTTCTGAATATACCTAAAACAAATTACTCTTTCAGAATAATCAGTATATGTTTATTCTTATTTATTTACTTTAGGAATTAAGAATACCGAATGATTTTTTTTCTAATTTTCAGTGTTTTTCATCTAAGATTAATTTTTTTTAAATAATTCAATGGAAATGTTTCAATTTGTTCAGTCTAATAATGGAGATAGGTTGTTTAAGCTCTAAACTCTAATTGTAGATTTCTAATTTGTAGTTTTTACAATAATGTACGTTTTTTTTTTAATCTTTAAATTAACAGTTTCATGTTTAATGTAACTGGAAAATTTTCAAACTGTTGTTTTCGTAATTAAGTTCTGATTATTAAATATTGAGATAGATTCAGAAATTTAATTTTTTTTTTCAAACAAGAAACCTCACGGGTGTACCTGTAATTAGTAATGACATTGCTATTGCACCGAAATTGTTATTTAATATTTAATCATCGTGTGTAATTTAATGCTCATTGTGCAATAACCATTTCCTTATTTAATGAATGTAAAAATATTGGCATCGGCGAAAATCAGGTATCGATAACGACAAAAAATTTTCATATCGTTCCATTCTGAAATATGTCATAGTGAAGGACAGAGGGAAGCAATGGTTAGGTTCAGTAGTCTTGAGTGTTCTGATGATTACAATATTTAACCATGCATTAAGAAAGGTGGGCATCTACAGAAAGTACTTAAATTCACATTAGGAAAGCTGATTTGTCAACAAAGCGTTTCTGACTGATAGAAGAAAGGCATGAAGATTTAGCAAGGAATCAGTTAATTGCGTGGCTGTGATCTCTGAGATAACAACAACAACAAAAAAGAGAACTGTTGAAGAAATGCAATAGACACCAGAAGCATCAGTGACGTAAATCTTAGTCATAGCTTCACTTCTCAAATTACCTGCTTTCTCAATATATCGTCAAATGCTCCAATCTAAAGAATACTCATGAAGTCACTTGATCTTGCCTTCTCCTCCTCTCCTATTCTTTTGACCTCTCTCCTGCATTTTCTTGTCTTTCGCTGTCTTCCGGCATTCTTTCGTGCTACCTTTCCTATTACAGCAGTTACTACTTTTACTACTCTTAATGCTACTACTACTACTATTTCTGTACTACTGTTATTACTAATACTGCTACTAATAGTGTTGCTACTACTATTACTACTACTGCTACGATACCTATTACAACCCTTTCAGCAACTACTACTACTACTGCTTCTGCTACTACCACTAATGTTATTACTGTTACTGCATATATTACGCCTACTACTACTGTAGTTACTATTACTACTACTGCTACCACTATTAATACCACTGTGACTTGATAATAGTCCAGGACAAGGCGAGAAGTGGCCATACGCGTCCTCTCCTTAGTGTGAGTTCAGGTAAACTGGTCCATCCAAGTTATTGTGACTTGATTATTCGTGCCTCTTACAGTCTCTTAAAGAGTGTATTTGACAATTTCATTATGAGTGCATCTAACCGTTTCTTCAGGAGAGAACGTTTCTTCAAAAGTGTCAGTTATTTGAAGAGTGTATATGTTTCTTCTAGAAATACTGTTTCTTCAAGATTGTGTCTGTTTCTTCAAGAGAGTGTCTGTTTCTTCGACAGTGAATCTGTTTCTTCAAGACTGTGTCTGTTTCTTCAAGAGTGTATCTGTTTCTTCAAGAGTGTATCTGTTTCTTCAAGAGAGTGTCTGTTTCTTCGACAGTGAATCTGTTTCTTCAAGACTGTGTCTGTTTCTTCAAGAGAGTGTCTGTTTCTTCAAGACTGTGTCTGTTTCTTCAAGAGAGTGTCTGTTTCTTCAAGACTGTGTCTGTTTCTTCAAGAGTGTATCTGTTTCTTCAAGACTGTGTCTGTTTCTTCAAGAGTGTATCTGTTTCTTCAAGAGTGTATCTGTTTCTTCAAGACTGTGTCTGTTTCTTCAAGAGAGTGTCTGTTTCTTCAAGAGTGTATCTGTTTCTTCAAGAGTGTATCTGTTTCTTCAACTGCACGCAAGGGTTCTAAAGGAATGTAAAGAGGAGCGTGGCAAACCTTTGGCTAATCTTTTCAACATATCACTACAAACTGGCATAGTGCCAGATAAGTGAAAATGGCAAATGTAATACCTATTTACAAGGCAGGTGACAGGTCCTTAGCTTCGAACTATAGACCAATAAGTCTAATCTATATAGTGGGAAAATTTATGGAATCAATAATTGCTGAAGCAATTTGTAGCTATCTTGAAAAGCATAAATTGGTCAACGAATCTCAGCAAGGTTTTACAATAGGGCGTTCCTGCCTTAAGAATTTATTAACTTTTTTCACTAAGGCATTTGAGGAGGTAGATCAAAGTAATGAATATGTTATTGTGTATATGCACTTCAATGAGACTTTTGATAGAGTCCCATATCAAAGACTATTGAGGAAAATTAAGGCACACGGAGTAGGAGAAATTTTTCCTGCATAGAGGCATGGTTGACAGATGGGCAGCAGAATGTTTGCATAAATGGGGAGAAATCGGAGTGGGGAACCGTCACAATGTACATAAAAGACATAGATGAGGGAATAAATAGCGACACAAGCAAGTTTGCCGATGACGCCAAAATAGGACATTAGAGCACTCCAGGAAGATTTGAATAGACTGATGCAGTGGTCGGAGAAGGGGCAGATGCAGTTTAATATAGACAAATGCAAAGTTCTCAACATTGGACAGGAAAATAACCATGCCACATACAAACTAAGTAATGTAGATCCTAATATTACTGATTGCGAAAAGGATTTGGGAGTTGTGGTTAGCAGTAATCTGAAACCAAGACAAAAGTGCATAAGTGTTGGCAATAAAGCGAGCAAAATCCTTGGCTTCACAGCAAGAAGCATAAATGAGAGTCCTCAGGTTGTTCTTCAACTCTATATATCCTTGGTTAGGCACCATTTACATAATGCTGCACAGTTTTGGTCACAGTTTTACAGAATTGATATAAATCCACTGGAAAATGTACAAAGGAGGATGACAAAGTTGATCCCATGTATCAGAAATCTTCCCTATGAGGATAGGCTGAGGCCCCTGAATCTGCACTCTCTAGAAATGCGTAGAATTAGGGAGGCTGTGATTGACGTGTATAAATGGAAAACAGGAATAAATAAAGAGGATGTAAAAAGTGTGCTAAAATATCTAACCAAGACAGTAATTTTAAGTTGGAAAAATTCAGATTCGGGAAGGATATATGAAAGCACTGGTTTTGTAATAGAGTTGTGGATGAGTGGAACAAACTCCCGAGTATCATCATAGAAGCTAAGACGCTGTGTAGTTTTAAAAATAGGTTAGATAAATACATGAGTGGGTGTGGGTGGGTGTGAGTTGGATCTGACCAGCTTGTGTTACTTGGTCAAATGCCTTGCTCCTTCCTTAAGTGAATGTGACCTGACCTGACTAGGTTGGGTCATAAGCTTAAGTCGTTAGGAGACTTGAACCTCCCTCGCATGGGCCAGTAGGCCGACTGTAGTGTTCCTTCTTTCTTATGTTATTAACAGTGCATCTGTTTCTTCAGCAGCGTATCTAACAGTCTCTTCATTAGTGTATATAACTGTTTCTCCATCAGTGTATATAACTGTTTCTCCATCAGTGTATATAACTGTTTCTCCATCAGTGTATATAACTGTTTCTTCATCAGTGTATATAACTGTTTCTCCATCAGTGTATATAACTGTTTCTCCATCAGTGTATATAACTGTTTCTCCATCAGTGTATATAACTGTTTCTTCATCAGTGTATATAACTGTTTCTCCATCAGTGTATATAACTGTTTCTTCATCAGTGTATATAACTGTTTCTCCATCAGTGTATATAACTGTTTCTTCATCAGTGTATATAACTGTTTCTCCATCAGTGTATATAACTCTTTCTCTATCAGTGTATATAACTGTTTCTTCATCAGTGTATATAACTGTTTCTTCATCAGTGTATCTAACTGTTTCCTCATCAGTGTATATAACTGTTTCTCCATCAGTGTATATAACTGTTTCTTCATCAGTGTATCTAACTGTTTCCTCATCAGTGTATATAACTGTTTCTCCATCAGTGTATATAACTGTTTCTCCATCAGTGTATATAACTGTTTCTCCATCAGTGTATCTAACTGTTTCCTCATCAGTGTATATAACTGTTTCTCCATCAGTGTATCTAACTGTTTCCTCATCAGTGTATATAACTGTTTCTCCATCAGTGTATATAACTGTTTCTCCATCAGTGTATCTAACTGTTTCCTCATCAGTGTATATAACTGTTTCTCCATCAGTGTATATAACTGTTTCTCCATCAGTGTATATAACTGTTTCTTCATCAGTGTATATAACTGTTTCTTCATCAGTGTATATAACTGTTTCTCCATCAGTGTATATAACTGTTTCTCCATCAGTGTATATAACTGTTTCTCCATCAGTGTATATAACTGTTTCTTCATCAGTGTATATAACTGTTTCTCCATCAGTGTATATAACTGTTTCTTCATCAGTGTATATAACTGTTTCTCCATCAGTGTATATAACTGTTTCTTCATCAGTGTATATAACTGTTTCTTCATCAGTGTATCTAACTGTTTCCTCATCAGTGTATATAACTGTTTCTCCATCAGTGTATATAACTGTTTCTCCATCAGTGTATATAACTGTTTCTCCATCAGTGTATATAACTGTTTCTCCATCAGTGTATATAACTGTTTCTCCATCAGTGTATATAACTGTTTCTTCATCAGTGTATATAACTGTTTCTCCATCAGTGTATATAACTGTTTCTTCATCAGTGTATATAACTGTTTCTCCATCAGTGTACATAACTGTTTCTTCATCAGTGTATATAACTGTTTCTCCATCAGTGTATATAACTGTTTCTCCATCAGTGTATATAAACTGTTTCTTCATCAGTGTATATAACTGTTTCTCCATCAGTGTATATAACTGTTTCTCCATCAGTGTATATAACTGTTTCTTCATCAGTGTATATAACTGTTTCTCCATCAGTGTATATAACTGTTTCTCCATCAGTGTATATAACTGTTTCTCCATCAGTGTATATAACTGTTTCTTCATCAGTGTATATAACTGTTTCTCCATCAGTGTATATAACTGTTTCTTCATCAGTGTATATAACTGTTTCTCCATCAGTGTACATAACTGTTTCTTCATCAGTGTATATAACTGTTTCTCCATCAGTGTACATAACTGTTTCCTCATCAGTGTACATAACTGTTTCCTCATCAGTGTATATAACTGTTTCTCCATCAGTGTATATAACTGTTTCTCCATCAGTGTACATAACTGTTTCTTCATCAGTGTACATAACTGTTTCTTCATCAGTGTATATAACTGTTTCTCCATCAGTGTACATAACTGTTTCCTCATCAGTGTACATAACTGTTTCTTCATCAGTGTACATAACTGTTTCTTCATCAGTGTATATAACTGTTTCCTCATCAGTGTACATAACTGTTTCTTCATCAGTGTATATAACTGTTTCTTCATCAGTGTATATAACTGTTTCTCCATCAGTGTACATAACTGTTTCTTCATCAGTGTATATAACTGTTTCTCCATCAGTGTACATAACTGTTTCCTCATCAGTGTACATAACTGTTTCCTCATCAGTGTATATAACTGTTTCTCCATCAGTGTATATAACTGTTTCTCCATCAGTGTACATAACTGTTTCTTCATCAGTGTACATAACTGTTTCTTCATCAGTGTATATAACTGTTTCTCCATCAGTGTACATAACTGTTTCCTCATCAGTGTACATAACTGTTTCCTCATCAGTGTATATAACTGTTTCTCCATCAGTGTATATAACTGTTTCTCCATCAGTGTACATAACTGTTTCTTCATCAGTGTACATAACTGTTTCTTCATCAGTGTATATAACTGTTTCTCCATCAGTGTACATAACTGTTTCCTCATCAGTGTATATAACTGTTTCCTCATCAGTGCATCTAACTGCTTCTTCAAGAGTGCATCTGAATGTTACTTTAAGAGTGCATCTGAATGTTACTTTAAGAGTGCATCTGAATGTTTCTTAAAGAGTGCATCTGAATGTTACTTTAAGAGTGCATCTGAATGTTTCTTAAAGAGTGCATCTGAATGTTACTTTAAGAGTGCATCTGAATGTTTCTTAAAGAGTGCATCTGAATGTTACTTTAAGAGTGCATCTGAATGTTTCTTAAAGAGTGCATCTGAATGTTACTTTAAGAGTGCATCTGAATGTTTCTTAAAGAGTGCATCTGAATGTTACTTTAAGAGTGAGACACAGTTTACACCTTGGATTATATTAAGTTTGTTCCTGCTCTTTTTTTTTTTTAATGACATTTCTCTTTCTTTCTCTTGTTTATATGAGCATAAGTTTTGACAAATACTTTCATAAGTGCCGTTTTTAATTATCACTGTTTTCATTTATTCTCTTTTTTCCCTCATATTTACATTTGCTTGCTTTATTCACATTAAGATAAGATAAGATTTCGTTCGGATTTTTAACCCCGGAGGGTTAGCCACCCAGGATAACCCAAGAAAGTCAGTGCGTCATCGAGGACTGTCTAACTTATTTCCATTGGGGTCCTTAATCTTGTCCCCCAGGTTGCGACCCACACCAGTCGACTAACACCCAGGTACCTATTTGCTGCTAGGTGAACAGGACAACAGGTGTAAGGAAACGTGTCGAAATGTTTCCACTCGCCGGGAATCGAACCCGGGCCCTCCGTGTGTGAAGCGGGAGCTTTAGCCACCAGGCCACCGGGCCATACACATTTTCTTTCGTTTTACTTATTATAAAAAATCTTCAAGTACTTTTTCCAGTGGCACAGAAGAAAGCTTAATATATTTTTTAACATACTTACGACCCGAAGGGTGAGTCTTGCATATTTATTGTGTTTAATGCTACAATACTTGCCTTCTATTTTCTTCATAAGTAAAGTCTTTGTGGAATATTTTGTTAGAAAAGTTCTCTTAACAGATTAACGAAATTCTTAATATTTGAGAAAAGGAAAGGAAAAGAAAGAGAAGACACTTAAGGAAAAGAGGACAATGGACAGCATTGACTCAGGGAGAAGGAAGTAACCTCATTTCCATTTCTCATATATTATCTTCCTGTGTCTGTAGATGAAAGTGTTAAGGAAACTTCAACAAGAAACGTACTTCTTCCCCTTACATTGTTCCATTCCTTTTCTTTCTTTTCATGACTATATCGATCTTTATAGTTTGCTCCCTCTCTCTTGCTATATTTCCCTTGCTCTCTAGCAGTGACTCTTGCTCTCTAGCAGTTACTCTTGCTCTCTTTACTTTTTCTTCTTCCCTTTCTCCTATTTCAAGTATTCATTCCTTAACCTCTTGATGACGCTGGAACACACCTCCACCTATCACTACCACTGGACCTCTTCCTCAACCTCTCATCTTTGCTAGAACTCGATCTCTCTACCTTCACCATTCCTGACACATCTTCCTCCCAGATGGTTATAATGACCATAATTTTTAAAGGGATGGACCGGTAAGCCAGCGGAAGGCCTCGGTCAGATGACCAAAAGCTCCAAAGGCGGGTCATCATCTGACTAAGACCCGCGTCAGGAAACATTTGTCCTGTTTCCTGACGAACCTTACCTAACCTAACCTATCTTCCTCCACTTTCCACTGTTGCTATAACATCTACTACTTCCCCACCTTTTACTGTTTCTGAACTTCTCCCACACATTTTCACAGGACTCCTTCCATGCTGAAACCTCCGCTACTCTTTCATCACTGATCACAAACACCTTCCACAAAGTATCCTCCCTCGCTGGAGCTCCTTTGCCTCTCCTCTCTCATTGAAACCTCCTTTACGTCTCCTTCCTCGATGAAACTCTTTCTACATCCTAGACACCTTCGACGCCAGACACAGAAAGAGGTTCTACTGGTGAATTATCAAAGGGTGCGCCGTGGTGCCTCGCTCCAGCACCTGTTCCATTATGGAGAATCGCCTGACGACTCGCCTGGGAATTGTATTTCTCCGCTAAATCCGGCTCTGGAGGAAAGGGAATCTCAGAAGGTAGGTACTCTCAGATTTGGCTTTAAGTAAATTTTTTGAACATAGGGAAAGAAGGTTGTAGGAATAACGTGGAAAGAGAAAAGAAAAAAAGAAAAAATGTCACAAAAGCACTTTGGAGAAGATCTTGCCATCCAGAAGCGTCCCTTTGTACTTGCTCATTTTGTTTCATAATCATTGTCGTTAGCTTTCTTTGTGGGAATAATTGTCTTCCACCTTCATTCTAGTTGTGTGACTTTCTTCACACACTTGCTAACTGTACGAAATTCTTCGCACTCATAGAGTTTGACAACTGAAAGGAGTACAGACTTAAGGATATAAGCTGCAAAAAAATTTACAATGTAATGGTGAGCATAGTAGTGTGTTAACAACGGGAAGCTTAAATCAACCGTATAACTTCTCAAGCAGACTAACAGTGTCATAATAGGAGATGACAGGACAGTAAGCTACTGTATATTTGAAATAAGAACACAAGGATTAAGTGTACACAAGAAGAAGCTGAAGCCATTATGGTGTAGTCTCAGGGTGGTTAAAAATAGAATGACCTGCATGAGGCAAAGGTGAAAGCAAACTCAATAAATAACAGCAAGAGTTGAATTATAAAGTACATGAGGCCAGAAAGTAGTGAAGCTGAAGAAAGTAGCCTATGATGCTTGACCAGGAGCCGAGGCTTGACCCCCACAATCACATATCAGTAAGAAACCCCCCACAATCACATATCAGTAAGAAAACCCAGCGACTGAGATTTGACAATGTAACCGCAGATAATTGGTTAGTACACACACACACGCACACACACACACACACAGAAGAGGACGGGTTGCACAGCTCATAAAAAACAATGGAATTTTGAGGAGATGGGCGGACTAGTCATGAGCAGCGGATGACTACATAGTAGGAACGCCTCATACTTGGGCCAAAAATTTATGATAGCAGTGATCTACAATCCGCCACGAAACAGCAGGAGGCCAAGACAGGAATACAATGAGAGAAACATAGTGATGGTGGGCACATCAGCTGAACTTGCCAGAGGGCCCACATGAGCAGGGGGGATTTCAACCATATGGAGATTGACTGAGAGAATCTGGAGCCACATGGGGGAGCATAGAGATGGAGAGCTAAGATACAGGAAGCCGTACTGGAAAACTTCATGTACCAACCTGTTAGGGACAAAACCAGAGAGAGAGGAAATGATGATCCAGCAAGGTTGGCCCTCGTATTCAACTTGAACCGTTTATACATAGGGGATATCGCACACGAAAGGCACCAAGACGCTAGCGATCATGAGTTTCGAATACATGACAAAGTTAACAACTGAGTGTGAAACGGCACGAGAAGAACAGGAGAAGCCAAACTTCCAAAAAGGGGACTACAAGTATGAAGCAATTCCTGCATTAGGTGCAGTGGGTAAGCAAGCTAGAGGGAAAGACAGTACAAAAAATGATGGAACACATGACCAGAAAGCACAGAGAAGCAGTGGAGAAGTTTCTACCAATGGGCAACAGAAACAATGGGAGGACCAGAGAGAGCCCATGGTTTATCAGGTGTGGAAAGGCCAAAGCCAAGTGAGCTAGAGTATAGAAAAAGTGTAGAAGCAAAGGACACAGGAAAACAGGGAGTTGAGCCTGAGAGCCAGAAATGAATATGCAAGAATTAGGAGAACCCAGTGTTAATGCGAGAATAAAACAGCATCAAAAACCAAATCTGGCAAAAGATCTTATACAGCCATATCAGGAAGAAAACAACGGTCAAGGACCAGGTAATCAGGTTGAGGAAGGAAGGAGGAGAGCTCACAAGGAACGAGCAGGAAGTATGTGAACATCTCAGCTCTTGATTTAGGGAGGTATTCAGAGTGGAGACAGGCTTCCAGCAAACCGAGGTGGTAGGATACACCAGCAAGTGCTGGATAAACTGCACACAATTGAAGAGGAGGTGAAGAATCTGCTAGGGGAACTAGATACCTCGAAGGTGGTAGGTCCAGATAATATCTCTCTTTATGTAGAAATAGGCTTGAGAAAATTGACCAAATCTTCGAATGGGCCACTCAAAACAATATGAAGTTCAACGAGGAGAAATTTCGGCTACTCAGATATGGAAAACTTAAAGAAATTAAAAATGTGTCAGGGTATACCACAAATTCTAACCGTACAATTGAGAGGGAAAATAATATGATGGACCTGGGAGTGATAATGTCAGAGGATCTCACCTTCAAAGACCACAACAATGTTTCTACCTCATCTGCTAGAAAAATGATAGGATGGATAATGAGAACCTTCAAAACAAGGGACGCCAAGCCCATGATGATTCTCTTCAAATCGCTTGTGCTCTCTAGGCTGGAATACTGCTGTACACTAACGGCCTCTTCAAGGCTGACGACATTGCAGACCTGGAGAGTGTACAAAGAACTTTCACGGCACACATAAGTGCGATAAGGCACCTAAACTACTGGGAACGGTTGAAGGTCCTTGATTTGTATTCCCTCGAACGCAGGCGAGAAAGATACATGATAATATACACTTGGAATGCCCTGGAGGGATTGGTACCAAACCTGCACACGAAAATCACTCCATATGACAGCAAAAGATGCAACATTCCCCCGATGTAAAGCAGGGACGCCACGAATACACTGAGAGACAACACAATAAGTGTCCGGGGCCCAAGACTGTTCAGTTGTCTCCCAGCATACATAAAGGGGATTACGAATAGACCCCTGGCTGGTGTCAGACAGGGCACCGGGGGCTTTGACCCCCGAAACCCTTTCTAGGTAAATTCCAGGTCATGAGAGAGGAAACAGATGCACTGTGTGTGTCACTAACAACAGTCTTCAGTAAAACAATCGAAACAGGGCAACTGCCTGAGGTGTTGAAGACAGCAAATGTAGTCTCGATTTTAAAGAGAGGAAACAGAGTCTGCACTAAATTACAGACCAATGTCGCTGATATGTATTGTATGTGAAGTTATGGACAAGATAAATAGAAAAGGAATGATGGAGCTCTAGAAAGGAATGGTCTCACATACGATAATCAGCATGGCTTCAGGAAGCGGAATCCTGTCACAAACCTATTGCAGTTCCATGACAAGGTAACAGGAGTAAGACAGGAGAGAGAGAGAAAGGGATGGCTAGACTGCATCCTTTTGGACTGTAAGAAGGCTTTCAAAATAGTACCACACAAGTGACTGGTTGAAAAGCTAGAGGAGCAGGCAGGAATAACAGCGAAAGTACTGCAAGGGATTAGAGAATACCTGACAGGAAGTATTCAGCATGTATCGGTACGAGACGAGGTGTCAGGGTGGGTGCATGTGACGGGTGGGGGTCCACAAGGTTCAGTTCTAGGTCCGGTTCTCTTTCTTGTATATGTGAATGACATGAAGGAAGGGATAGTCAGAGGTGTCCCTGTTGGCAGACTATGTGAAACTAATGATGAAAATACAAGCGGACGAGAAACAGGTAAGCCTACAAGGAGAACTGGACAGGCTGCAAGCATGGTCCGACAAATGTCTCCTGGAGTTCAAGCTTGGGGAAGGACAAAGGAGACCACAGACGGGGAACAGCCTAAGAGGTCTGCGGCTGCAAAACTCAACTGCAAAGCATCATACTGAGCACATCTCCTGAAGCGCACATCGATAACTGCCGCAGAATACGGGCGCCTGGCAAGCCTGAGTAAGGAGTCATTCACGACTCTGTACACTGTGTACGTCAGGCCCATATTGGAGTATGGAACCCACACCTGGTCAAACACATCAAGAAATTAGAGAAAGTGACAAGGTTAGCAACAAGACTAGTCCCGGAGCTGAGGGGTTTGGCCTACAAAGAAGGTTAAGGGAACTCAACCTGACAACACTAGAAGTAAAGTAAAGTAAAGTAAAGTAAAGTAAAGTAAAGTAAAGTAAAGTAAAGTAAAGTAAAGTAAAGTAAAGTAAAGTAAAATAAAGTAAAGTAAAGTAAAGTAAAGTTTATTTCTTTGTAAAGGTTACAATGTGTAATTGCAATTTTGATTTGCTAAGTACAAAGATAGCCACTATCATGCAGAGGCATTTCGGGCAGACTAATCCTAATATATAGTAACTAATTAAAACTAGAAAAGATAATAGTACATAGTAACCATACTTAAAACTAGACAAGTAATAGTGGTTAGCTGTTTTACAATCTTATTTAAACTTAATACAATCTTATTTAAACTTAGTACAAGTGAGTAGGATTCGGTAAAATAAGCTTGAAATTGCACACAAAAATCTACCTTACAAGTAAAGGTGCACGTGGTAGTGTTTTATGGAATGGCAGAATTAAAAGCCAGGAGGTCACATGATAAGACTAATTAGCAGATGTTATGGCAGATTTGGTTAATATTGAGAAATAAGATGATTTTATTGATTGGCAGAATTAAGAGCCTGGAGGTCATACAATAAAATTAGTTAGCAGATGTTTGGCTGATTTGGTTAATATTGTGAGATAAGATGATTTTTCTTTTTTACAAAGTCCTAAATTTATAAGCTGTCAGGGGATCCTTGACCTGTTCCGGTAGCGAGTTCCAGATCTTCGGGCCTTTTAAGTGCATAGAGTTCTTGTATAGTGAGAGTCTGACTCGAGGGGTGTTGAAAAGTGCCTTATGCCTTGTATTGTGGCTGTGCATTCTGTTGTAACTGTCAAGTAGTTTTAGGGGAGTGTTTACAGTGGAGAGTAGGAAGGTAGGAGGGACAGGGGGTACATAAGAACATAAGAAAGTAGGAACACAGCAGCAGGCCAACTGGCCCATGCGAGGCAGGTCCAATTCTCCCACCGGCTTAAGCCAATGCCTTAACTTAGTCAGGCCAGTCACATTCACCTAAGGGAGGAGCACGGCATCTGATCTAATAGCACAAGCTAGTCAAGTCCAACTAACACCCAACAACACCCACTCATGTATTTATCCAACCTATTTTTAAATCTACACAACATCTAAGCTTTTATGACGGTACTTGGGAGTTTGTTCCACTCGTCCACAACTCTATTATCAAACCAGTGCTTTCCTATAGCCTTCATGAATCTGAATTTTTCTAACTTAAAACCATTGCTGCTAGTCTTATCTAGGCTAGACATTCTTAGCAGGCTATTTACATCTCCTTTATTAATTCCTCTTTTTCATTTATACACCTCAATCACATCCCTCCTAATTCTATGCTTTTCTAGAGAGTGCATATTCAGGGCTCTCAGTCTATCCTCACAGAAAAGATTTCTGATACGTGGAATCAACTTTGTCATCCTCCTTTGTACGTTTTCCAGTGCATTTATATCCAATTTGTAATACGGTAATCAGAACTGCACAGTATAGTCTAAATGAGGCCTAACCAAAGATATATAGAGTTGAAGAACAACTTGAGAACTTCTGTTATTTATACTCCTTGATATGAAGCCAAGGATTCTGTTAGCTTTATTGCGAACACTTATGCGCCCATGTCTTGGTTTCAGGTTACTGCTAACCAGAACTCCTAAATCCTTCTCGCAATCCGTAATATTAAAGATCTATTTTATTTAGTATGTATGTGGCATGGTTATTTTCCTGTCCAACATTTGGAACTTTGCACTTGTCTATATTAAACTGCATCTGCCACTTCTCCGGCCACTACATAAGTCTATTCAAAACATCCTGGAGTGCTCTAATGTCCTCATTAGAATGAATTGGACGGCCTATTTTGATGTCATCAGCAAATTTGTAGCTATTTAATTCCTCATCTATGTCGTTTATGTAGAATGTGAACAACGAGGGGTCCAACACTGATCCCTGTAGAACACCGCTTGTGCCGTGCCCCCATTCTGATTTCTCCCCATTTATGCAAACTCTCTGCTGCCTATATGTTAACCATGTCTTTACTCAGGAAAAAATTTCTCCTCCTATTCCGCGTGCCTTAATTTTCCTTAATAGCTTCTGATGTGGAACTCTATCGAAAGCCTTACTGAAGTCCATACACACAATATCATGATATCATATGAAATACTGAGAAGAACTGACTAGGTAGATAAGGACAGAATGTTTCAGAGATGTGACACAGGAACAAAGGGTCACAACTGGAGTTGAAAACTCAGATGAGTCACAGAGATGTTTGGAAGTATTTCTTCAGTCATAGAGTTGTCAGGAAGTGGAGCAGTCTAGAGAGTGCTTCAGTGGAGGAATGATCCATACATAGCTTTAAGAAGAGGTACGATGAATCTCATATAGCAGGAAGAGAGCGGACCTAGTAGCGACCAGTGAAGAGGCGGGGCCACGAGCTATGAATCGACCTCTGCAAACACAATTAGGTAGTATACACACACACACCACACACACACACACACACACACACACACACACACACAACACACACACTACACACACACACACAACAACGACACACACACCACACACATCACACACCAAGTAACAGCCACAGCAGAATTCCCTGAATGTTTAGCAGAGGTCAGTGATAGTGACTGGGTCTTATCTATTATCGAGCAGAGGTCAGTGATCGTGATTTTGTCCTATCTATTATCTAGCAGAGATCAGTGATCGTGATTGGGTCAGTGAACAACCCCAAGAGCGATAAACAAGGTACCCAGAGTCAGAAAGGTGAAGGGAAGACCACAATTTCGTAAGATAATTTGAAAGTGCCAATATTTACTATAAGCACTGATGGGCATGTCTGGCCTACGGACAGGCACAGCTGTTACCACTAGTGATCATAAGTATATACATAACAACAGTGTTAGGCGTGACCCCCAATGACAGAGAGATAAGTGCAAAGGCAGGTTAAATTAGTGAGTGAGCAGGAAAAGAAGCTAAACAGTGAGAAAAGAATAAAAGCAAAAACCAAAAAGAACAGTAGGAAGAACTACATCTATGGACTCTGGCATAATTGGCATCTGTGCTTTGCCCATAAAAAGATCTGTGTTTTTTTTTTTTTTTTTTTTTTTTTTATTTTTTTTTTTTTTTTTTTTTTTTTTTTTTTTTTTTTTTTTTTTTTTTTTTTTTTTTTTTTTTTTTTTTTTTTTTTTTTTTTTTTTTTTTTTTTTTTTTTTTTTTTATTTTTTTTTTTTTTTTTTTTTTTTTTTTTTTTTTTTTTTTTTTTTTTTTTTTTTTTTTTTTTTTATGTTTTTTTTTTTTTTTTTTTTTTTTTTTTTTTTTTTTTTTTTTTTTTTTTTTTTTTTTTTTTTTTTTTTTTTTTTTTTTTTTTTTTTTTACAAAAAAATTGTTTTTTTTAACAAAATAAGGAAAGATGTCTGAATATTTAGAGAGTAAATGGAAACCTTACATAGTGAGTTCATTAAATACGTAGCCCAGAAATTAGCGAGGATAGGACGCGGTACAATATCTCTGAGTCAAGGAAGAAGGAAGGAGACTGTCATGACCACCGCATTGCTGCCGGATGAGCAATTATTCACCTGCGTTGTGGTAGCAATTCAGGTCTATAAGTCAAGGTAACCTGGGGGAGTCAGGAACAGAGTAATTAGCACTCGATGAGAAACATTGGTATTCATCAACAGTCGGTGCGTGTTGATGAATACCAGAAGATACTTGAAGACGATGTAATCAGTCCATCACCCTTAAAGTTTTGAGGTGGTCGTCCCTCGAGTCTGGAGAAGAGCTTTGTACCATACGTAAGAAACACTATGGGAGATGAAGTGACTAGGATGGACTTTTTATAGCGCCAAGAGGTGAGACGTAGGCCACAAAAGAGGTAAGAAACTCAGATGCTAGATGTAGTCCCACTCAATCCAGCCGCCTCACTAGTGGAAGTTTGTCCGAAGTTGATTGCAGGTTCGTTACCAAGATACCCTTGTGTTGGCGTGTCTGACAGATTGAACATTAAATGGTATAAAATACCGACAGGTTTTTTAGGTTAGACACCATATGCCAACAGTTAGGTATCTTTATTATAACGTTTCGCCTACACAGTAGCTTCTTCAGTCAAGTACAGAAAAGATGATAGAAGCAGAAGATACTTGAAGACGATTGTAATCATCCATCACCGTAAAGTTTTGAGGTGGACAGTCCCTCCAGTCTGGAGAAGAGCATTAGTTCCATAGTATGAAAAAATATGGAAGAAGAAGTGACAGGATGAGCTTTTTCTAGCGCCAAGAGTGAGACGTATGCCACTAGGAGAGGTAAGACTCAGATGTTGAAAAGTCAGTTCCCTCTCAAATCCAGCTTGTGGGGCTGACTAGTCTCAAATGCCTTTTCAAGGTCGAGGTTACCGACAATACTAACTTTGTGTTACTGTCAGCAATCTGGCCTTAGTAAGTGTTATGCACTCCTGCTGTACCCACTCCTTTGGTGAAGCCAAATATGTGATGATGAGAAGGGTTCCAAGTTTCCATAGGAGGCGGTTTAACACATCCCCTCTCACAGTCTTGGCTAAGCAGCTGGTCAGCGATATGGGTCTCATACTGGCCTGGGTCCTTGGCTTTGGAATTGGTACGATTGTAGCTTTCTTCAAGCCTGCTGGGAGTGTCCCTGGCCCTCCACGACTTGTTATGACGTCCTAGTATGGCCTCCCATCCACTCTGCTCTGCCCAGCCCGTGCAATCATGGGAGTACGTCACACCATCGATGCCCGGGGCATGTCACCTGTGTTCTTACTGGCACGTCGGAGTTCAAGTCCGTGAGGTCTACATCAGTCACCATCTTCGACTCTCATGCAGCTTGTATCGTTAGCTGGCGACTGTGGCAGAAAGATCCGTCTTGTAATTCCGGAGGTCCTGTGGGAAGCTGATGGAGGCCTTCCCCTGGAAGTGAAAAAGCTCCACTCGTTTCTTCTCTGGCGTCACTGGGATGGGTTCGGTGTGCTGGTGTGCCCTCCGCTTGCTCTTGCCAGTTGCTATGTTGACTTGCCCCATTATCTCATTAGGTGGTTGTGATGCCCGAATGTTTGAGCACCATTCCCAGCCATTTCTCAGTTTTTTTTACTCTGAGAGAATTCTGCGGGCATGCTGCACAATGGCTCTCAGAGTATACCTTTCACTGCGTAGGGTTTCGCCTGTATACTTCCTAAAAGAGTTGATGCGTGGTTCTGCTCCAGCACCTCGTCGTTGTCGAACCGACCATCTCTTTTGTGAGTGCGTCCTGCAGACTCTTTTGGAATTGGCGCACGTCTGCTGCCTGGATGAGAACAGTGAGTTAGGCTCCTTTCACCGTATCACAGTCTTCAGATATAGAGTATGTGGCCACCAGTCATGAAGATAAGAATCCTGGAAACACCTTCCAGTTGGCCCTCTTTACGTCCCATCTAGGAGGCAGCACAACTGTGGGAGGCCTGTTGATGGTGAAGGTGGTGACACTGCAAGAGTGGGTCACTGACAAGGTGAGGATGGTTTTCCCATGTGGATCCTGCCGCGAGTTGTCTTGACCCGAAGGTAAGGTCGAGGCAGCCACCCACAGGTGTGTAGGGGTCTCCATTGTTTAGCAACTTACCTCTGGAATATCGTGTAGGAGCTTTGCTATGTGTCTGCCAGCACATGGTTGCTGAGTGAGAGTGCAGCATGGGTGATGTGCGTTGAAATCTCCACCCTCAAATAATACACTCAGTGCGTGCTAGTGCGAGAGCTTCTGCAATGTCGAGGGTGTGTCTTGGTTCTTGTGATGTTTATAGATGGTAATGGGCGCCCCAGGTATGTTGCACAAGGATGGTCCTGGTTCCTCGACAATCCGCCCCACAGTCCACAGGGTTGGCTAATAACCTGCGTGAGGTATTGTATTGATACAAATACAGCTGTGCCTCAGCAGTGAATGCCCGGTTTACCCACGGCCGAGAAATACCCTGCAAAACCGGGTAGTCTTGGGCACATAGTCGGCATTCAGAAGTTACTTGAAGCAAGAGGGGGGGGGGGGGACGAATGTCTACCGACCCGAATTACTGCATCCAGCAAGAGGTGCTGTTTGCCCCTCAACCCTGCATGTCCATTTGTAGGACCTTGAGGGCTGTGATTTGGTACCGAGGTTATTCCCGATCGCTGTTGTTTCCTGAGCTGGAAGACTGAGTCCGGCCCGCTCTGAGAACCTGCAAATTCATGGCATTTCACTGTCTCTCGTCGGTCAGAAGGCACACTCTCAGAGAGTACTGACCATCTGCCGGAATGCGCTCTGTTGTTCCGTGGAGTTGATTGTGTTGCAAAAAAGATTCCCTGAACACCTTGATTGAGTGCTACGAGATCCTCCCTGGTGAGGGCCTCTCTTGTGAGATGGGTACGAAACAGGTGGATATTATCTGGGCTGCTGTGGTCTGTAAGGACTGCTGAGGGGGTGAGTTCTGTCGATCTTTATTGTATGCACCGGTGGTCTGTTCGTCACCAGGTTGAGGAGCCGGGATCTGCTGGTGAGGTGCCAGTTGAGTCCGCAAAGCGCCTGTGCCGGGTAAGAGTTGCCTGCGTTGTCGTGCTATGGCCGGTGGGGCTCATTAGTGCAGCCTGCTGATCGCATTGACCCATGCCACCCTGTTGAACGCCTCCTGTTTCCTCTTGTTTCTGATTCTTCGTTGAGGTAGGGGTGCAGGAGGTTCTTTGACCTTGACGCCTGGTTGAGCTTTCTACGGTTGGAAATTCCTGGGCATTGACTTGGTTTTAGCTGCTGAGAGATCTTGGCGGTATGGCAGGGTTCTCTGCATCCACGTTGATGATCCGTCATAGCCTTTGCCGAGTTTTTTTGGCGTCTTCCAGACTTCCTTGATTCTGGCGAGCCTCTCGGGCATCGATGATTCCAGGCATGTGTTTCGCCTGCAGTTCGGGCATTGTGGGTGGGTTGGCGAGCATTTTTCAGCTTGGTGATGCATCCTCGGTAGGGTGGTGCTGGCTGCAGACACCGCAGATTACTCTGTTCGGACAGAGTGAACCAGGTGTCCATAACGCTGACACTTGAAACCAGCGAAACTGGTTCTGCTGTGAAGGTCCTGAGACATCGTACCTGACCCCCAATAACCGAGGTCCGCTGGGATGGCAGTGTGCGACATGCTGAATGGATACCGGCCTGTCGGGTTTGGTGGCGTTTGCCTGCCGTCGTTTGCCTTGAGACGTTGAGCTGACACCAACACTGGGGTTGAGCTGCTACTGCCTCGATGGGCATCATCACGGTAACGCATCACAACAACCCTTGGTGATCTTCTGTCTGCGAGTCCCAGTTCCTCCAGGTGAATGAGCGATCTGTCTTCCATGACCTCTCTTCAAGGTGTATACATTTCCTTGTTGAAGGAGTCATATTGGGTTCTCCCCTCAAGTTGAACATATCTTTGAACTTCATGTTGTGTCGTGATTCCAGTATGAAACAACCCCATAGTGGTACTGTGGTCCCCCATAAGACTTCCACCTTGAATTTGCCAGGTCGTGAGCAGGTTTGCCCTGCACTTGGACGGACGGTGCTTCTTCCTTCTTCTCCACAGTGTTCCATCCCTCCTTGTTTTCTGGGGTGCGGATTTATTTCCGCCCTGTTTTTTCTATTCGCCTGGCTCCATGGTTGGACTAGTCCAGATCGCCTACAATGTGAGCAGGAACTTCCTCTTCCTCTCGCGCAACTTCTTCGCTGAATTTCGCCGCCACATTTCCCAATCTGACAGACTCGCGTGTTCCATGGAGCCTCGTGACCTCTTCTTTTCGGAGAAGCCATGTGCCTATCTAGTGATTAAGGTAGTGAACTCCGTGAACTGAGTGTGGGTCAATGGAGATTGACATTAAGAATCTTAATAGTAACTGTCCAGGGAGTAACTCTGGGTAATGAAATTTCATAAAAATATGCGTAAAAACAAAGGATGAATAGGAAAAATGTGCAGAAGAAAAACATATGATGGTTTTTATGCTAACAGTCGAAGTAGCAGAAATAAAGTTTTAATGCACTACGTTTGGTAGCATGTACTCAGTGGTCTGGACCGTCACGTCAGTACTCAGTGGTCCAGTCTCACGTAGGTCACCGACCCTGACTGCGCTGGGTATTAGTGTGGACGGTTACAAAGCATGGGCCCTTTTGCTTCTGCAGTGTTTTAAACATTGGGTTGGAGAGTTGAAGGAGGGGTCTTGCTTCTCCAGGAGGAGATTAGGAGCTGAAGGTACACATCAATGGGTCTGGGAGAGAGTGGAGGTGGCTGGAGTTGTGGTGAATGAGCTTCAGCAGCGAGTGCAGTCTGTCTCTCGCCTGTGAGGAGGCATGTAAGTTGGGTGGCACAACGGCGTACCAGCAGTGAGGTGGCAGGCCCAGCACCTGCTACCAGTGGCGAGTAAGTTCACAGTAATGGAAAGGCGCATCAGAGTAAGGAAAGTTAAGAGTGAAGATCTGAAAGGTAGGAAATTCGCTTCTCTGTTCTTCAGGATGAATGTACTTCAGTGGCAGTGGAAGGTAAGGGTACTACTGGCCCCTGCTAATGGAGGTAAGGCGCATTCTTGTGTTGGTGACTCCTCCAGTAAGATACATTGCCGTGCTTTTTGAATAGGAAGTAAGAAGATGAGAGATTAGAGTGGGCTTCCCCTGGAGCTGTGTTGGGGACATTGTCAACAGCTGGATAATATCTGTCAGGTATGGAGCAAGCCCATTATCTGTCCCCTCAGTGCTGGTGGAAATGATATTGAGGAAGGGGTAGGAGAGAAGAGCTGCTAGATAAGTACAGGTCAGCTATAGATTTCATTAAGTCTAAGGAGGGATCCCAATCATATGTAGCATCTTCCTAGGAAGGGAGTAGGAAATGAATGGTTGTCTAGGGCAAGTGGATGTAAATTGCTGGCTAGACAGATACTGCAAGGAACATGCAATCCCATTCATTGACAACTGGAACAACTTTATTGGCAAAACATGATATGTTAGATCAAGGAGGGGGTACATCTCTCAGGGCTGGGTGGTAGCACTTTGCAGACTCAGATTGAAAAAGGCCATTGGTGAAATGCCTATGATTTTAAACTGAAGGAAGATAGAGGTAAGGTGGTGTGGGGAAACAAGCAGTTTGCAACACTTGGGTGGAAACAGTAAATGTATAAAAGGCATTCAGCATGAATTTATAAATAAAGACAATGATATCCAGGTCCAGCAAACAAAGGGGGACAGCAGAGGCAGCAAGGGACTACTCCCTTAAGGTTTTACTATACTAAAAGCAGGAGTGTAAGAAATAAGATAGATGAGCTAAGATTAATTGCAAGTGCAGAACATAGATATTATTCTATAACAGAGACCTGGCTCAATCTTGAAAGATAGAGAGATGCCCTCGGAATGTCACATCAAGGCTATAAATTATTCACACTGACAGGGTCAACAGGAAAGGTGGTGGAGTAAGCATGTATGTCAGAGACAATTTAAAATTGTTTGTGTAGACAAGATATAAATTAGAAGCGTCAGCCACTGAATCTGTTTGGTTACAGCTTCTCGAGGCCGGCGAGAAAAACTAATTTTGGTGTGATTTACAGGCCCCCCAAATCTTGATAGGGAGAGCAGTAAACTTCTATGGACGAAATTCCGTAGGCATCTACATACAAAATGTTGTGCTAATGGGAGATTTCAACTAAGACAGTTGACTGGACAATTTGACGAAATTTAAGTCGGGACTTTCTGATACATCCAGGTTGTTTTTTTTAAAACAGTTTGTGCAGAGCCAACGGGGAAATAACCTCCTTGATTTGGGTTCTTCCAGTAGGAAACACAAATTAAATTAATTTTTTTTTTTTTTTTTTTTTTTTTTTAGGTTAATGAGATTTTGGGGAAATGATCAAAAAATCACCATTTTTTAATATATCAGGGAAATTCCCCCCTAAAATGGCAATAAAGTCTCCGCCCCCTACTTTCGCTTGGCTGATTTCAAGGACAAAAAATTACTTAGGTGGGCTGAACGAATGACCCTAAGGGTCGGTAGGTGGTGGGGTTTTCCGATATGATTTTTTCCGGGGGCATAGTTCTACTGCCATAAATTTATTCCAAAATAGGGAATCAATCAAAAAAAAATGATCCTAAATGGAGAACAATAGTTTTAAAATATCTGATTGGTCAAAAAAAGGCATATAAGGCAAATCAAAAGAGGAGGGGGGCAATTGAAAATCGATATATTCAGTTAAAGAGAAAAAAAAAAAAGGGAATTAGAAAAGAAAAAGAGATTAGAGGTTAAAGTTGCAAGAGAATCGAAGACTAACCCAAAAAGGTTCTTCGGGTAACAAATAAGATCGGGGACAAAAGGCCCACTAAAATTTTTCCTCGGCAGCTCACTGACATTTAAAAGGGAAATGTGAAAATTTTTAACACATATTTTCCTCTCATTTTTTTACACAGGGGAACCAGCGATATTCCAGTAAGAAAAATTATGTAGAAAACGAAATAAACGTGTACTATTAGGTCACAAGTGACATGGTCCTTACAAATAAAAAATTTAAAAAACCTAACAAATCCCCGGGCCCGATAAAACTGTATGCGGGGTTCAAAGGAAGTAAAAGGATTAGCACACCTTTGGCTAATCTTTTCAAAAAATTCCAAAAAACGGGCATGGGCCAGATAATGGAAAATGGCAAATGTGATCCCTATTTTCAAAACAGGTGACAGTCCTTAGCTTCGAAAATATAGACCAAAAGCCTAACCTCCATATGGGGAAAATTTTTGGAATCAAAATTGCCGAGGGAGTTTGAGCCACCTTGAAAAGCATAAAAATTAAACAAAGAATCTCACATGGTTTTACAAAGGGGGGGTTTCCGCCTTACGAATTTATTAACTTTTTTCACTAAGGTATTTGAGGAGGTAGATCATGGGAAAAATAGAATTGTGTATATGGACTTTTATAAGGCTTTTGACGGGCCCCCCACAAGACAATTTAGGAAAAAATTTAAAAAACCCTGGGTAGGAGGAGAAAAATTTTTCCGGATAGAGGGATGGGTTTACAAATAGGGACAAAAGTTTGCAAAATGGGAGAAATCAGAGTGGGGAAGTGTCCGAGCGGTGTTCCACAGGGTCTTGTTGGGCCCCCGCGTTTACAATCTACATAAACGACAAGAAGGGGATAAAGAGCGACATCGGGAAGTTTTTCCGATGACACCCAAAAAAGGGCCTCGAAATTCATTCGAGAGGACATTTAGCACTCCAGGAAGATTTTAATAGACTGATGCAGTGGGCGGGGAATGGGAGATGCAGTTTTAAATAGACAAATGCAAAAAGGGAAGACACATAGGCAACAGTTAGGGAACTTTATCCCAAACGTTTCGCCCACACAGTAGGCTTTTTCAGCAATCAGAAAAAGCAGGAAAATAAGAAGACATGAATCAGTCCATCACCCTAAAGTCTAGAATTTGAGGTTGCAGT
>NC_069400.1:87167157-87172452 GCF_026875155.1 Cherax quadricarinatus | reverse complement strand
CGTCAGCAGGCCAGACATTCTCACTCATTTTAAGCCTACGTAGGTACTGATGGTAGCACAATTGCCTAAGTCAGTGAAATCCACTCGTGCAAATAGTTACAACAAATCTGCAGCACTTAACACTACTAACACAAACTTACAATGTTTATAGGTGAACCTCTGGCATGTCCCACTTAAAAAGTTAGTATTGCAATGCTCGTTAAATTGTTCTTAACTAAGCCACTGCAGGAAACACTGGTATGCCAGCAGCACTGTAGAACGTATACGTAGACATGCTGGGCCTTCAAATGCTGCTTTCAAGCCTGCTTGAATGTGCTTGCTAAGCCCGTGTCAACCAACAGGATATTTGCTTGTAGCAGGCAGGTAGGCACACAGGAGACATATTCGTAAGATGAGTGGAGTGCGGCACGGAGGACTGGTGAAATGATGTGCAAGAGTATTTATGAATGTGTTCTGGGAGTATTCAGTGTGATTTGGGGGCATTCGAATGATGTTTTTGGAGTATTCAAAGGTAAATAATGGTGTTTTTGGTGTTGTTTGAAGTTAGTTTTTGTGATACTGTTGTAAAAATCTGGAGAATGAGGGAGGAGTTTTGGGGGATGAGTTGTAATTTAATGAAATACGAAAGTGTAGATAAATTAGAGATGATAAATCTTATTTGGGAGTATTCAAAATGTTGTCTTGGAAATGTTTTAGTGTTCGTTTGGAAATGTTCAAAGGTGTTTATGTGAGTATACAAATGATTTATGAGAGTGTTCGAAGTAATCTTGGGGTTGTTCTGTAGTGAGATGATAAAGGTTTTCGATGAGAGAATATTTCTTAAGAGATATTGAGAGAAGTGTGTGTGTATGTGTGTGTGTGTGTGTGTGTGTGTGTGTGTGTGTGTGTGTGTGTGTGTGTGTGTGTGTATGTGGGCTAGGTGGTCATAGAATTTTGTGAATATCTTGGTTACAGTGATTTTAGTGGATTTGAGATGGGTGTTAGTCTGTGATGTTGATCTTAGTTTATGGTGATTTTGGTGGTGTTTTGACTATTCAGTGGTGTTTTAGTAGTATTCAGTGGTGTATTTGGGAGTACTCAAAATATTTTGGAAGTGTTTCAGTGTTGTTTGGAAATGTTCAAAGGTATTTTTGTGAGTATTCAAATGATTTATGAGAGTGTTTTGAAGGTGTTCAAAGTAAAGTGAGGTGTGTGTGCGTATTAACTTCGTAATATGTAAAATTGTGACTAGTGAATTTATCGAAAAGTGGTTATAAGTGTTGTGGTGACTTTTTCTGATGAAGTAGTTAAAACGAGAAAAATGTCTAGACTTGTGTTGTATTTTGTAAAGAAATTTGTGGATTGTTGTGGGTATTAACGAAAAAAATGTGAAATTATTTGGGTTATCCTGGGTTAAGAGTGAAAATGTTTTCCCTATGTTGTATATGAAATGCATTGGTTGCATAATAAATAATGTTATCCTGCATTTTATTGTCTGCTCGACAAGATTCAGCCTGTGTGTGCGGTCATCACGTGACGTCACTGACATAGGGGGAAGTCGACAAGATTCAGCCTGTATGTGTGAGGTCATCACGTGACGTCACTGACCGCCGAGTAAACACAGGTGGGGTGACGTCACACTTGTTTAGACCTGTAGTAAGAGAAAGTACCATGCCCCATAGGAGGAGTTCATTTGAATGCTTACCCCCAGAGGGGAAAATCCAAAAACTTGATCCAAGGAGATGGAGTCTTGGTATTATCGAGAAAAACTTGATCTAAGGAGATGGAGCAGGGAATTTGGGATGCAAGTGGGAGTCCATTTTGAATGCTTACCCCCAGAGGGGGGAATCCAAAAAACTTGATTCGAGGAAGTGGAGTCTTGGTATTATCGAGAAAAACTTGATCCAAGGAAGTAGAGCAGGAATATTTGGGGTAGAAGTGGATGGTGGGGGAAATCTTTGTATTATTGATATCGAGAAAAACTCGATCCGAGGAGATGGAGCAGGGAATTTGGGATGCAAGTGGGAGTTCATTTTGAATGCTTACCCCCAGAGGGGGGAATCCAAAAAGCTTGATCCGAGGAGATGGAGGAGAAATATTTGAGGTGAAAGTGGGAGTCCATTTTGAATGCTTACCCCCAGAGGGGGGGAATCCAAAAAACTTGATCCGAGATCATAAGAAAATGAAATTCGAAAAAAATTGGGATGGGGGTGAAAGTGGGAGGGGGAACCTCAAAATTTTGATCCGAGGAGATGGAGAGCAAAAGAAAATGAAATGCAAAAAAAATTTGAAAGAAGTCGGAAAAAAATTCTGGGCGCGGGGGTGATCCGGACGACGCTGAAGAAGGCGCAGCAGAAGGCGTGGGCGGGCGCGAGGGCGCGGGCGGGCGCGAGGGGCGCAGGCGGGCGCGAGGGTGCAGTGGGCGGGTGGGTCGGCGCGAGGGCAGGGGGGCGTGGGGGGGCGCGGGTGGGGGTCGTGGGTGGGGTCGTGGGTGGGGGGTTGAGGGTGAGGTGGTCTCGAGGGCGAGGTGGTCTCGAGGGCGAGGTGGTCTCATGGGTGAGGTGGTCTCGAGGGTGAGGTGGTCTCGAGGGCGAGGTCAAGGTCATTAGCACATAGGTGTGAAAAGGAGCCACTCAGCCGCAGCCCTTTTCGGGAGGGACCGCTCTGTAGAAGAAGCCACTCAGGAAATGGACCACTCTGTAGAAGCCACTCAGGAAATGGACCACTCTGTAGAAGAAGCCACTGAGCCGCCTTCATCACTACTACTATGCCCTCGTCTGCTACACGTCCTTATCCACTGACGCCTATATAACCGCCAGTCTTCTTGCCTTTGCTCCAGATTCTCCTCCACCACGATGCTGTGAACACTAACTCCAAGGCAGTAATGGATTTAAATTAGATAAGTTTAGATTTAGAAAAGACATAGGAAAGTATTGGTTTGGAAATAGGGTAGTTGATGAGTGGAACAATCTACCTAGTTGGGTTATTGAGGCTAGGACTTTGGGGAGTTTCAAATTTAGGTTGGATAAGTACATGAGTGGAAAGGGTTTTATTTGAGTGGGACTTTCATACCAGAGCTTATTTCTTGGGTAGCATTGAAAATTGGGTTGTGCAAATGTTTTGTTAGTGGGATGAATTGTAAAGGACCTGCCTAGTATGGGCTAACAGGCCTGCTGCAGTGTTCCTCCTTTCTTATGTTCTTATGTTCTCATGTTTTGTATATAGTTCTAATGTCTTCTAATTATGTCCTAGAATCTGTATTGATAAAGCCACTGGATGGCGAAACGTCTACAATAAAGATATCCAGATGTTGCACGTGTGTCTTAACTAGATTTATGTATTATATTTAGATGAATTATATTCAAATAACATCTTTTAAAATATCAAGTTTAATTGAACTAAACTTGTTGCATTTTATAAACTGAAGCATTTCCAACAAGTGTATGGTTTGTAATTTTACTAAACGAATATTTTATGCATAGGCTTGCAGCCTTACCGAACATTCTGAGGTGTGTGGGAGACGTACATTTCAGACCAATATATTTCGACTTTCTGTGGGACACACAACTGAACTTCTCATATCTATGTGCATGCTCACTTAAATCACGATTAGTCACTATAAGAACTAATGAATCCAGTAAAATGTTTGAATTTCATTATATTCTAATTTGGTTACTAGCTTGTTATTCGTTCCCCTATTAATCTAGACAACAGGCTTTCAGTTATATATAGGAACTATTATGCAGGAAGTACTTCTTAAAGATTGAATCAGAGATCCTTTAGATTTCTAAATTGTGTAAGCTTGTAGGCCTCAGGAATCCTCTGCAATGAATGTGTTGCTTCATTACAAGAATGATCATGATGTCAAAAATAAAGGTTTCGCGATATAACTCTATTATGATAACCCAGTTTAGACCAATCTGTTACTGGTTGAGGTGCATTTTCTGATAGAAAACGATTTCAAATAATCTAATAAAAGTCAGTTAGCCTCATCAAGTATGCTCACTCCTATACCAGAACCAACGAAAAGCATTTACTCATATTACCTAAGGGTCATGCTCTCACTAGACCTGATAGTTATCTTATCCTTTGATTTGATATTATTGATATAATGGTTTATTAAAAGTATATATCTTTGTTGGATCTGTTGAAAGAATACTATAAAGTTTCTTTGATAGCTAGGGAAATGGAATTCTCTGTTTTCAGCATTTAAGTAAGGCGCTTATGTAATCATAAAACTGTGATGTTTAATTAAGATGTGAAACTTTCAAGTGATATTTTATTGTCCTTTATTACAGGTTACTAATGGGACCAGCACATGTTGCATGTGGATGGTTTATATAAAGAGTTTTGCAAGTACTATTTAACGGTCAAAGTGGCAGGCAAACGTTATTTTCCTGAGCTATGTCTTCTGCCATGGCAAGATGACGCTAATCATATGAAAGGCTAGAAAAGCTGTGAGGCACATTTTAGGCATAGACGGGTTTTACCAGCGTTTTTGTCTAAAATTCTCTCGTATTACTCACTCGAAAACTTCTGTGATAAAACCAAGGAATAAATTTGTTAGGGATAAACGATGCCTGAGAGTTTGATTAGCTGGGCTTCTATACAGAAGAGTGGAATTTTAAAGAACCTTTCTCAGTATATGTGAATGCTAGTTAGGTAGGGATTGAGCAGTTCTTCAAAAACCCGCAGAGTATGTTCTGCATTATATGTGTTTTAATTCCGCCAAGGTGAAGAAATATCATAAGCTCTACAGAACGAGAGAAGGAAGCATCAATCCAAGTAGTGGAAGTCTTTATTTAGGAACTCAGCACTGAGAATGAAGCCAATAATGTCTCCTTTCTTAATTTCGTAATATGGTCATTTCTGAAGATTTAGACACATATGCAACATCTGGGTATCATTACTGTAGACGTTTCGCAATCCAGTGGCTTTATCAATACAGATTCTAGGACATAATTTGAAGACAGTAGAACTACATACAAAAGATGAGGTAATTAGTCCCTCAGCCTTGGAGTTGGTGTGAAGAGCACTGTAGTTGTGTCGATTCTGGAGCAGAGGCAAGGAGGCTGGCGCTTAGGTGGAAAGAGACGAGTAGCAGACGAGGGCATAGTCACTGGTAGGCGGGATTTCCCAGTGGAAGTAGGTCATACCCAAATGGATGGGTAAGTTGTAATGGTAGTTGTAGTAGCCGTGAAGAAAGTCATGCAGATGTCCTTCCTGTACATGGTCAATTCTGTTCGTAGGTTTCTTGATTATTTTGTAAATGAATCCTTTAGATTTTCATAATGATGAAGACGTCCGTGATTGTTG
>NC_069400.1:87147157-87162157 GCF_026875155.1 Cherax quadricarinatus | reverse complement strand
AAAATGTCAGTAAAACATGTTGTAAAAATATTGAATTTTTATTTTTTCCCCGACTACATGTCGGTATTACATAACATGAAATCCAGTTGCTGAGATCAGATCTCGATCAGTCCAGTTCAATCATCATGTTATTATGCTTCAGGCTACATTGTAACGTTGTTTACATATCATACTCAGTTTATAGGTGAAGAGTGCTATATTTTTGATTCAGTGTTGTAACTTATTCCGGCCACAATGTTGTAACTTGTTCCTGCTTCAGTGTTGTAACTTGTTCCTGCTTCAGTGTTGTAACTTGTTCCTGCTTCAGTGTTGTAACTTGTTCCTGCCTCAGTGTTGTAACTTGTTCCTGCTTCAGTGTTGTAACTTGTTCCTGCTTCAGTGTTGTAACTTGTTCCTGCTTCAGTGTTGTAACTTGTTCCTGCTTCAGTGTTGTAACTTGTTCCTGCTTCAGTGTTGTAACTTGTTCCTGCTTCAGTGTTGTAACTTGTTCCTGCCTCAGTGTTGAAACTTGTTCCTGCATCAGTGTTGTAACTTGTTCCTGCATCAGTGTTGTAACTTGTTCCTGCCTCAGTGTTGTAACTTGTTCCTGCCTCAGTGTTGTAACTTGTTCCTGCCTCAGAGTTGTAATTTGTTCCTGCTTCAGTATTGTAACTTGTTCCTGCTTCAATGTTATAACTTGTTCCTGCTTCAGTGTTGTAATTTGTTCCTGCCTAAATGTTGTAACTTGTTCCTGACTCAGTGTTGTAACTTGTTCCTGCTTCATTGTTGTAACTTGTTCCTGCCTCAGTGTTGTAACTTGTTCATATCTCAATCTTGTAACTTGTTCCTGCGTCAGTGTTGCAAATTGTTCCTGACTCAGTGTTGTAACTTGTTCCTGCTTCATTGTTGTAACTTGTTCCTGCATCAATGTTGTAACTTGTTCCTGCTTCATTGTTGTAACTTGTTCCTGCTTCATTGTTGTAACTTGTTCCTGCTTGACTCAAGAAATCGTAATGACACGATTGCAAACAAACCATACCCCCGGCCGGGATTGAACCCGCGGTCAGAGAGTCTCAAAACTCCAGCCCGTCGCGTTAGCCACTAGACCAGCTAGCCACAATAAGATTCATCCAACTAGGTATATTTCTACACCATAGGAAGGTTAGCACAGGCACCACTGTGACCACAAATGCAAGTTTTTACAGACGAATCTCCAGCTAGCGTGGCCGTGACGAACTCTAGCTCAAGTCCCCTCACTGCCGTCAACATGACTCAAGAAATCGTAATGACACGATTGCAAACAAACCGCGGGTTCAATCCCGGCCGGGGGTATGGTTTGTTCCTGCTTCAGTGTTGTAACTTGTTTCTGACTAAGTGTTGTAACTTGTTCTTGTCTCAGTGTTGTAACTTGTTCCTGCTTCAGTGTTGTAACTTGTTCCTGCTTCATTGTTGTAACTTGTTCCTGCTTCATTGTTGAAACTTGTTCCTGCCTCAGTGTTGTAATTGTTCCTGCTTCATTGTTGTAACTTGTTCCTGCTTCAGTGTTGTAACTTGTTCCTGCTTCATTGTTGTAACTTGTTCCTGCTTCATTGTTGTAACTTGTTCCTGCCTCAGTGTTGTAACTTGTTCCTGCTTCATTGTTGTAACTTGTTCCTGCCTCAGTGTTGTAACTTGTTCCTGCCTCAGTGTTGTAACTTGTTCCTGCTTCATTGTTGTAACTTGTTCCTGCCTCAGTGTTGTAACTTGTTCCTGCCTCAGTGTTGTAACTTGTTCCTGCTTCATTGTTGTAACTTGTTCCTGCCTCAGTGTTGTACTTTTTCCCTGCTTCAGTGCGGGAACTTGTTCCTGCTTCAGTGTTGTAACTTGTTCTTGCTTCAGTGTTGTAACTTGTTCCTGCCTCAGTGTTGTAACTTGTTCCTGCTTCAGTGTTGTAACTTGTTCCTGCTTCAGTGTTGTAACTTGTTCCTGCTTCAGTGTTGTAACTTGTTCCTGCCTCAGTGTTGTAACTTGTTCCTGCTTCAGTGTTGTAACTTGTTCCTGCTTCAGTGTTGTAACTTGTTCCTGCCTCAGTGTTGTAACTTGTTCCTGCCTCAGTGTTGTAACTTGTTCCTGCTTCAGTGTTGTAACTTGTTCTTGCTTCAGTGTTGTAACTTGTTCCTACCTCAGTGTTGTAACTTGTTCCTGCTTCAGTGCTGTAACTTGTTCCTGCTTCAGTGTTGTAACTTGTTTCTGACTAAGTGTTGTAACTTGTTCCTGCTTCAGTGTTGTAACTTGTTTCTGACTAAGTGTTGTAACTTGTTCCTGCTTCAGTGTTGTAACTTGTTCCTGCTTCAGTGTTGTAACTTGTTTCTGACGAAGTGTTGTAACTTGTTCCTGCCTCAGTGTTGTAACTTGTTTCTGACTAAGTGTTGTAACTTGTTCTTGTCTCAGTGTTCTAACTTGTTCCTGCTTCAGTGTTGTAACTTGTCCCTGCTTCAGTGTTGTAACTTGTTTCTGACTAAGTGTTGTAACTTGTTCCTGCCTCAGTGTTGTAACTTGTTTCTGACTAAGTGTTGTAACTTGTTCTTGTCTCAGTGTTTAACTTGTTTTTCCTGCTTCAGTGTTGTAACTTATTCCTGCTTCATTGTTGTAACTTGTTCCTACTTCATTGTTGGAACTAGTTCCTGCTTCAGTGTTGTAACTTGTTTTGCCAAAAGTGTTGAATTGTTCCTGTTCAGTGTTGTAACTTTTTTCCTGCTTCATTGTTGTAACTTGTTCCTACTTCATTGATGGAACTTGTTCCTGCTTCAGTGTTGTAACTTGTTTCTGCCTAAGTGTTGTAACTTGTTCCTGTCTCAGTGTTGTAACTTATTCTTGCTTCAGTGTTGTAACTTGTTCCTGCTTCTGTGTTATAATTTGTTCCTGTCTCAGAGTTGTAACTTGTTCCTGCCTCAGTATTGTAACTTGTTCCTGAGTCAGTGTTGCAACTTGCTCCTGCCTCAGTGTTGTAACTTGTTCCTGCCTCAGTGTTTCAATTGTTCCTGCTTCATTGTTGTAACTTGTTCCTGCCTCAGTGTTGTAACTTGTTCCTGCCTCAGTGTTGTAACTTGTTCCTGCCTCAGTGTTGTAACTTGTTCCTGCTTCATTGTTGGAACTAGTTCCTGCTTCAGTGTTGTAACTTGTTTCTGTCTAAGTGTTGTAACTTGTTTCTGTCTCAGTGTTGTAGCTTGTTCCTGCTTCATTGTTGTAACTTGTTCCTGCCTCAGTGTTGTAACTTGTTCCTGCGTCAGTGTTGCAACGTGTTCCTCCTTCATTGTTGTAAGTTGTTCCTGCCTCAGTGTTGTAGGTTATTCCTGCTTCAGTGTTGTAACATGTTCCTGCCTCAGTGTTGTAACTTGTTCCTGCCTCAGTTTTGTAACTTGTTCCTGCCTCAGTGTTGTAACTTGTTCCTGCCTCAGTGTTATAGGTTGTTAATGCTTCATTATTGTAACTTGTTCCTGCCTCAGTGTTGCAACTTATTCCTCCTTCAGTGTTGTAACTTGTTCCTGCCTCAGAATTGTAACTTGTTCCTGAGTCAGTGTTGCAACTTGTTCCTGCGTCAGTGTTGTAACTTGTTCCTTCCTCAGTGTTGTAACTTGTTCCTGTCTAAGTGTTGTAGCTAGTTCCTGCTTCAGTGTTGTAACTTGGTCCTGCCTCGGTAATGTAACTAGTATCTGTCTCAATGTTGTAGCTTGTTCTTGCCTCAGTGTAGTAACTTGCTCCTGCTTCATTGTTGTAACTTGTTCCTGCGTCAGTGCTGCAACTTGTTCCTGCCTCTGTGTTGTAACTTGTTCCTGCTTCAGTGTTGTAACTTGTTCCTGCTTCAGTGTTGTAACTTGTTCCTGCTTCAGTGTTGTAGCTTGTTCCTGCTTCAGTGTTATAACTTGTTCCTACCTCAGTGTTGTCACGTTTTCCTGCCTCAGTGTTGTAACTTTTTACTGCTTCTTTGTTGTAACTTGTTCCTGCCTCAGTGTTATAACTTGTTCCTGCCTCAGTGTTGTAACTTGTTCCTGCCTCAGTGTTGTAACTTGTTCCTGCCTCAGTGTTGTAACTTGTTCCTGCCTCAGTGTTGTAACTTGTTCCTGCCTCAGTGTTGTAACTTGTTCCTGCTTCATTGTTGTAACTTGTTCCTACCTCAGTGTTGTCACGTTTTCTGCCTCAGTGTTGTAACTTTTTACTGCTTCTTTGTTGTAACTTGTTCCTGCCTCAGTGTTATAACTTGTTCCTGCCTCAGTGTTTTAACTTGCTCCTGCCTTAGTGTTGTAACTTTTTCCTGCCTCAGTGTTGTACGTTGTTCCTTCGTCAATGTTGTAACTTGTTCCTGCCTCAGTGTTGTAACTTGTTCCTGCCTCAGTGTTGTAACTTGTTCCTGCTTCAGTGTTGTAATTTGTTCCTGTCTCAGTGTTGTAACTTCTTCCTGCCTCAGTGTTGTATCTTGTTCCTCTCGTCAGTGTTGTAACTTGTTCCTGCCTCGGTGTTGTAATTTGTTCCTGCCTCAGTGTTGTAACTTGTTCCTGCCTCTGTGTTGTAACTTGTTCCTGCCTCAGTGTTGTAACTTGTTTGTGCTTCATTGTTGTAACTTGTTCCTGCCTCAGTGTTGTAAGTTGTTCCTGCTTCAATGTTGTAACTTGTTCCTGCATCAGTGTTGTAACTTGTTCCTGCCTCAGTGTTGTAACTTGTTTATGCTTCATTGTTGTAACTTGTTCCTACCTCAGTGTTGTAACTTGTTCCTGCATCAGTGTTGTAACTTGTTCCTGCCTCAGTGTTGTATCTTGTTCCTGCTTCAGTGTTGTAACTTGTTCCTACCTCAGTGTTGTAACTTGTTCCTGCTTCAGTGTTGTAACTTGTTCCTACCTCAGTGTTGTAACTTGTTCCTGCTTCAGTGTTGTAACTTGTTCCTACCTCAGTGTTGTAACTTGTTCCTGCATCAGTGTTGTAACTTGTTCCTGCCTCAGTGTTGTATGTTGTTCCTGCTTCAGTGTTGTAACTTGTTCCTGCCTCAGTGTTGTAACTTGTTCCTGCTTCAGTGTTGTAACTTGTTCGTGCCTCAGTGTTTTTTAACTTTTTCCCTGCCTCAGTTTTTGTAACTTGTTCCTGCCTCAGTGTTGTAACTTGTTCCTGCTTCAGTGTTGTAACTTGTTCGTGCCTCAGTGTTGTAACTTGTTCCTGCATCAGTGTTGTAACTTGTTCCTGCCTCAGTTTTGGATCTTGTTCCTGCTTCAGTGTTATAACTTGTTCCTGCCTCAGTGTTGTAACTTGTTCCTGCCTCGTGTTGAAAACTTGTTCCTGCCTCAGTGTTGTAACTTGTTCCTGCCTCAGTGTTGTATCTTTTTCCCTGCTTCAGTTTTTGTAAACTTGTTCCTACCTCAGTGTTGTAACTTTTTCCCTGCATCAGTGTTGTAACTTGTTCCTGCTCCAGTGTTGTATCTTGTTCCCTGCTTCAGTGTTGTAACTTGTTCCTACCTCAGTGTTGTAACTTGTTCCTGCTTCAGTGTTGTAACTTGTTCCTACCTCAGTGTTGTAACTTGTTCCTGCATCAGTGTTGTAACTTGTTCCTGCCTCAGTGTTGTAACTTGTTCCTGCTTCAGTGTTGTAACTTTTTTCCTGCCTCAGTGTTGAAAACTTGTTCCTGCTCAGTGTTGAAAACTTGTTCCTGCCTCAGTTTTGTAACTTGTTCTGCCTCAGTGTTGTATCTTGTTCCTGCTTCAGTGTTGTAACTTGTTCCTACCTCAGTGTTGTAACTTGTTCCTGCATCAGTGTTGTAGCTTGTTCCTGCTTCAATGTTGTAACTTGTTCCTGCATCAGTGTTGTAACTTGTTCCTACCTCAGTGTTGTATCTTGTTCCTGCCTCAGTGTTGTAACTTGTTCCTGCCTCAGTGTTGTATCTTGTTCCTGCCTCAGTGTTGTAACTTGTTCCTCCCTCAGTGTTGAAAACTTGTTCCTGCCTCAGTGTTGTAACTTGTTCCTGCCCCAGTGTTGTAACTTGTTCCTGCCTCAGTGTTGTAACTTGTTCCTGCCTCAGTGTTGTAACTTGTTCCTGCCTCAGTGTTGTAGCTTGTTCCTGCCCCAGTGTTGTATCTTGTTCCTGCCTCAGTGTTGTAACTTGTTCCTGCCTCAGTGTTGTAAATTGTTCCCTGCCTCAGTGTTGTAACTGTTCCTCCCCCAGTGTTGTAACTTGTTCCTGCCTCAGTGTTGTAACTTTTTCCCTGCCCCAGTGTTGTAACTTGTTCCTCCCTCAGTGTTGTAACTTGTTCCTGCCCCAGTTTTGTATCTTTTTCCCTGCCTCAGTGTTTTTAACTTGTTCCTGCCTCAGTGTTGTAACTTGTTCCTGCCTCAGTGTTGTAACTTGTTCCTGCCCCAGTGTTGTAACTTGTTCCTGCCTCAGTGTTGTAACTTGTTCCTGCCTCAGTGTTGTAACTTGTTCCTGCCTCAGTGTTGTAGCTTGTTCCTGCCCCAGTGTTGTATCTTGTTCCTGCCTCAGTGTTGTAACTTGTTCCTGCCTCAGTGTTGTAACTTGTTCCTGCCTCAGTGTTGTAACTTGTTCCTGCCCCAGTGTTGTAACTTGTTCCTGCCTCATTTTTTTGTAACTTGTTCCTGCCCCGTGTTGTAATTGTTCCTGCCTCAGTGTTGTAACTTTTTTCCTGCCTCAGTGTTGTAACTTTTTCCCTGCCTCAGTGTTGTAACTTTTTCCCTGCCCAGTGTTGTATCTTGTTTCCTGCCCCCAGTGTTGTAACTTGTTCCTGCCTCAGTGTTGTAACTTGTTCCTGCCTTAGTGTTGTAACTTGTTCCTGCCTCAGTGTTGTAACTTGTTCCTGCCTCAGTGTTGTAACTTGTTCCTGCCTCAGTGTTGTAACTTGTTCCTGCCTCAGTGTTGTAACTTGTAAGTGTAAGTTTAAAGCAAATTAACTCTAAACCGTCCAGTAGGTTTATTGATGAAATTTGTTTTGTTACAAATACTGATGATTTATTAAAAAAATTATATAAAAAAGTGTTTCAAACACTGCTTAACTGCTGCACTTGTGTTACTTTACAAACATTAATGTTTCGTTACAAATACTATTTATGTCTTAAAAATTAGTGATTTAATAGAACTTTTGCTAGGAAAATTAATGTTTTACTTCAGACCCCAGATTAAAATTACTATTTTTTTGGTTACAATCATTTGTTTTAACAATCACTGGAGTTTTATTTCAAACCAAATATTTTAATGCAAACACATTATTTTCAGCACGGCTTTTCAAAGCATAATTTTCTTTACTGAAAGTTTAATCTGATTTTAAATCTTAGTTAAAATATATTAATTCTGATTTTTTTCGTTTATAGTTTTGTTTTAGCCTATCATACCACAGACACCAGTCTGAAGAATGTCATCAGAGACAACATGTTGCTTGGTGTTACCTAGAGATAATATGTTGCAAGGTGTTACCTAGAGATAATATGTTGCAAGGTGTTACCTAGAGATAACATGTTGCAAGGTGTTACCTACAGATAATATGTTGCAAAGTGTTACCTAGAGATAATATGTTGCAAGGTGTTACCTAGAGATAATATGTTGTAAGGTGTTACCTAGAGATAACGTGTTGCAAGGTGTTACCTAGAGATAATATGTTGCAAGGTGTTCCCTAGAGATAATATGTTGCAAGGTGTTACCTAGAGATAACGTGTTGCAAGGTGTTACCTAGAGATAACATGTTGCAAGGTGTTACCTACAGATAATATGTTGCAAGGTGTTACCTAGAGATAACATGTTGCAAGGTGTTACCTACAGATAATATGTTGCAAGGTGTTACCTAGTGACATGTTGCAAGGTGCTACCTAGAGATAACGTGCATAAGAGTTCGATCATTACATGCTGCAAAGCAAGACCTTTAGATAACATGCAAATTGGAACCTGTAGGTAACATGTTACTGAATGTAAGCTTCAGATAACATGTTACAGTGATCTGAATGTAAGTGAAGTTCAGAGAACCGACAAGTTGATAAATTAAACACATGTGCAACACATGGGTATCTTAAAAAAAATACTAGAGATACTTAATACAAGGATAAACAAAACATTTTTTGATGCGGGAAATATAAAAAAAAACTCTTTCTCTCTCTGCCTTAGCTTCATTTTCAATATTATCGTCAACTTCCCTCAAACTGCTCTCCCTCCATCATCACTTTATCTAATAAATCACCAAAAAATATTAATAAATATGAAATACTAGTTCAAATATAGGTTGAATATTACATATGTAATCAAACTCTCAAAGAGGGTCCATTGCAACATGGGCCAGGTATTCCAATCATTTGTTGCAAGGTACACTCAATAGGTTTAATTAAAACTGACTGTTCGCTGTTACCTGGAGTTGATCCTCTGTTGAAAAACAAGCCAGGATAATACACTCACCGTGTGTTTTTTAGGGATTAAAATTTGCACTACCTGATACTTACTAGACTTATTAGTGAGAACGCTGCATTTGATATAGGATTCCATCTAAACTCATGAAAATGCATCTCGGGATTCTGACGCAGACAGCTGAAAAGAGACTTGCTATTAGAAATAGATTAGAAACCACATTTCGGGCGAGATATGCTCCAGAAGAACAGCGCTATACTTGAAAATGTGATATTTTGAGTGAAATAATTGTGGAAATATTGGGTTACGTTCTATTTCTCCTCTGGAAAAGTCAAACAACATTTTTTGTTTCTACTCAATTCACATACATTAATAAACCTGGAATTATACTATGATCTTAAAAGGCAAGTAAATGTTATGGGCGCATTAAAGCATTTGATATAGTATAATACCAGATGATTAAACCTAACATAACCTAAGAAACTGAATCAATGTTAATACACTTTCCTTAAATTCTGGTTGTTGTTGCTTCATGAAGCTTGACGTCAGTGGAGAGTAGTGTTGTCCTACTGGGCGTCGGATGAGATGTGGAAGAAGACACTTGTGTACATTCAGGACATTTATTAAAGGAAAAGTTTTGCCACGAGTGTCTTCAGTTAGATGAGAAGGGTGAAGTAGAGACCTGGGTTTCATGGGCTGTAGTGGATGGTTGGGGTTCATAGGTTGAAGTAGATTGCTGTTTCGTGGGTTGAAGTGGATGGTTGTGGTTTACTGGGTGAAGGGTATGAGTGGGTCGTGGGCTGAGGTCGACGCAGATCTGTTACTTCTTGAGGTCGTGAAATATTCTCTCATGTGTCACTGTTGTGTTTTACACAGCAGTACGCTGTTAACCTGATGATAATGCATCGTTGTTGGTCCACCATCCTGTTTTAGGGTATCGCTTCTAGATGTGTCGAGGTCCCTATCAGGGAAATAGTTTGAAAGTTTAGCAGCAACATGGAACTGCTCATGCAGCATTTAAATGTTAAGCATTTTTTATCAGCAAGCTCTACTCTCACATCCTCTTCAACTCCCTGAGTCCCTTCTGTCTACTAATTCAGTGCTGCCAACCATCTCTCTTGGCTAATAATTCACTGACGTCTTAAAAACATAAGAATAGAGGAACACTGCAGCAGGCCTACTGACCCAAATAAGGCAGGTGCTTCTGAAAATCAACTGTTCTCTACCACATTTTGTCCAACCTTTTCCCAAAGCCACCCAATAATACCTCAGGTACTAATTAAACATATCCCTTCTCACTCATATATTTGTCTAATCTCTTTATAAAGCTACCCAAGGTTTTAGTTTCTATTACTCTACTTGGAAATGTGTTCCACGCATCAACAACCAGCACTTACGTCCTTTCTGTATCTAAATTTATTTAATTTAAATCCGTTATTTCTTGCTATTACTTGATGTGACGACGTGTCTAGTGTACTGTCTGTAAATCTGAACCAAGATGTCCTCCAGTGAACAACTTTACCAGCAGCATAAGGAGTATCTTAAGGTGGCTAAGCTCGAGAAAGGGCAGTTGATGGAGGAAAACAAGAGGATTTGTTGTAATGCTCCTGTTGTGAATCCTCAAGTCAATGAAGTATCCTGGACAGTTGCCGGACATCATGGAACGAAGCTGAGGATCAAGAGAACTGATGGAGAGTTAGAAACGACGAAGAACCAGGAGTCTACTGTGGAAACATCAAACCCATTCTCTGTGCTACCCGGCGAATGTGAGGTGATTACTGGGAACGCTTGTTGGAGACAGTCAGATTAGGCACATAGATAGGACCTTCTGCTTGAAGGATAGGAGTAGGGACAGAGGGTTTGCTTTTCTGCAGCTGGGATGGAGGATATCATTAACTAGAGGCAATGATGTAGACAAGCATAGAAACGAGGATTTAGGTAGAAGGTATAGGACAGCAATAGACATAATTACGAAGAAGGGGGAGCGCCCTGTTTTATGTGGTATTTTGTCAAGAGGGGTGTTGGAAATAAATTGGTGTCCAGAGCAATTGGTATTAATTGTTGGCTGGACAAACACTGTATGGATAATGCAGTACCATTCTACGGTAGAAATGACATGTATGCCATGGGTGGGGTTCATTTATTCTGGGCAGGTGTGGGGTTCACTTATTCTGGGCAGGTGTGGGGTTCACTTTTTCTGGGCAGGTGTGGGTTTTCTTGCTAGGTCAGTTGAGGGTGTTTTTAAGGCTTTAAACTAGGATTATTTAGAGGTATGGGTTTAGAAATGGAAAACAATGAGTGTGGAAATATTGACTTAGGCTTTGATATTACGAATCTTAATAATAACAGTCATCAAGTAACACTGGGTAATGATAATAACAAAAACTGTGTAACTCCGAAGGTGAATAGGAAAAAGGTGCAGAAGATAAAACATATTAATGTATATATGCTAATAGTCGAAGTGCCAGAAATAAAATTAATGAATTACATTTGATAGCATGTGCTGGGAACTTTGATGTCATTGCAATTACTGAAACATGGTATAATTTAAAGAGTTGAGGTATGATTGCTGAGTGTCATATTCAAGGGTCTAAGTAGTTCCATATAGAAAGATATAACAGGAAAAGGGATGGAGTTGCATTGTGTGGAGGAGAAAATATAAATTGTTGCATAAAAACAGGTATAACAATAGAAGGATTAGTAACAGAATCTGTGTGGGTAGAATTTCTAGAAAATCAAGAAAAACTTATTATGGGTGTGATATATCGTCCTCCTGGCTTAGAAAACAATTGAAGGAGACTTCTTTGGGACGGAATTGTTAGTGCTCCTAGACATGATAACGTAGTGATAGTGGGGGATTTTAACTTTAACTACTAATCTGGAGTCCAGTGACTTTCTGGAAGTAGTTCAGGACTGCTTTCTGAATCAATATATAACTGAACCTACCAGAGGTAATAATTTGCTTGACCTAGTCTTGTTAAATAAAGAAACCCTCATAAATAATCTGGAGATCGCTAAAGAACTTAGCGCAAGCGATCACAAATCTATAACCTTTAACATTACCTGAGAGTACGAAAATATGGATAATTCGGTAAAAGTCCCCGATTTTCGTTCTGCTGATTATAATGAACTTAGGGAACACCTGTCTAATTTCGATTGGGGTAATCTAGCTAATGATTGCATTGACGATGATCATACTCGCTATGACGAAGGGATATGCGTTTATGATTCTATATTTAATGGTTATTTCTTGTCAGTTTTTACACAGGAAGACATAAATGATATCCCAGAAACTGACAATCATTCAGTTCCTGAAAAAGAACAAATTAAGGAAAATTAGTGTCACGAGGGACATGGTTATCAAACAGGTAGATAAACTGAAGCAAAGTAAGTCCCCGGGCCCTGATGAATTATTTTTAAGAGTGCTTAAGGAGTGCAAGCTGAAACTTAGTCAGCCATTAACGGGCGTGTTTAATGGTTTTAATCAGGAATAAGTCCATTCAATCAAATTACAACCCAATAAGCCTGACGTCTATAATAGGTAAATTATTACAATCAGTTGTAGCTGATATCAGAAGTCTCCTTGAAGATCATAATTTGATTAATATATCTCAGCATGGATTCACGAGAGGTCGTTCCATCCTGACAAATTTACTGACTTTCTTCAATAAAACATTTGAGGCAGTAGATAGTCTTAAAAAAATTTGATTTTGTTTACTTGGATTTGAGTAAAGTCTTTGATAGAGCACCTCACAAAAGACTCTTAAGAAAAGTGGCAGCTCATGATATAGGAGGTAAGGTTCTAGCATGGACAGAGGCATAGCTTACCAATAGAAAGCAGTCGGTTTCCATTAATGGGGCCAAATCTGAATGGGGACTGGTGACTAGTGGCGTTCCACGAGGATCAGTTTTAGGCCCATTGTTGTTATAATTTACATTAATAAACCTTGATGATGAAATTACACGTGATATGAGCAAATTTTATTTATTTATTTATTTATTTATTTATTTGAACATGATACAGTGAAGTACAAAGGAATACAGTTTTTACAGTGCAACATGCCAAAGCCCCTTGTAAGCAGAGCATTATGGGCAGCTTAAAATTAACTTAAGATTAACTAAGCAATGATATATTCAGTGGTAAAAACATTGTTGTAATCAGATAACAATTTAGCACAAATGAGTATTACAAAGACAGGTCATATGGTCATTTACTGTGTTGCTGTGTGATCAGTAGAATGGAGTATTCTGTTAGGTAATGTAATAAAAATAAAGTTTGATTGGGTCACAGGTTAGACGTTTATGAGATACAATAATGAGAAACATTTACAAGATACAATTTATGAGATACAAAATTTTTCAGTATTTTTTAGTTGTGGGTGAAATAAGTGATTTTTGAGAAGAGACTTGAAAATTTAAAACAGTGTTTCTTTTATATTCACAGGTAATGAATTCCATATTTTAGGGCCTTTTATGTGCATTGAGTTTTTGCATAGCGTGAGATGGACTCGAGGAACATCAAAGAGTGATCTGTGCCTTGTGTTATGGTCATGTGTTCTGTTGAGGTTGGGAAGGAGACGTTTGAGGGGAGGGTTTATATCAGAGTTAAGTGTTCTATGAATGTAGTAGGTACAATAATAAGTATTGATGTTTTGTACTGTGAGTTGGTTTAGAGTTTTGAATATTGGTGGAGTGTGCTGCCTGTAGTGGGAATTTGTCATCATTCTGGCTGCAGCCTTTTGTTGGGTAATTAATGGTCTGAGATGGTTTATTGTTGTTGAGTCCCATGCACAAATTCCATAGGTGAGATAGGGGTAAATAAGTGAGTGATATAGGGCCAGGAGGGCTGACTGTGGAACATAGTACCGTATCTTCAATAGTATGCCTACGGTCTTGGAATTTTTTTTAGAAATTTGTTGTATATGTGTTTGAAATTTGAGTCTGTTATCAAGGTGGATTCCTAAGAACTTTCCCTCTGTGAATTTTGTGATAGGTGATCCGTTTATCATTATGTTAAGAGGGACGTCTGTAGCTCTGTTACCAAACTGAATGAAGTAGGTTTTGTCAATGTTTAGGGTAAGTTTGTTAGTACTCATCCAGGTAGATATTTTCTGTAATTCGGTATTTACAGTATTGGCTAGCGTGACTGGGCTCGGGTGAGAGAAGACGTATGTAGTGTCATCTGCAAATAGTGTGGGTTTGAGTAGTTGCGATGCATTTGGTAGGTCATTTATGTATATGAGAAAGAGAAGAGGGCCTCGGACACTTCCCTGTGGGACACCAACTGTAATTGGCTGTGCTGAAGAGTTTGCCCCGTTTGTGTGCACATATTGGCTTCTGTTGCTGAGGTAAGACGTGAGGTAGTTGAGGGAGTGCCCTCTTATACCATGCGACAATTTTATATGGAGCAAGTCATGGTCAACTGTATCAAAAGCTTTACATAAGTCTATGAAGAGAGATTTCGTTCGGATTTTTAACCCCGGAGGGTTAGCCACCCAGGATAACCCAAGAAAGTCAGTGCGTCATCGAGGACTGTCTAACTTATTTCCATTTGGGTTCTTAATCTTGTCCCTCAGGATGCGACCCACACCAGTCGGCTAACACCCAGGTACCTATTTGCTGCTAGGTGAGCAGGACAACAGGTGTAAGGAAACATGTCGAAATGTTTCCACCCGCCGGGAATCGAACCCGGGCCCTCCGTGTGTGAAGCGGGAGCTTTAACCACCAGGCCACGTGGGGCTTCTTTTTTCTCTATTGGAGTGTATGTGTGTTCTAGCATGTGTATAATAGCATCATTAGTATTTTTATTAGGCCTGAACCCAAATTAACAGGGGCTGAGTATGTTGTGGGAGATGAGGTAGGAATAGATTCGTTTATGAATTAATTTTTCGAAGATTTTGGAGAGAGGGTGTAAGTTGGATATTGGCCTATAGTTATTCAAGTCTGTTTGGTCTCCTTTATGGATCGGGGTGACCCTTGCTATTTTGAGAACTGTAGGGAAGGTAGAGGATTCTATGGATTTGTTAAAGATTGTTGCAATGACTGGTAGTGCTTGTGACGCTTTTTTGTATATAAAGGGTGGTAAGGTATTTAAATCTCCTGTCTTGTTTTTTAGTGTGTTGATAATAAGGGAGACTTCAGTAGGGTTAGCCAGAGCTAGGAACAGTGTGTTCGGGTAGTTGCCAGTGAGGTAGTTATTGGGTGGGGTATCTGAGCTTGGGATTTTATTGGCAAGGTTTTTTCCTGTGTTTGCTGTTTCAGTTGGTGGGAGTTGGGGTTCATCTGGTTTTGTTAATTCAATTTCGCTATTTCGTGATATCTTTTTTGTTCCTAGAATTTCTGATAGGGTTTTCCAGGTCTTTTTTATATCACCTCGTAAGTTGGATAATCTGTTCTCATAATACAGTTTTTTAGCCCTTCTTATCAGGCTGGTTAGGATTGACGAGTAACGTTTTGTTTGGTCTCTGGTTATGTGACACATTCTGTACTGTTTTTCGTATAGGTGCTTGTGAAGGCTTACTCAGCCCTGTAACAACTTCAGTCAGTATTACTAAGGCTGGCTCCTCCTCAGGAAAATTAATGTATAGAAAAAGAATAAAAACTGACAAACATAAAAGCTTTATTATTTGAAAAAATTTAAAAAATAAAACACTTAAAAAAGA
>NC_069400.1:87076190-87146657 GCF_026875155.1 Cherax quadricarinatus | reverse complement strand
TTAGTGAGCTTTTAAATCAGACTAATTTTCGACCCCTACAAGTTTTTTTTTATAACCAGACTCAAAATATGGTTAATTCAAGTATGTGAAAAATTTAAAAAACCAGGGGGCTTTGAAAAGCAATAAATGACATGCCCATGCACCAGCCACAGCCCTAGACTAGTGAAACTCCGTATTCATCAAGAACTGCAAGAAACCCTTTTTCACGTGCCTTAATATTCTATGAAGAGGAAGCATAGACACGGGGGTCATCCCACAGTTACTAGAAATAACAGACATAGCCCCACTCCACAAAGGTAAACAGAAACGACAATTGCAAAGAATTACAGACCGATAGCACCAACATCCCACACCATAAAAATCTTTGAAAGGGTCCTAAGAAGGAAGATCACCCATCCACCGGATACCCATAAATTGCACAACTCAGGCACGGGAGGACAAACAAAAGCAGATTTTATACACAACTTTGCGAAAGCCTTTGACAAGTGCGATCATACCGTAATAGCTAAGAAAATGCGCGATAAAAGAATAACAGGAAAAGTGAGTAGATGGATCCATAAACTTCCTAACAAACAGAACACAAAGAATAACAGAAAACAGAGTAGAGTCAAAAGCTCTGTTACACAAGGTACAGTACTCGCTCCCATCCTTTTCCTCATCCCCATAACTGACATAGACGAGATGTAAGTCAAAGCACCGTGCCCCCCTTTGCTGGTGACACCAGAATCTGCGTTACAGTGCCCAATCCGTTGAGGACACTGCAAGTCTCCAAGCGGACATTAACCAAGTCTTTTAAATTGGCTTCGGAAAACAATATGAAGTTGAATGAAGACAAATTTCAATTACTTCACTATGGAAAACTCGGGGAAATAAAAACTGGGAAAGGAGTATAAAACAAATTCCAACCACAAAAAAAGAGTTTAAAAGCTAATGCGAAGACCTGGAAGTGTAAGTCAAAAATCTCACTTTGAAAGATCATAAAAAGGTTTCTACCACATCTGCTGGGGAAAATGATATGAGGGATAATGAGAACTTTAAAAACTATGGATGCCAAAAACCAATGACGATTCTCTTCAAATATCTTGTTTTCATCGAAGAAATTGCTGTACACTTCTGCCCTTTCAAGGCAGGCGAAACTGCCGACCTGAAGAATATACAGAGAACTTTCACTGCACGTATATACACAATAAAGCAGCTAAATTACCTTGGAACAGTTGAAGTCCCTTGACCTGTAGTTCTTGGAAAAGCAGACGAGAAAGATACAGAATATACACTTGAAAAACCTTAGATGGACTAGTCCCAATTCTGAACCGGAAATCACTCCCAACGAAAACAAGACTCGACCAAACGGTGCAACACATCCAAAGTGAAAAGCAAAGGCGCCATAGGGATGCTAAAAGGGACTTTTCAACTGTTACAGGTAACTGCCTCTCAGCTTACATAAAAGGATTACTAACTGACCCTTGGCAGTCTCAAGAGGGACCTAGACAGGTTCCTAACGTCAGTACCTGACCAGCCGAACTGTGGTTCGTGCATCAGGCTGCATGCGGCCAGCAGTAACAACCTGGTTGGTCGGCCCTGATCTACCAAGAGGCCTGGTCATGGCCGGGCCGGGGGAGCGTTGACTCCTGGAACACCCTCCAGGTATACTCCAAGAGGGTGTCAGACGCTGCCAAAGGGAGATGATGGCACTGAGGGTGCCAGAGGCCACCTACTGTATGCAATACCTCACTCAGTGTGTTAGATCTTACCTGTGTGATGCGATCACACTATGGATGTCAGGTGAGAGGGGGAAAAACTCACCTGTGTCAGGCAGTCAACACAAAGGCGGGCTGCCAATTAGACAGATCAAAGGAATGTATAAGCGCAACAAAACAACACCTCTCTAGTCATAGCATGTATAATTATAAATTTATTATTTGTTTTATTATAAGAGTGGATTAATTTGTGTCGGAGAAAAGTTGCGGGAAACATATCGAACACCTGTTGCCTCGTCTGTTGGAGAAGGTTGGTGTGAATTTAATCGAAGTTTAGGGGGTACGTATTTCCTCTTAATTCTCTTTCCATTCATATTCAAATTCACAGGAGCTTTTTATTGTTTACTATTCCCCCAAAATCATGTTGGGTCGCATGCGATCCATCGTTTTCGGTGTCTGCAAACACTAGATGCTTAAAGGAACGTAGTGTGTGAACCAATCGAAATATCAACAAAAGACGATTTAGCAGATTTCTCTACGTTTTTAATAATTTCACATATTTTTAAAAAAATCATATGAAAATTCCAGTTTGTAGTGGCATTGTTCATGTCGTTTATACACCTTTTTTAGACGACGTTCCCCTTTTTGTTAAACATATGGGTCAACAAAACAGGTCAAGAAATGGATGCAGGAGATAACATTATCAATGTTACCAAGATGACGGGGAACAACAGCCTTGACAGGAATCTCATCGAAGATTTTTCAAGCGAAATTTTAGAAAATTTCACATTCAGTAACATATAGGTGCCGTGCTTGACCGAGGAGATAAAAAAAAATCGGGGGGGTGCAAGAAATAGACATAACATACTCTGAAAAAACTTTACGATTGTATGCCTAACCGCTTGAAATTGTTAATTAAATTGCAGGGAAACTTGACCACATACTAAAAGTGAAGCTTTTTTTTTCTTTGCCTTTATCTACTAAAAATTTATTTTTCTGTTTTTACAGTGGGCGCATCATTTGCGGGTTTCCAGCAGCTTTTGCGGGATCCTGTTACATAAACACAGGATATGTACACGGAGAGGTGTATGTTTCTAAGTGTACACACGCTGAGGGGTAACTTTATATAGGGAGCCAAAGCCGGGGCCACTACTTGGAAAAGGCCCGGGCCGGGGGGAATACCGGCGAATCTTAATAAAAATAATAAACATTATTGTCTTATTATAGGGAATAAAATATTCTTGACTATTGATTACAGGTACCATGCACCTTAGGTGGCTTTGTAGAGTGACAGGTCGGACTTACAGTAGCACACTGTACACTGCATAGCTAGAAGAGCTCTACACTATCCAGCTATATAATACTTTCTGTTCCTGTGTGTGTTAGACGGGTGTTATCCGAATCCAGCTTGAATGACGATTCAATCCTCCAATCAATAGCTCTATTAGCATCATTTTTTACCACACAGCTGGCCCCTGTCTCGCAGCATCCACTAAATGTGCCTAAATTGAATATTTTTTTTTCAGTATTGTCATACTCAGTTCTACATTACAGGTACCATTTATCTTATTACTTAACAATCTATATTCCTTATATTCACAGTTTTAACTGTCTCGTATATGTTTGGGATTTAGTCTTGACAAACATTACAGCAAGTGGTTTAGTGACATACACACACTACAACAGTTTCATAATCCCGGAATAAGGTCATCCCTTTTAACACTGAATTACACTGTTGTATCCCTAACTGACTATTCACGTTGAGAGCATTCACAGCCGCCTCTGGAAGCCTCTCAACGTGGGCATTACAACTCGGCCAACTATTGTTTATGCTTGGGAATACTGTTTTTATGACAACGCATTTCTTATTTATGGTTTAAACTACCTGGAATAAATTTGGGTTGTTAAAGGGGATTTGTCTTAAATGTATGTTTGTGTTTATAACAGTGGACTGTGTTCCATACGTAATAGAAGAGTTTACTTCTCTGTTTTCTTAAGGAGATTTATGTTATAGATTTTTATGACGTTTTTAACGTTCTTGTTTTCCATAGACCAATTTATTTTGTGATGTAAAGGGCTCCATGTCTTGTGGTTGTAGTTACACGGCGGTTAGCTGGCTAGCTCAAGCAACTGGGCGTGACCGATCTCCGTCCAGCCCCTCTTTTATCTCTGATCTGAGATGGTTGGGTTTAAAGGGATTTTAAAGCCTGTCGGCTACACGAGGGTCATTAAGGCTACATGCCCCCTATTCACCACTAGAAATACTTAATCCCTGAACAAAGGGATTAAAAATAAACTCTCAGCATATGTAGACTGAGACGCATATACCTTACGGTGGGTATGTCTCTGGTTTAGGGTTTGGTAGGTTAGGTAGGAAACAAGACAATGAATCCTGGCGTGGATATAAGTCACTGGACCGAGGATTACGTTGCTGCGCAATCCGCGAAAGGTATCCCCGTTTGCATAACCCAAGGGGTCTGTACGTCAAATTGCAGAGCGCAGCATAAGTTTCTTAATGCATTTATGTATTAGCGTTCATGATATGAAGCCAATCTAACGTGGCATTCACGAATTATCCCTTGGATGTTAATATCCTAATTTTCAACAAAAAAGGCAAATTTAAAGGGATAGACAACCCTAAACTAATTCAGTTCTAATTCAGCTCTGAGTCCAAACTAAGAAGGGAATTCTCTTATTAATATAACTATCTAAGTGGCAAAAAAGTACCCTAAACTTAGCAAACGTTTGGCTAAACTTTTCAACATATCCCCCACAAACTGGCATTTGTGCCTGATAAGTTTGGAAAAAAGCAAATGCAAAACCTATTTACAAAGGGAGTGACAGGTCCTTAGCTTCGAACTATAGATCAATAGGCCTTACCTCCAAGGTGGGAAAATTTATGGAATCAGTAATTGCCGAGGCAATTCGTAGCCATCTTGAAAGGCATAAATTGATTAATGAATCTCAACACAGTTTTACTAAGGGGCGTTCCCGTCTTACAAATTTACTGACTTTTTTCACTAAGGTGTTTGAGGAGGTAGATCATGGTAATGAGTATGATATTGTGTATATGGACTCAGTAAGGCTGTCGATAAAGTTCCACATCAGAGGTTATTGAGGAAATTTAAGGCCCCACGGAATAGGAGAGAAATTTTTTTCCTGGATAGAGGCATGGTTGACAAATAGGCAGCAGAGAGTTTGCTTCAATGGAGAGAAAACAGAATGGGGGCACGTCACAAGCGGTGCTCCGCAGGGGTCACTGTTGGGCCCCTTGTTGTTCGCAGTTTACGTAAACTATATAGATGAGGGAATAAATAGCGACATAAGCAAATTTGCTGATGACACCAAAATGGGCCGTCTAATTTATTCTAATGAGGACATTAGAGTACTCCAGGATGATTTGAATAGACTGATGCAATGGTCGGAGAAGTGGCAGATGCAGTTTAATATAGACAAATGCAAAGTTCTAAATGTTAGCAGTAATCTAAACCCAAGACAACAGTTCATTAGTGTTCGCAATAAAGCTAACAGAATCCTTGACTTCATATAAAGAAATATAAATAATAGAAGTCCTCAGGTTGTTCTTCAACTCTATATATCCTTGGTTAGGCCTCATTTAAACTATGCTGCTCAGTTCTGGTCACCGTATTACAGAATGGATATAAATTCACTGAAAAACGTACAGAGGAGGATGACAAAATTGATCCTATGTATCAGAAATCTTCCCTATGAGGATAGACTGAGGGCCCTGAACCTGCACTCTCTAGAAAGGCGTAGAATTAGGGGGATAATGATTGAGGTGTATAAATGGAAGACAGAAATAAATAAAGGGGATGTAAATAGTGTGCTGAAAATATCCAGCCAAGATAAGACTCGCAGCAATGGTTTCAATTTGGAAAAATTCAGATTCAGGAAGGTTATAGGAAAGCACTGGTTTGGTAATAGAGCTGTGGATGAGTGGAACAAACTCCCGAGTACCGTCATAGAAGCCAAGACGTTGTGTAGTTTTAAAAATAGGTTAGATAAATACATGAGTGAGTGTGGGTGGGTGTAAATGGGACCTGACTAGCTTGTGATACTAGGTCTTATGCTGTTCTTTTTCCTTAAGTGGAAGTGACCTGACTAGGTGGTAACAATAGTCTAAGCCGGGGAGTAACATGGATCTGTCTCGCATGGGTCAGTAGGTTTGCTGCTGTGTTCCTTCTTTCTTATGTTCTTATGTTCTTAAATTAGTGTTTCAGTTTTCTTAATTTCTTTCAAGAAAAAATTAAAATGGAATCCACACAAGTCAAAATAAATCCAAACTTTTCTCAAAGTAAGGTTTATCAGCGTTTAATATTTAAGTACATAAGTTTGCAATTAAAATTTATTAAATAAATATTGCATATATTTACCCTAGGATAACTTAATAAAGATAAAATCTGTGATTTCCTTCTGACGAGAACAACCATACAAAGAAAGAATATTTCATAGTCAGGAAGTTTAAACAAAGTCGTGGGGGTTTCCTCGGTCATCTTTCGACGTCTTTACTAAAAAACTTATTCAGCATTTGTTTGTATTCTGCTGACTTACACGCGAACGACTGAACATTAAATGTTCTAAGTTATATTTCACTCTCATTTGATGTAATTCCCACTATAAGGGAATATAATGTACAGGAAAAGGTATGATTACTTTTATAAAATTAGCGTTTTTCATGACTATTTTTTTCTAAAGTAGGCACTGTTATTCACAATGGACATATCAATTTGGAAATTACCTCCTCTTGTAGTATTTTGCCTGCAAAGGGAAATTTAATGAGAAATAATCCTAATTAGCAGGGTCTTATTTTCCCTAATCCGCTCAGTGGAGCTTTGCGTTATATGAATGAGACTTTTTGTTCTTAACCGGCAAATCCATATATATATATATATATATATATATATATATATATATTATTTTATATATAAAATATAAATAATATTTTATATAAGATTTAAGAGATACATTATTGATATAAAGGGGGCATATACGGTACATGTTGTTACGTGTGTTCACCGATTATAAGGCGAAAATCTCATCCAGCTCCTCAGAGCTGGGGCGTGTCCCCAAAAAAATACAGCAGGCATTACCCCTTTGAACACCGCACTGAGCCGCTGGAACAGAAAACTAGCCGCCCTGGGATCCCTAGTTCCCCTGATGAGTCTTTTCCCCAGCTCCTTAAGGAATTTAGATGCACTCTTTCCCCATGAGCCAAGGGCCCTCTGAGCCTAGGGGAACAAAACATGTAATGATGGGCAAGTTCTCCATATTTCTAGATTTTTTGGGGAAACTCCCTGAAGCTGGCAGCTGCCCCTCCTTCCTCCCTGGTGTATTGGAGATAGGTATCAGCCAAGGTAGATGCACATGTATAGCCCCACACCACCTGCTTCCCATCTGTCCCAGGCTTGAAGGGTGAACCATCTGGACGCTTGGCTGCCATCAGAATCTGCATAGTTGGGGGGCTCCCTTACTGCGGGGCCATCCAGCTGTTGTGAGGCTCCTCTTGATAATGTTATTAACCTCCCAGTCTTGCATCTTTCCCTGGGATTTAGGGCACACAAGACCATGGTACCCCAAATTTCGGTCTGCTGCTTCACTGCCACAAATACACCTGTGTTCGGCGAGAATAGGGGCCAAGTCGAAGGGCAACACCGAGGCGGATGGTCTGTGGGTCGAGACGTGTGCCAAGGCTGTAGTTGGGAACACCCAAACAAAAAACCCCAGCATGAGGGGCTCTCACTGCCAGCAGGCGGCTCTATCCTTCCCTGACCACACTCTGAAGCATTGTTGGGGCAATATTTTCCACTATGGACCATTCCAGTGCGATTGTTTGTAGTTGTTGGGGGGAGCAGGTCTGGCCCCAAGCCCGTTAGATTATCCCAATCATTGCTCCGTCAATAAATTTTGGTCCTGGACTCCTATCTTGTCCCTAAGATGTTCATGGAGAATCGTGCTACAAGCTCTCTGGATGCAGTACGCGAGGACAGAAAAGCAGGTAACGCAATCTGTGATGACTTGCGGACACCAATGCCCCCTAGTCTGACTGGAAATGTAGCTTGGTTCCACTGCCCGTCTTTTTAGAGTAAGGTTAAGTACTTTCGTAAAAATCTGCCTCAGAATACTGTCATATCGTGCAGTAAGGGTTATCATATGAAGGTGCACATCTTAGGAAATAGTCAACCTGGGCAGACTCAAGCACTTTGTGAGAAGGTACAAGGCATCGTGGTGTCCAGATTGCCTATTCGGTTTTCCTTTCTCCTTAACTTTCCAATTTCTTCCTGAGAATTGTGTCAATGGCATTGCTTCCCAGAGGTGCTCCTAGCAAGACACTATTTGGGGGGGAAAATGACTGCTGCTCCTGGTAGTTTGATCTCACTGCATTTATCACTTGTTGACTGACTGAGATGATTTCACATTTGATGGATTCAGGATGAGACCCATTTCCCTGCCCCCCGTGTCATTACCTGTGTAAGGTCATGTAGGAGGGATTTCTTTTGTACCTGCTAGTGTGCCATCATCTTAGGAACCAGATGTTTAGCTCGTGGTCAGCCCTGACTGTGATTTCCCTAACTGCTATACAGAAGAGAAATGGGCAAAAGGATCTCCTTGTTGGAACACCCTCCGATGATGTAATTTCATGCCCCTCCAAAGAAAGCATTGATTCCTTGCTATACCCGGCTGAAACAAAAGGAAGAGCCAGGGAAATGTTCTTGACTGCTGCTAATACCACGTCTCTTTTCAGGAGATTGAACGCATTCTGAAATCTAATTTTACCACTGCATTGTCCTCAGGCAGGGGTTTTTGATATCACCCTTGTTGCATGAACCGCTGCTTCACTTCCTGAGAGACCCCAAAGCCAAGCTGGTTTTGGTTGAAGCATCATGGGTGCCTGTGCACGAATACTTCGGACAGCAGCTTTGGATAAAGAGGCGCGTAAGGTGTTGCCTACTGCAATTGGCGAATTTTTCCCCCATCCTTCTTTTTTAAGTTTCACAAAGTGTTTTCACCAAAAAAGAAAGGTCTAATTTCATTTGGGATCAGACCAGCCAAGGGAATTGTTTTACGAACCTTGTGATCTCTGAAAGCAGTGTCTCTGCAATTTCCCCAATAACTGGATTAACCATTTCCTTAAATGCTGTGGCCTTATTCCAGTGTAACCCCCAGTAGAGCCAGAAAGGGAACGACATTTTGCTTTGTAAATGTCTGAGTCTTCCACAACAATGGTTCCATAGTGGGGGCAGAGGTGTTGGAACTGTTGGTGCCACTGGTTTCCCTGGCAGGGTGCTTTCCTCTAAGTGCTTCAGCCGTGTCAGCATCCCTGGAGCAACTGTATTTCACTGGTAATAATTCTTATTACCCCCCCACTGTGTTGCCCTCTTCAAATTTTCTTGCTCACCTGGACTCTGACCTTTTTCACTGTCAGTGGAGTGAGTGGGGGTTCTGCCCATCTCCCTTTTTTGTGTGACGGGGAAGGCGAATGAGGTTATCAAACTCTAGGAAATCTCTTAAGAGATTAATTTTCATTGAGGCTAGCCTCTTTCCCCTTCTTTCCGGCACAGCTAAGCAGACATTGCCAAAAATTTTGCAAGTTGTGCCATGCCTTGATGGTTGGTGGAGCATTTAAGATAGTGGAACCATCGTTTTTCTTTTTTCAGGAGGTCTGTAAGTTTCCCAGCTGCGTGTGGACGGGGTGCTTTGGAATATGTGTGAGTGTCCTGGTACCTGTTGCTTTAATTGCTTCCAATAGATTTTTCTGATAAGATGGGAAAACTGTTGGAGAGGGTTCAGGTGCCTGAGGTGGCTCGGATCTCACTTTCCACAGGAGGACATCCTGAACCAGGGCAACTATAATATATATATTAATAAAATATATATATATATATATATATATAATATATATATATATATATATATAATATATATATATATATATATATACTCACACACACACACACCCCACACACCACACACACACACACTAATCTCAGGTCGAAGGGGACTCGAACCTATGAACCTTGGAACAAGGTACGCATAGCTTTAACTCACCATACAATATTGGACCACTACCTTGGCGCGCAGCCAACGCTAGACGGGTTTTCGTCCAATTCTATTTTTATTTGATTGCCGGTATGGATCCCCACCCGGGGCCCCTTCCAATTTGGTGACCCGGGATTGGTCCCCGGTAGTGAAGTGTCGTTTATTTTTTTGTTGTGCATGCCTGGCAGTCCTTCGGTGGGAAGGGGGGTTCCTCTCCGGCTTTATGGCCAAACGACGTACCAAAAGTTAGTGTGCACTAACGGCTGGCGTGCGGTGAAAAGGAGGCCCAAAGCAGGGCCCCTCACAGCGACTTCAGCGGGCAGGGGCGGTTGACGTGCAATGACTGGAGTAAAGGGTTTCCAAGTCTCTGACAGCTAAGTACACAAGATGGCTGCCTCATCCTCCCGGGCCCGCCCCACTGGGATCAATGGGGAAGTTCTACGGTGAAGAGACATCGTAACTGGGCAGTCTAACTGGTAGTGCACCAAGGTTTTAGAAAACATTCGGTTACAATGGGCAGAGAGCTCCTCTCGTGCTCGTTCAAAACCTGCCTGTACATTGCAGAGTCACTTGTTTGCACAGAACTGCTAAAATGCCTCAAATAATGTAGGAAGTTTTAGCAGTAAAGTCGAAACCAAAACTAGTCATTGTGATAGCTACAAGCCTCCGAGCAACTCCCGCAATTCCAGGAACAGCTGTTAAAAATTGACCACGTTTTGGAAAACCTTCCAGCTCCTGCACCCAACACTTGCTCCTTTGGGGATTTTAACTTAAGGCACCTAAAATGGAGGAATATAGCAAATAATATTGTTGCAGTAATAACACCAGAGGCAGCTCTGATGAAAACTCACACCACGCGGCTTTTAAATCTCTGCACAAAATTCAATTTAAACCAGCAAATAATAGAGCCTACTAGACTGGAGAATACACTAGACCTCATCTTCACTAACAATGATTCTGATAAAAATATCACCATATCAAAAACAATATACTCAGATCACAACATAATTGAGGTTCAGTCATGTATGCGCGGAGCCCAGACCGACATAATGAGATTAGTCACGAGGAAGCATTCACCAAATTCAACTTCAATAACAAAAACATAAAGTGGACCAAGTAAACCAAGTCCTAACCTATATAAGCTGGGAAGATATACTAAGCAACACAGACCCCAACTTATGCCTAGAACAGATTAACTCGGTAGCACTCGATGTATGCACAAGGCTTATTCCTCAAAGAAAAAGGAGGAGTAGATGTAAAACAGAAGAGACAGGCGCTCCCTTTACAGGCGACGGAAAAGAATAACAGAGCGGCTAAAAGAGGTCATATATCTGAAATGCGTAGGGAGACACTGGTCAGAGAAATAGCAAGCATCGAACTTAAGCTAAAAGAATCCTTTAGGAGTCAGGAATCGCGGGAAGAACTAAAAGCCATAAATGAAATCGAAAGAAACCCAAAGTATTTCTTCTCCTATGCCAAATCAAAATCGAGAACAACGTCCAGTATTGGGCCCTACTTAAACAAGATGGGTCCCTACACAGATGACAACAAGGAAATGAGTGAGCTACTCAAGTCCCAATATGACTCAGTTTTTAGCAAGCCGCTAACCAGACTGAGAGTCGAAGATCAAAATGAATTTTTTATGAGAGAGCCACAAAATTTGATTAACACAAGCCTATCCGATGTTATCCTGACGCCAAATGACTTCGAACAGGCGATAAATGACATGCCCATGCACTCTGCCCCAGGGCCAGACTCATGGAACTCTGTGTTCATCAAGAACTGCAAGAAGCCCCTATCACGAGCCTTTTCCATCCTATGGAGAGGGAGCATGGACACGGGGTCGTCCCCACAGTTACTAAAAAACAACAGACATAGCCCCACTCCACAAAGGGGGCAGTAAAGCAACAGCAAAGAACTACAGACCAATAGCACTAACATCCCATATCATAAAAATATTTGAAAGGGTCCTAAGAAGCAAGATCACCACGCATCTAGAAACCCATCAGTTACACAACCCAGGGCAACATGGGTTTAGAACGGGTCGCTCCTGTCTGTCTCAACTATTGGACCACTACGACAAGGTCAAATGCACTAGAAGACAAAAAGAATGCAGATGTAATATATACAGACTTTGCAAAAGCCTTCGACAAGTGTGACCATGGCGTAATAGCGCAAAAAATGCGTGCTAAAGGAATAACAGGAAAAGTCGGTCGATGGATCTATAATTTCCTCACTAACAGAACACAGAGAGTAGTCGTCAACAGAGTAAAGTCCGAGGCAGCTACGGTGAAAAGCTCTGTTCCACAAGGCACAGTACTCGCTCCCATCTTGTTCCTCATCCTTATATCCGACATAGACAAGGATGTCAGCCACAGCACCGTGTCTTCCTTTGCAGATGACACCCGAATCTGCATGACAGTGTCTTCCATTGCAGACACTGCAAAGCTCCAGGCAGACAATCAACCAAATCTTTCAGTGGGCTGCAGAAAACAATATGAAGTTCAACGATGAGAAATTTCAATTACTCAGATATGGTAAACATGAGGAAATTAAATCTTCATCAGAGTACAAAACAAATTCTGGCCACAAAATAGAGCGAAACACCAACGTCAAAGACCTGGGAGTGATCATGTCAGAGGATCTCACCTTCAAGGACCATAACACTGTATCAATTGCATCTGCTAGAAAAATGACAGGATGGATAATGAGAACCTTCAAAACTAGGAGGCCAAGCCCATGATGACCACTCTTCAGGTCACTTGTTCTATCTAGGCTGGAATATTGCTGCACACTAACAGCACCTTTCAAGGCAGGTGAAATTGCCGACCTAGAAAATGTACAGAGAACTTTCAACGGCGCGCATAACGGAGATAAAACACCTCAATTATTGGGAGCGCTTGAGGTTCCTAAACCTGTATTCCCTGGAACGCAGGAGGGAGAGATACATGATTATATACACCTGGAAAATCCTAGAGGGACTAGTACCGAACTTGCACACGAAAATCACCCACTACGAAAGCAAAAGACTTGGCAGACGATGCACCATCCCCCAATGAAAAGCAGGGTGTCACTAGCACGTTAAGAGACCATACAATAAGTGTCAGGGGCCCGAGACTGTTCAACTGCCTCCCAGCACACATAAGGGGATTACCAACAGACCCCTGGCAGTCTTCAAGCTGGCACTGGACAAGCACCTAAAGTCAGTTCCGGATCAGCCGGGCTGTGGCTCGTATGTTGGTTTGCGTGCAGCCAGCAGCAACAGCCTGGTTGATCAGGCTCTGATCCACCAGGAGGCCTGGTCTCAGACCGGGCCGCGGGGGCGTTGACCCCCGGAACTCTCTCCAGGTAAACTCCAGGTAAACTCCAGGTAGTGGGATACCCTAAGCGTAGGCGGTGGATATGCACCCTCAGTTCTCTGGTCTGCGTCCGAATACTTGGAGGGGGCGCCCTGTGGGTCGCCCTGACATACCAGCGGAGGCTCCGTGAATCCCCAGGGTCAGGGAGTGGGCGTCTGGCCACACTGGCAGCCCACAGTGCAATCTGGCTGAGGCTGATGGAGATTGCAGCACGTGGCTGTGCCTCGAGGGTTGCAGTCTTTGCAGCCTCATCTGCGGCATCATTGCCGGGGATACCCACATGGCTCGGGATCCAGTTGATGGTGCCCCTGCGACCCTGGGCCATGAGCGTCTGCAGGTCACCCCAGATGGATGTGATTAACTGTATGGGTTTTCCCTTGGCTCTCTGTGCATAATTGCCTGGATCTCTGCATTGGAATCAAACATGGATGACAGGGGATGCTGATGGTATGCAAGTGCATGCTGCAGAGCTTGTTGGATGGCAAAGTGTTCAGCCTGAGTATGGTGCAATGGTCCGAGAGGCGCCAATCTGCTGTCAGATTGCTGTGGAACATCCCAGCAGCTGTGCGGCTTGCCACTGGGTCTCTGGAGCCATCGGTGTAAATAAGGCACACACCCTGGGCCTTCCGCACCGCAATGCTAGCCGAGGCAAGTCGTTGCAGAATGTGCTGGGGGCAATGCCTCTTGCTGCCTGGTAGGGTTGTCCAGTGCACCCCCAACAGCTCTGGTGCCCAAGGGGGCGGCGCCATGTAGTTCGCTGCCAGTCTGTCGCAGCCTCCCACCTGGAGCAATTTCATGGGCATGAGCTTCCTTGTGGCATCTGCAACTGAGCACATCCATCGGCGACCGGCGTGCATTGGAATGACATGTCCCTGGCGGACCCGTAAATCCCTCACAGCTTGTAAGCCCTGAGAGTCGGAGGTACTTTGTTATCGTTTTGGCAGCTACAAGTTGGATCCTGTCTTCAAGGGGCTGCAGCTGTGATTCAAGGTTCAGAGCCACTGCATTGCCCACCTAGGAGCCCCAGCATGGTCCGTACAGCTGTGTTCTGGATCACACGAGGGACTTGATGTTTGTGGGTCTGGCATGAACCAGAGCAAGCACCTCATAGTCAACGAGTGAGCGTATTGCTGGATGTAGAACAACCTCATGACCTCGAGGCTGGCCCCAACCCTAGGGTTGGCCATGGCACTCATTGCCCTGACCCTCTGCAGAGCCCTCTCTTTGATGTGGTGCAGATGTTTCTCGAAGGTGAGGTGCCTGTCAATGTAGATGCCAAGGTACCTATAACTGTGAACCCAATCCAGGTCGATGCTCAGGACCCGCAGCCTCTGACCGGGTTCCCTGGTGCGAAGGATCATGGCTTTGGATTTTGCCACAGATATTTTGAGCCCCAAGTGATGGCAAGTGGAAGTCAGCAGATCGAGGTCCTCCTGGGCACACTGCAAAAGCTGGCGCTTCCTAGGTACGACAAGTGCCAGGTCATCAGCGTAGCTGAGCAGGAAGGTGCCTGTGGAGAAAGGCAGGCACACCAGCTGGTGCATCAGTACATTGAACAGGGCAGGACTAAGCACCCCACCCTGTGGAATGCCGTTGTCCAGGGTCTTGAGAGAAGAGGCATGCCCTGGAAGTGTACCCGGGCCCGCCTGTCCTGGAGATAGGAATGAAGCCACGCAAGGAGCCTACCCTTAACCTCCCTGCAGGCCAAGAGGGAGAGGATGGTAGGTGCACTGGCTAACTCAAAAGAAACCATGCCACGGGCAGGGATAGAACCCGTGATCAGAGAGTCTCAAAACTCCAGACCGTGGTATGGTTTGTTTGCAGTCGTGTCATTACGATTTCGTGAGTCATGTTAATAGCTCAAAAGCTTTCTCGAGGACGAGGAAGACAACAATGTAGGCTTGGGCGTCCGACCCAATGCCGGCCAGTAAGGTGGTAAGGCTTTCGAAAGTGCCCACTCCTCTGGTGAAGCCATAGAGGTGTTTATGAGGAGGGCCAAGCTTCCACCTCAGGCACTCCAACACCATCCTTTCAGACACCTTCGAGATGCAACTGGTAAGGGAGATGGGTCTCACACTGCCAGGATCCCCAGGCTTAGGAATCGGTATGATGTCAGCCTCCTTCCATACGGCAGGGAGTTTGCCAGCTTGCCAAGTCCGGTTGACGACCCTCAGAACAGCTGCATGACCAGAATGGCCAGACCGAGTGATTATGCCATAGGTGATACCATCATGCCCCAGTGCAGTGCCCCGATGAGATGTGAAGGCTGCCTGGAGCTCCTGGTCAGCAAAGTCTTCATCCGTGACGTCTTTAGCCTGGCATGCTGCTTGGATCACCATCATCCTCCTAGAAAGGAGGGTGGCTTGTAGGTCCCAGAAATCCTGAGGCAGTTGAGCCATGGCCGCTCTGGAGGTGAAAAGGTTCACCAGATGTTCTGCCTCTGTTGCGGGGCCTAGGTGCACTTGAGCCACACTGGACACTTCCAGTGGCCATTCGTAACTTGGTCCAAATCTCAGATAAGGTGGAGGAGTAGCTGAGGGAGGCACACCACTCGAACCATTTATCTTGCCGGACCCTGTGTGAAACATGGCATGCATGCCACACCACTTCCCTGAGCAGATGCATGGGCTGAGCCGTGGGATTGCGCCTGTGCAAATTGCGTACGACGTTGACCCAGTGGTTCTGCTCCCTGATGGCTTCGTTGTAAAACCACCAGTCACACTTGTATGACCCTCCGCTTGTATCTTAGGTATGGCTGCCTCAGCTGCATATGTGAAGGCCGCCTGCAAGCTCTGAGCCGCCTCATCTGGATCTTCTGGAAGAGGAGACTCTGCCCACCAGTGCTCGATGACCTCCTGGAAGCACTGCCAGTCGGCCTTCTTGAGATTCCATCTGGGGGTAGGTGTGGGAGGCAGGCACCACTGGATCATCAGTGTGATGACCACTGCAAAGTGATCACTGGTGAGACGGGGTGGACCTCCCATCTTGCATTCGAGAGCAGCCGTCTAGAGATGAGTGTGACGTCCAGGCGGCCACTGTAGTGATGGGTTGGCTCACCATTGTTGAGGAGGGCGATCTTAGGGACCTCCTCCAGCACAGCTGCAAGGTGCCTCCCAGCTGCATTGGTGGGAGAGACAGAAGTAAGTATTGTGTGGTGGGCATTGACATCCCCAGCCACAACAAGACCCTCCAGGGAGGCGAGTGCTGCCACATCTGAAATGTCAAGGGTGTACCGAGAGCTTCTGTACATGTAAAACCATGAGAGGTCCATCCAGCAGGTGTAGGGTGACAGCCTGAACCTCCACGCCCTCTCCACAATTGATGGGGTCGATCGAGATTGAATGAGGGATAGTGGTCCTTACGTAGATCGCTGTGTCCCTGCCAGTCCCTTCCAGGCGTTGAAGGAAAGCGAGAAGCCTGGGATACATGGCTGTGTTTGATGTGATGAATTGGTAAGCGTCTTCTGGAGCAGGAAGACATCGACCTCATCCTGAACTGCAGCTTCAATCACTAAGTGAATTTTCCGCGGCAGCCCGCAAATGTTCCACTGGAGGATATTCAAGGGCTGCAGAGGAGGCCCTCTGATTCCATCTCTGCCTGGGACTCGTCGTCTGTTGTTGGTGACTCCTGGGCCTCTTCCATCACGGACTGGAAGGACTCCTGGATGATGGCTTCAAGTTCCATTGAGTCCTTCCTGTCCAGTAGGACCACGCTCAGCATCCACGACAGGGGCTGTCTGCAGGTGCCCCTGTCCTCTGCCGACGGCAGCAGGCGACAGAGGAGCACTGAGATGACCCTGATGGTTTTCTTCAGTCGAGCGGGAAAATGAGTCTACCATTATTTCTGTAGGCTTTGAGCCGGACGACTCGTCGAGTCGGGGCTGAGTCACTGGGTATGTTTGGGTGGCTGTCGACACACACTGCAGCTGCATAAGCCGGGTGCACCCTGGGTCCGGCCTGAGTGGCCATGGGCTTCTGGGTCTCCTGGCGGGAAACCTCTGCCTGACTGGCAGCTCGCAGGAGGTGCCTGCCCTTGGAAGAGGCCTGCTGGCAGGATGGCAAGGAATGATGGTGCTCAGCTGGGACCTGCTGGGCAGTGTTCCTGGCCTGTGGCTGCTTTCCCCAGTGATTCTGTCTTCCTGGCCACCGTGCCGTCTGGCCCCACAGTTGACCGCGCTGCAGCAAGCCAGTGCCTGCCCCCTGATGCCACTGCTGGGAGCCCGGTGCTGGGAACTCGCTGGTATTGCCCTACTGCGGCATCCGGGGTACTGCGGTTGGCACATTGACTTGCTGGGTGGTTCCAAGGCTGGGTGACGTCGGGGCTTCCTGGCAGTTCCGATGACGAACCTGCTGCCAGTGCTGCACCATCACAGGACAGCTCCAGTTCCAGGCATGGTGCCTCTTTAAGCAGTTGGCACACTTGGGCTCTGAGGATTGCAATGCAGTCCTTCGAGTTGTGTGCCTTGCTGCATACACCAGACTTCTTCTCTCTCTGGCAGGTGGCTGTAATATGATTGAACCCCTGACAGTTGAAGCATTGCAGTGGACCCGACAGGTATGGTCGGGTCTTGAATCTTCCCCAGACCCCAAGGTCTAGGTGCGTGGGAGGTGGACCTTTGTGGTGGAACAGCACCTGGCGGGTGGGCACCTTGTTTACCGTGGCAGTGAGTCGCTCTGCCTTGACAATATTGGGTACTTCCAAAATGGGGTCCAGTGGGAGGGGCACAGGGACGTGTAAGAGCACTCCCTTTTATACACCTCCAAGCAACCAGTTCCACCATGCTGGGATGCGTCACAACCAGCCTCTTAAAACTCCTCGTAAGAATCTTCGTCCCGAGGAATGACCAGAACCTCGTTTCTGAGAGTGAACTAGCAGTGGAACTTGAGGCGTGGTAGGTTTTCCAGATGCCTCACAAACCCGTAATCGGGAACCTTGAATTTGCTGAAGGCCCTGGTTGCTTGTGCCCGAATAGAGCGGGAAGTCTTTTTTCCCCGTAGAGTCAGCCAGTCCCCATCCTCTGTGGAGGCCAACGCAACTGGGGTGGGGACCTGGGATGGCTCCATCCTCGCCAATTAAGGAGGAGCTACAGCCTCCTGGTTTCCTTCCACGACCCATATGGCCATCTGGGGGTACAAGTCTCCCTGGGTAGCAGCTGCCGACGGATCTAGTGGCAGATCGGCAGTAGTCTCCACCGCATCCTTGGCCTTCTTGGTGGGGGCTCCCACCTGCCCCACGACGTCTTTCGACTCGTCCCCGCATTCCAATGAACATTTAGGCTGCTCTCCTGAGTCTGACATGGTGACTGTAGGTGTGGGGACAGAACCAGCAGCGGAGCTGCTGCTCGTGACCTCACAGCCGCCTACATGGGGCGCAGAGCTGTGAGGCTCAGTGCCCCAGTAGGAGCCCTTAGCCACCCTCACGTGACTCACAGCTCTGAAGAACTGAATAGTCCAACGATCACTGGGAACGACGCTAATCTGTGCATAAACTAACACAGATGTATATTCCCAAGCGAACACAACACACTCTCTTGCCATCTATCGATTTCCTTCGCCTTCCTCGACGTGTACCTTTTGGTCTGAGGCAGCCAGCATTCAGGCAGGTGGACCAGTGTGGCACGGTGAGTAAAGTGCTGTGTACCTTGTCCCAAGGTTCGAGTCTCCTTCGACCTGAGAATAGTGTTTGTGAATATATTTTTCAATGAAAGATGTGATATTACACTTTCCATGTCATTAAAAATGGATCTTCACATAATAGAGCCCCAGGATATCTTCTGTTTATATGTTCCTCTGAGACTCTCTTCCATAATTAGTCTGACCAACATATACTTCTAGAAAATTTTGCCCTTTTTTTTTATCAGATAAGAGCCGACTGTAAGTAACTCAAGTTAACATAAAAAGTAGCTGCTTTGATTCCTGCTATGAAATGTAACTTTAACACTTAACGACGTGTTTTTCTGTGACTGATACATCCTTTTTAACTCTTACACTGATCAACAACCTAAATGGTTCCCAGACCAGAGTAGCAATTTCCAACTAATTTTAGGTCATTATAATGAATATCATTGTTATTAAAATCGTTTGCTAGCTCTACTTTTCAATATAGACCTACGTGTCACAACAGGTTCCAACAGGCTTGTGGCAGTGTGTTTCTTACCACACTCACAGTCTCACTGACCTTCATTTTTGTTCCAGCAGTCATAGAAGGTGGTTGTGTTGTGCAGGTTTATATTTTGAGGTGAAAGGTCAGTGATTTTCTTAATCAAACACTTTTTAAACTTATAATAAATATTCACTGAGCAAGCTATTGATATGCATGCAAGTACATAAGAACATAAGTAAGAAGGAACACTGCAGCAGGCCTCCTGGAACATGCGAGGCAGGTCCAATTCTCCTACCGCCTTAAGCCAATGCCTTAACCTAGTCAGGTCAGTTCACCTTCACATAAAGATGGAGCACGGCATCTGACCTAGTAGCACAAGCTAGGCAGGTCAAACTCACACCCACCCACACACACTCAAGTACTTATCTAACCAATTTTTAAAACTACACAACGTCTTAGCCTCTATGACGGTGCTCGGGAGTTTGTTCCACTCATCCACAACTCTGTTACCAACCAGTGCTTTCCTATATCCTTCCTGAATCTGAAATTTTCCAGGTTAAAGCCATTGCTGCGAGTCCTGTCTAGGCTAGGTATTTTTAGCACGCCATTTACATCCTTTTTATTCATTCCTGTTTTTCATTTATACACCTCAATCATATCCCCCCTAATTCTATGCCTTTCTAGAGAGTGCATTTTCAGGGCCCTCAATCTATCCTCATAGAGATTTCTGATACATGGGATCAACTTTTATATCCATTCTGGAATACGGTGACCAGAACTGTGCAACATAATCTAAATGAAGCCTAACCATAGATATATAGAGTTGAAGAACAACCTGAGGACTTCTATTATTTATACTTCTTGATACGAATTCTAGGATTCTGTTAGCTTTATTGCGAACACTTATGCACTGTTGTCTTAGTTTCAGATTACTGCTAACCAGAACTCCTAAATCCTATTCGCAATCAGTAAGGGTTTCCACTACATCAGGAGAGATTTGCCACTGGTCAATTATTGGAGCCTGGGATGAAAAATGTTCACCATCCACCTCTCACTGAACCAAACAAAATTTTGCTACCACCACTACACATACAGCTGGGGTTCATGAAAAACTTCATAAAAGCTATGGGCAAATCCCGTCATCAAAATTCCCCTCACTGAGCGACGTTAAGATAAGAGAAGGAGACTTCAGTGGAGATGGTGGCTTTGAATCAGACCCTTTATGCGGAGGAGAAAGCTGCTTGGGAAAGTATTCAAGTTAGTGACGAAGGAATTTCTCAGAAACAGAAGGGAAGGCAACTGTGAGGAATTGATGGAAAACCTCATCAAGGTTTACAAGAACATGGGGTGTAACATGTCACTTAAAATCCACTTTAGGACTCACATTTAGACTTTTTTTCCAGATAACTGTGGAGCAGTTAGTGACGAACATGGTCAAAGATTTCACCAAGACTTTTCAACATGGAAAAATAACACAGGGCAAATGGGGCACAAGAATGCTTGCAGACTAATACTGGACATTAGCAAGAGGTGATTCTTCAGCCCACTATAAGCGTCAAACAAAAAGCAGAGTAGGTACGAATTAGAGCTTAAAACATACTGACACATGTTGTACGTTATAATAAAATAATCATATATTACATATCTCGCATCTTTAAACCTATAGCCAATAAGCATTTTTCAAGGTAATATTTGGATTTAGGACTTGAAAACACATAAGAATTAACTAATCTCATTTAAGAAGCATACAACTTTTCTAAAATTGTTGACCAGTTTTATTTAAGGTAATGTGTGATATAAGACATCAGTGCCTTTTTTGTGTAAACTGAAGCATTAATAACTTTACTGAATAGGCAAAAATCATATAAATTGTGTTATATATGTATGTAATATCTGCCTCAACATTTGTTCCTTTCTGTACCATTTTCTATGATCATACTCAGTACAGCAACTTTATAGAAAATGAATTCTGAGAGAAAATGCAGAGCAAACTAAATCAAATTCCTGTAGAGTGCACGTATTTTATGCTATAAACACACTTTCCATGTCAAAAATGGCTGACAAATATATAATAATGCTGAGCAAAATTATTATGCATTAAAATGCTTATTACTGTCTTCTTAGTCTTCTACAAACCGATAAAGGTTTAAGAATAATAAAAAAATTAAACTTACATTATGCAGCTTACAGTGGATTAATGTTGTCATCCTTCTCTGAATTTTTCTCCAATACATTTATATCATTTCTGTAGTATGGCGATCAAAACTGTGCTGCATAATATAAGAGAAGACTTACTAGTGAAGTATAGAGCTGTAAAATAACTTCTGGACAGTGTTAATTATATTTCATGATATAAATTCATATAATCTGATAGCATTATTGCGCACACTTAAGCACTGGTGTCTTAGCTTCAGATCTCTGCTTACCATGACTACCAAGCCTTTCTCACATTCTGTATAATTAAGCTCAAGGAATATGTGGATTAAAATTAGGGTCGAAGGTGAATAGTGGGTCATAGTAAGTGTGTATACACCTGGAGAAGAGAGGAGCGTTGAGGAGAGAGAGAAAGGTTCTGCAAGATGTTAAACGAGTGTGTAGGAACTTTTGAGCCAAGTGAGATAGTAATTGTGGTAGGGGACCTAAATGTTAAAGTAGGAGAAGCGTTTAGAGAGGGTGTGGTTTGGGGATGCAAGGTGTATATGATAATGGGGAGCATTAGATTGAACTTTGTATAGAAAGGGGTTTGGCGATAGGTGACACATATTTTAAGAAAAAGGGGATAAATAAGTATACAAGATATGATATTGGGCATAATGACAGTAGTGTGTTGGACTACACATTGGAAGATAAAAGACTGCTGGATAGACTTCAGGAAAGTACATGCTTATAGAGGGCCACAGATATATCAGATCACTTTTTAGTTGTAGCTGCAGTGACAGTAAAAGGTAGATGGGATAGAAGGTAATGGAAGCATTAAGTAAGAGAGAGGTGAAGGTTTACAAACTAAAGGAGGAGGCAGTTAGGGTAAGGCTAGGTTAGGTAAGGATCGTCAGGAAACAGCAGAAGTGTATCCTGACGCGGGTCTTAGATGATGACCCGCCATTGGACCCTTTTGGACATCTGACCGAGGCCTTCCGTTGGCCTACCATGTCCGCCCCTTTAAAAATTATGCTCAGTTACAACCAGCATTAAGGTAAGATATAATGAACTGTTGGAGGACGGATGGCTAATGTGAGTATAGGCAATGGAGTAGAAGATGTATGGGATAGTTTAAGAATATAGTGTTAGTGTGTTCAGCAGAAGTTTGTGGTTACAGGAAAGTGGGTGCAGGAGGGAAGAAGAGCGATTGGTGGAATGATGTTCTATAGAGAGTAGTACGAGAGAAAAAAGTTAGCATATAAGAGGGTTTTGCAAAGTAGAAGTGATACAAGCAGGGAGGAGTATATGGAGAGGAAAGAGAGGTTAAGAGAGTGGTGAAGCAATGTAAAAAGAGAGTAAAGGAGAGAATGGAAGAGATGTTATCAACAAATTTTGTTGAAAATAAGAAAAAGTTTTGGAGTGATATTAAATAACTTGAGAAAAGCCTAGGGAACGAATGGATTTTGCTAGTTAAAAATAGGAGAGGAGAGATATTAAACGGAGAGTAGAGGTATCGGGAAGATGGAGGGAATATTTTGAGGAATTGTCAAATGTTGATAAAAGATAGGGAAGCTGGGGTTTCGTGCATAAGGCAAGGTGGAATAACATCGTATAGGAGTGAAGAAAAACCAGTTGTGAGTGTGGGGAAGTGCGTGGGGCAGTGGGTAGAATGAAAGGGGGTTAAAGCAGCTGGATTGATGGGATGAAGATAGAAATGTTAAAAGCAGGAGGGGATATAGTTTTGGAGTGGTTAGTGTTTTTATTTAATAAATGTATGGAAGAGGGTAAGGTACCTAGAGATTGGTAGAGAACATGCATAGTTTTTTGTATATAGGCAAAGGGGACGAAAGAGAGTATACAAATTATAGAGGAATAAATCTGTTGAGTATACCTGGTAAAGTGTATGGTAGTTATTATTGATAGAATTATGAGTAAGACAGAGAGCAGGATAGCAGATGAACAAGGAGGCTTTAGGAAGGGTAGGGGGAGTGAACCAAATGTTTACAGTGAAACATATAGGTGAACAGTATTTATAAAAGGGTAAAGAAGTTTTTGTGGCATTTATGGATTTGGAAAAGGCGTATGATAGGGTGGATAGGGGGGCAATGTGGCAGATGTTGCAAATGTATGGAATAGGAGGTAGGTCATTGAAAGCAGTGAAGAGTCTGTACGAGGACAGTGAGGCTCAGGTTAGAGTATGTAGGCGAGAGGGAGATTATTTCCCAGTAATAGTAGGCCTTAGACAGGAATGTGTGATGTCACCATGGTTGCTCAGTATATTTATAGATGGATGCGTGATCGTGTTAGATAGGAGCAAATTTAGACAACTGATTTTTGGGACTTGACGTGCTGTTGGAGTGTAAGCAAGGTGACATTTATGAAGGGATTCAGGGAAACCGGTAGGCCGGACTTGATTCCTGGAGATGGGAAGTACAGTGCCGGCACTCTGAAGGAGGGGTGTTAATGTTGCAGTTTTATAACTGTAGTGTCAGCATGTCTCTGACAAGACAGTGATGGAGTGAATGATGAGAGTTTTTCTTTTTCGGACCACCCTGCCTTGGTGGGAAACGGCCGATGCATTAATAAAAAAATATAATCATCTTGTTTATAAATATGGGGGTTATTTTCATTCTTCAAGGATTTCTTTTTTATATTTTATTTAAAACTAATACAGTTTAACATAAAAATAAAGAAACAGTATGGATCTCAATAAAATTAACTGACAAACGGATTGCACCTATATGCTCGCAAGATATTGCTGCCAAACATACAACAAGAACTTACGGCAAGAACATAACTAAAAAAAATACTGTCACAGGGTCATGAATTGACATATATACACATTCATTAATGCAAAACCTTACATATATATAACTTGTACATATAACATGACATCTGACACAGGCTCAATACACTTGAACATAAAATATACAAAGAAGTTATGTCAGTTAAATCCCATCCTTCGCATTAATAAACAAAACAAAACCTAACATCATAATCTTACTAGAACATCTACATACGTATCCTAACAATACAGCTTTACATATACCAACATACGAAAAAAAAAAAAACCGTCTAGATATGTCTGTATACCATACAGACTAAAAACTTAACATCAAGAACTTAGCAATGACACCAAACCGGTATCAGGGTACAGACCATAATTATAAACTTTAAAAAGAATCGAATCATACATATATAAAGTATTACATAACGTCTGACCCATGACAAAGGCTCAATACATTAGAAAGGGATATATATATATATATATATATATATATTTTATATACACACACCCACACACACCCCACACACACACACACACACACACACAACACACACACACACACACACACACAAAACACACACACACACACACACACCACAAAAAGTTTCACAAAAACACATTAATCAGATTGCACTGTATGCACAAAGCAAAACAGTATCTAAGTATATTTTCATCGTGCAAAAACTCAGCACGTAAATAAATACAAACTAAAACACACTTCGTGTCGCAAAGAACTTATTACTCAAGAATCGTGTCATACAAGACTGATACACATCAAATTATACATAAAAAAATCTACTATATTATACCTACATTCTGAAAAGTGTTATATCTAACATAATGAGACCTTGAGCTCTACATCCACACTTGGCTGCCATAAAGTCTCAATGAAAACCAGGGAAAACCATTCCAAACCCACATTCACAACACTCTCATGACCCCCCCCCCAAGGAGGCGAGCCCGTTGTGACCCCTGACTCCCTCCAACCTATGAAAACCCCTTCACTCACTCATTATCAATCACAGATTTACGAGAATCCCTAACGTTAGCATTCTATACCCCTCTGAGAAAGCCTGATCCCACTCCTCCCATACAAATCTCTGTTACGACACATCGTACGATAGAACGTTACCGCAAGAACCTTTCTTCTCTCCTCACTATCCCCTCTCCCCCTCATCACCCACGACATATATATATAATCTACCATGATATAATCTAAAGCTCTTATGACACCCTCGTCTAACCCACCCTATCTAGACTTAGAGCACGCAGAACCGACACCCACGGCCCCAACCCTCTGTACCAACCTACTTAACCAGCACCTAACCTCCTCTAGCCCTTCACAAAATTAAACTACATGGAATGCAGTCTCATCCCCTCCACAGATGCCACACCCCCCACCCTCTACAACCTGTCTGTTTCGTAGTATCTCACCAGACGGCAGGATCCCATGCAGGAAACGAAACATCACCTCACGCGCCCGAGGGTTTAACTTCATTTTACTAAATCTAAACCAAATACTCTTCCACGCATACATGGGGAACAAACCCTCAACTGGGATAACGCACCTACCTACAAGTAACCTACACAAAACCCTTATACGAACCTTTCTCAGTTCCTTAACCAACATCACAGCCCTCAAAACGATTTCGCATTCCCTCAACTCCATTCCTCGATACCACACACCCAGCCTGTCGTGTATCATTCCCAACTGCCCCGCGTTCACACCCTCACGCAACACTTCTCATTTAATAAACACACATTTAGCCCTCCGTCTCAAATCCATCAACCCCAACCCACCCTGACTTACAGGTAACATTACAACTTCCCTCCATAACCAATCACAACGTGAACCCCACAAAAATTTGTACGCCCGTCTTAGAATTCCCGCAATCGCTGTCCCTGTAATTGGGAACACACCTGCAACATGCCAAAACCTTACTATACAATAAAATGTTTACGACTATCACTCGCTGTATAAGAGTTAGGTGCTGGGGTCTCAGAACACCTAGACGCCCCACGATCCTTTCCAATGACCTATCCGAGTTTTCCTCCCGCACCGCAACCATGTCATCCTTATAAATAATACCACAAATCTTTAAAGACATCGCCATTCTTTAACAACATTACATTCTCCCCCCACACCCCCCCACCAAGAACCCAACCCCATGCACCTTGACTTCGCACTATTTACCTGCATACCCGTGGCACTTCCAAATAATTGCACAACCTCGTCCAACACTCCCATTGGCATCCTTCACGAATGAGCACAGTGGTGTCGTCAACGTATCCAATTAAACCGGCAGGCCCTCCCACCCCCACACTTCCCTCACATGGCGTACATAAGCTGCGGTCAACCATTCTATAAAAGGGGTCCTGGAAACACGCAAACAATATTTGGGACATGGGGCATCCCTGTCTAAGGCCTCTACCCATTGCAATATCTCTCCCCATACACCCATTAATCTGTATCCTCATTTTCGCCCCTTGTATAGCGTATTTACCCACTCGACTATTTCCTCCCCAAAACCCTGTCTCCTAAGTATAACCTGCAAAGCTCCCCTTTCCACTCTATCATATGCTCCCTGCCAATCTAGAGCCAACAAAGCCGCCCCTTCACCCCCACCCTTAGCTTCCACAAAACTTCTCAGTATCCCATGTCTTCAATCATCGACCTTCCCGGCAACCAAACTGAGATTTTGACACGACCCTTCCCACAACACATTTGAACCTATTACCTAAAATTTTTGCGAAACACCTTATAGTCTGCACACAGCAGTGATATGGTTCGGATACTCTCGAAGGGTGGGCTGCCCCTTGACCTTCGGGACCAACACTACAACTGCTGTTACCTGCTTCTCCCCCAACGTACCCTTCTCCTTCATACGATTAAATAACCTAACTATAAATCCCCTTAATAACGTCCAATGTTGTAAATAAAATTCACATTCGCTGCCTGACCACGGTAGTGTGCGGTAGTGCTCTGCACCCCTCTGCTGTGTGTAGGCGAGCGCCCTTGTCAGTTACCTGGCTTGCAGTGGTGTGAAGTGGTGCTGTCACACCTCGGCTAACAACTTAGGTGCACTGTGATCGTCAAGATGGCGGTTAGTCTGAGACGAAGGATAAATACTGTAGGCATCGAGCTACTTAAAGGAACGATACGACCAGTTCTGCGCAAGTCTTATTGCCAAAGATCATACGGGAGACTTATGGAGTACAAGATTGTGACTTGTATGGTGTAGCATTGAACGGAGGACAACGAATTTTCGTCAAACTGCTATCTGCAACGGTTTATGAATCGTTAATCACCAGGTTTCAGGACGTGAGTCTTAACGTCACACCAGCTGTCACTGTAAGAATGATAGATGTTTCACGGTATTATACGTGGATCAAGTTACGCAACGTTCCCTTTGAGGCGGACGAGGCAGATATAAGGAAAGTTTTTGAGAAGTATGGGACGGTGCATTATGCTCAACATGGTACGTGGGCGGCAGGAGCCTATGCTGGTTTTCCAGAGGGTTCTTTCAACCTCAAAATGACTTTGAGGCACCAAATACCATCCTATGTGTACCTACAAGATTTCAGGACGCAGGTAATGGTAATGTACCCAGGACAACGACGTACGTGCCGCCTATGTGGTGAGTTGATCACATAGCGGCGACCTGTGACAAGCGAAGACATGTGCCTGGACTGTGGTGGACGTCGCAGCCCCTGCTTCAAAGGTGGCAGGTGAGGAACAAACATCGGATGGAGGGCGTGGTTGTTTTGTGGAGCGAGATAGTGGATCGGGCACACAGGACTGGTGGTGAGTTGGAGTCCCGCCCCAACTGCCTGATAGGTGTCGTCTCCTGTGGATAAGGAGGAGCAGCAAAGTACAAGGAAGTGGTCTGAAGATTGAGGAGGAATTGGTGGAGGTGCTGAAGACGTTTGTCACCACCAGAGAGGGATGTTACATCTGAGCGTGGTGTCATTGGAGAATCGTCGCTTCCAGAAAGTCTGAGACAAGATAATTTGGGACGTGATGGTGGTTTGGAGTCATCCATTGACTCATTACACCATTCTCAGGTGGAGGTGGAGGTTCATCGAGAGGTAACATCTGCTCAAGATATGTGTAACATGACTGTCACGAGAAAGAGGGCGGCTACATCAGATTCTGATGACGTCCTTACGCCTGCACAAAGGCCTGGGAAAAAGACTGAGGTTAAGTGTGAAGGTAGTGGTGTAGGTGGTGGTAGCCATGATAGGAGGCACCGGAAGAAGGGGGGAGGGAAAGAGAGCACTCTGAAGGTGTTGAACGTAAATTCAAGCTCTGGAGTTGTAAAGAGTGATGAGAGGAAGCAGGGGTGGAAACTTTAATAGGCCTTAGGTGTATGTCTGTAAATGTTAATGGGTTATGTAGCGGTATGAAGAGAGATTGGTTTCGTAATTTTCTGAATAATCTAGAGTGGATGTTGTGTTCCTGCAGGAGCACAATTTCAAAGAGGGTAGGGTGTTGGAGGTGGCAGGATTTCGGGTAGTTACCCTGCCATCTCCCCGTCTAAAAGGTGGTGTGGGAATTTTAATAAGGGAGACGAGCCCGTTTGTTTTGCAGAGAAGCGAGGGAGGAGGGGGAGGGAGGGTGTTGCGTGTGGATGGGTGGTGGATGGGTAGCGTTGTGTCTTTTGTGAGTGTGTGTATGCGCCGGCAGAGAAAATAACATAAAGGTAAAGAATGATTTTTGTGTGTGAGGATCTTGTGTTTTCTTAAGTGCATGCCAGAGGTGGCGATAGTTGGTGGGGAGCTGGAATAGTGTAATCAGGGTGGCTGATGTGGACCCAAGAGGAGCTGGATATATGTCTGTGGCTCTTAGGGATTTATTAAGGGATGTTAGGTTACGTGATGCCTTTGGGGGAGCGGTGTGTGGAGACTGAATATACGGTTGTTAGGAGTGGTTATGCTGCGAGACTAGATAGAGTGTACCTTTCTCAGGGAGTGAACGTGAAATCTTTCAGTTCTGTTGAGACTACAATGTCAGATCATAGGGCAGTGGTGGTGGAGGTTGGGTGGGGGGACGCTCGCGGACATATATAGAAGTTATTGGAAATTGAATATAAGTGTGTTAGGAGGATGAGGAGGGGTTGGAGGGGTTTTCAGTCCTATGGAGGGAGCTTAGTGTGGAAGAACAGGGAGTGGATGACATTGTGACATGGTGGGATAGTGTCGCAAAGGAAAGGATTAGAAAGTTTTATGTGAGAGAAGGAAAACGTATTAATAATTTAAAATATGGACTGGCTAACTATTTAGAGGATAGGTTAAGAGCTTGCTATGGGAGGGGGGTGGGTGGGAATAATTTTCCTATGGATGAAATAGCTGAAATAAAGGGGAGGTTGAGGGTGTTGCAAAATGAAAGGTTTCAAGCTGTAAGGATGCAGGCAGGGGTGGAGGAAGTGCTTTGGGGCGACAAGCCATCAGCGTGTGTTTTGCGGCATCAAAAGCAAAGGCAGGCGCTGACGGCTATACCATGTTTAGAGGTAACGGAGATGGTTGGGAATTATAGAGTAGGGCAGGAGATACGAACCACGAAGGGGATGTGTGCGTATGCGGAGGCTTGGTATGAGAAATACTGGAACAGTGGGGGGGTGGGTGACGGGGCATTGGACAAGGTGTTGTACGTATGTGACGTGTAAATTTAGGAAATAGTGATCGAAAGACTTTAGGTGGGACGATACGGCAGAGGAAATAGAGAATGCGTTAAGGGGAATGAGGAAGGGGAAAGCTCCCGGTATTGATGGTCTCCCGGTAGAATTTTATTTACAACATTGGGCGTTGATAAAGGAATTTATAGTTAGGTTATTTAATAGTATGAAGGAGAAGGGTAAGTTGGGGGAGAAGCAGGAAACAGCAGTAGTAGTGCTGGTCCCGAAGGTCAAGGGGCAGCCCACCTTCGGAGAGTAACCGAGCCATATCACTGATGTGTGCAGACTATAAGGTGTTTGCAAAAATTTTAGGTAATAGGTTCAAATGTGTAGTGGAGAGGGTGGTGTCAAAATCTCAGTTCGGGTTGCCGGGAAGGTCGATGATTGAAGGACATTGAATACTGAGAAGTTTTGTGGAAGCTAAGGGTGGGGGTGGAGGGGCGGCTTTGTTGGCTCTAGACTGGCAGGGGAGCATATGATAGAGTGGAAAGGGGGAGCTTTGCAGGTTATACTTAGGAGACAGGGTTTTGGGGGGAAATAGTCGAGTGGGGTAAATACGTTGTTACAAGGGGGCGAAAATGAGGATACAGATTAATGGTGTATGGGGAGGGAAATTGCAATGGGAAGAGGCCTTAGACAGGGATGCCCCATGTCCCAAATATTGTTTGCGTGTTTCCAGGACCCCTTTTATAGAATGGTTGACCGTAGCTTATGTACGCCATGTGCGGGAAGTGTGGGGGGTGGGAGGGCCTGGCCGGGGTTAATTGGATATGTTGACGACACCACTGTCTCTTTCGTGCAGGGATGTCAATGAGAGTGTTGGACGAGGTGGTGCAATTATTTGGAAGTGCCACGGGTATGCAGGTAAATAGTGCGAAGTCAAGGTGCATGGGGTTGGGTTCTTGGGTGGGGGGTTGTGGGGGGGAGATGTAATGTTGTTAAAGAATGGGCGGTGTCTTTAAAGATTTGTGGTATTATTTATAGGGATGACATGGTTGCGGCGCGGGAGGAAAATTCGGATAGGTTATTGGAAGGATCGTGGGGCGTCTAGGTGTCTGAGACCCCAGCACCTAACTCTGATACAGCGAGTGATAGTCGTGAACATTTTTTGTATAGTAAGGTTTGGTATGTTGCAGCTGTGTTCCCAATTACAGGGACAGCGATTGCGGGGATACTAAGACGGGTGTTACAAATTTTTATGGGTTCACGTTGTGATTGGTTACGGAGGGAGGTTGTAATGTTACCTGTAAGTCAGGGTGGGTTGGGGTTGTTGGATTTGAGACGGAGGCTAAATGTGTGTTCATTAAATGGGAAGTGTTGCGTGAGGGTGTGAACGCGGGGCGTTGGAAGGATACACGACAGGCTGGGTATGTGGTATCGAGGAATGGAGTTGAGGGAATGTGAAATAGTTTTGAGGGCTGTTATGTTGGTTAGGGAACTGAGAAAGGTTCGTATAAGGGTTTTGTGTAGGTTACTTGTAGGTAGGTGCGTTGTCCCAGTTGAGGGTTTGTTCCCCATGTATGCGTGGAAGTGTATTTGGTTTAGATTTAGTAAATTGAAGTTTAAAACCTCGGGCGCGTGAGGTGATGTTTCGTTTTTCTGCATGGGATCCTTCCGTCTGGTGAGATATTACGAAACAGACAGGTTGTAGAGGGTGGGGGGGGTGTGGTATCTGTGGAGGGGATGAGACAGCGTACCATGTAGTTTACTTTTGTGAAGGGCTAGAGGAGGTTAGGTGCTGGTTAAGTAGGTTGGTACAGAGGGTGGGGGGCCGTGGGGTGTCGGTTTTGCGTGCTCTAAGTCTAGATATGGGTGGGTTAGACGAGGGTGTCATAAGAGCTTTAGATTATATCATGGTAGATTATATATATATGTCGTGGGTGATGAGGGGGAGAGGGGATAGTGAGGAGAGAGAAAGGTTCTTGCGGTAACGTTCTATCGTACGATGTGTCGTAACAGAGATTTGTATGGGAGGAGTGGGATTCAGGCTTTCTCAGAGGGGTATAGAATGCTAACGTTAGGGATTCTCGTAAATCTGTGATTGGATATGAGTGAATGAAGGGGTTTTCATAGGTTGGAGGGAGTCAGGGGGCACAGCGGGCTCGCCCCCTGGGGGGGGGGGTCGTGAGAGTGTTGTGAATGTGGGTTTGGAATGGTTTCCTGGTTTTATTTGGGACTTTATGGCATCCAAGTGTGGATGTAGAGCTCAAGGTCTCGTTATGGTAGATATAACACTTTTCAGAATGTAGGTATAATATAGAAGATTTTTTATGTATAATTATGATGTGTATCAGTCTTGTATAACATGATTCTTGAGAAATAAGTTATTTGCGACATGCAGTGTGTTTTAGTTTGTATTTATGTTACGTGCTGGGTTTTTGCACGATGAGAGATACTTATATCCTGTTTTGCATTGTGCATACAGTGCATATGATTAATGTGATGTTGTGAAAATTTTTGTGTACGTGTGGGTGTGTGTGTGGATGTGGGTGTGGGTGTGTGGGTGTGTATGTGTATATATATAAATATATATCTCTTTCTATTGTATTGAGCTTTGTCATGGGTCAGACGTTATGTAATACTTTATATACGCATGATTGATTCTTTTTAAAGTTTATAATTAAGGTCTGTACCTGATACCGGTTTGGTGTTCATGCAAGTTCTTGATGTTAAGTTTTAGTCTGTATGGTATACAGACATATCTAGACAGTTTAGTGACGTAGTCCATTTGTCTGAAAGTTTTATATGGGTGTATTGTAACAGTATAGAGCTTGTTATTGTGTTCTAAGCTGTATTCTTTTCTGTTTATTTGTATGTTGGGATATGTTCAGCTGTATTGTTAGGGATATAGTATGTAGATTATCTAGTCAGATTATGATGTTAGGTTTTGGTTTTTTGATTAATGTGAAGGATGGGATTTAACTGATATAACTTCTTTGTATATTTTATGTTCAAGTGTATTGAACCTTTGTCAGATGTCATTTATATGTACAATTTATATATATGCAAGGTTTTGTATATATGTCAATTCATGACCCTGTGACATGTAATTTTGTTTTTAGTTATGTTCTTGATGTAAGTTTTTGTTGTAATATCTTGCGAGCATGTAAGTACAATCCGTTTGTCAGTTAATTTGATTAGGTTCCATACTGTTTCTTTATTTTTATGTTAAACTGTATTGGTTTTAAATAAAATAAAAAAAAAAAAAAAAACTGCTGTTACCTGCTTCTCCCCCAACGTACCCTTCTCCTTCATACGATTAAATAACCTAACTATAAATCCCCTTATTAACGTCCAATGTTGTAAATAAAATTCTACTGGGAGACCGTCAATACCCAGCGCTTTCCCCTTCCTCATTCCCCTTAACACATTCTCTATTTCCTCTGCCGTAATAGTCCCACCTAAAGCCTTTCTATCACTATTTCCTAAATTACACGTCACATACGTACACACCTTGTCCAACGCCACGTCACCCCCCCCCCACTGTTCCAGTACTTCTCGTACCAAGCCTCCGCATACGCACACATCCCCTTCGTGGTTCGTATCTCCTGCCCTGCTCTATAATTCCCAACCATCTCCGTTACCTCTAAACATGGGATAGCTGTCACCGCCTGCCTTTGCTTTTGATGCCGCAAAACACACGCTAACGGCTTGTCGCCCCAAAGCACCTCTTCCATTCCTGCCTGCACCCTTACAGCTTGAAACCTTTCATTTTGCAACACCCTCAACCTCCCCTTTATTTCAGCTATTTCATCCATAGGAAAATTATTCCCACCTACCCCCCACCCATAGCAACCTCTTAACCTATCCTCTAAATAGTTAGCCAGTCCATATTTTAAATTGTTAATACGTTTTCCTTCTCTCACATAAAACTTTCTAATCCTTTCCTTTGCAACACTATCCCACCATATCACAATGTCATCCACTCCCTGTTCTTCCACACTAAGATCCCTCCATAGGACTGAAAAACCCCTCCAACCCTCCTCATCACTAATACACTTATTTAATTTCCAATAACTTCTATATATGTCCGCGAGCGTCCCCCACCCAACCTCCACCACCACTGCCCTATGATCTGACATTGTAGCCTCCACAGTACTGAAAGTATTTCACATCCACTCCTGAGAAAGGTACACTATCTAGTCTCGCAGCATATCCACTCCTAACAAACGTATATTCAGTCTCCCACACCGCCCCCCCGAAGGCATCACGTAACCTAACATCCCTTAATAAATCCCTAAGAGCACAGACATATATCAGCCCCTTTTGGGTCCACATCAGCCACCCTGATTACACTATTCCAATCCCACAACAATTGCTACCTCTGGCAGTGCACTTAAGAAAAACACAAGATCCTCACACACAAAATCATTCTTTACCTTGATGTTATTTTCTGCCGGCGCATACACACTCACAAAAGACACACGCTTACCCATCCACCACCCATCCACATGCAACACCCTCCCTCCCCCTCCTCCCTCGCTTCTCTGCAAAACAAACGGGCTCGTCTCCCTTATTAAAATTCCCACACCACCTTTTAGATGGGGAGATGGCAGGGTAACTACTCGAAATCTGCCACCTCCAACACCCTACCTCTTTAAAATTGTGCTCCTGCAAGAACACAACATCCACTCTAGATTTGTTCAGGAAATTACGAAACCAATCTCTCTTCATACCGCTACATAACCCATTAACATTTACAGACATGCACCTAAGGCCTATTAAAGTTTCCACCCCTGCTTCCTCTCATCACTCTTTACAACTCCAGAGCTTGAATTTAAGTTTGACACCTTCAGAGTGCTCTCTTTCCCTCCCCCCTTCTTCCGGTGCCTCCAATCATGGCTACCACCACCTACACCACTACCTTCACACTTCACCTCAGTCAGTTTCCCAGGCCTTTGTGCAGGCGTAAGGACGTCATCAGAATCTGACGTAGCCGCCCTCTTTCTCGTGACCGACATGTTACACATATCTTGATCAGATGTTGCCTCTCGATGAACCTCCACCTCTACCTGAGAATGGTTTAATGATTCAACGGACGACTTCAAACCACCATCACGTCCCAAATTATCATGTCTCCGACTTTCTGGAAGCGACGGCTCTCCGATGACACCACGCCCAGATGTAAAGTCCCTCTCTGGTGGTGACAAAGTCTTCAACACCTCCACCAATTCTTCCTCAATCTCGAGAACCTTCTCCTGTAATTGCTGCTCCTCCTTATCCACAGGCGACGATACCTGATCAGGCAGCTGGGGGAGGGACTCCAACTCACCACCAGTCCTGTGTGCCCGATCCACTATCTCGCTCCACAAAACACCACGCCCTCCATCCGATGTTTGTTTTTCACCTGCCACCTTTGAAGCAGGGGCTGCGACATCCACCACAGGTCCAGGCACACGTCTTCGCTTGTCACAGGTCGCCGCTATGTGATCATACTCACCACATAGGCGGCATGTACGTCGTTGTCCTGGGTACATTACCATTACCTGCGTCCTGAAATCTTGTAGATACACATAGGACGGTACTGGGTGCCTCAACGTCATTTTGAGGTTGAAAGAACCCTCTGGATAACCAGCATAGGCACCTGCCGCCCACGTACCATGTTGAGCATAATGCACCGTCCCATATGTCTCAAAAACTTTCCTTATATCCGCCTCGTCCGCCTCAAAGGGAACGTTGCGTAACTTGATCCACGTATAATGCCGTGAAACATCTATCAGTCTTACACTGACAGCTGGTGTGACGCTAAGACTTACGTCCTGAAACCTGGTGATTAACGATTCATAAACCGTTGCTGATAGCAGTTTGACGAATATTCTTTGGCTTCCGTTTAATGCTACACCATACAAGTCACTATCTTGTACGCCATATGTCTCCCGGATGATCTTTGGCAGTAAGACTTGCGCAGAACTAGGCGTTATCGTTCCTTGAAGTAGCTCAATGCCTACAGTATTTATCCTGCGTCTCACTGCCATCTTGACACTCACAGTGCACCTATGTTGTTAACAGAGGCGTGACAGCACCACTTCACACCGCTGCAGCCAGGTAACTGACAAGGGAGCTCGCTACAAACAGCAGAGGGGTGCAGAGCACAACCGCACTCTACCGTGGTCAGGCAGCGAATATCTTCAAGGATTAGGGCTTTACACTTGTCTACACTGAACTGCGTGTACCATTTTTCAGACCATGACATTAATTTATTAAAATCCTCCTGCAGCTCACTGGCATCCTCCTCAGAATCCATTATTCGGCCTATTTTTGTATCAGCGAATTTACTCATGTCACTCGTTATTTCTTTTTCAAGGTCATTAATGGTAATTATGAACAACAATGGGCCCTTGTGGAATGCTGCTAGTGACTGGTCACCATTCAGACGACCTCATTAATGCAAACTCTCTGCTTCCTATTGGCCAGCCATTCCTCGAATTTTACTTCCTATACTTTGAGCCTCGGTCAGGTGACCAAAAACTCCAGCGACGGGTCATCATATGAGAAAGACCCACGTTAGGAAAACTTGTCATGTTTCCTGATGAACCTTACTTAACTTTACTTCAACATACTTACGAATACAGGGATATTATTACTTAAAGGCCTATACATAATTAGAAGCAAAATTTCAACATAGTGTTTCAGAAGAGCCATTAATGGGCTGACCAAGTAAATTGTAGTACTCTCTGTGGGCAGATCGTTTTTACTGGGAGCCTCGTTCATAAAACACGGATGTACTCGCCTCTGTGCAGTTACATAAACGTGAATTCATGTAAATTAGAACGGTAATGATATATTCGAAATACTGGTTTGTCTCTCTTCAGACATTTTCTATGATGCTGCTTTGTTCAGTTACTTTATAGAGAAAATGGATTCCCACTGAATTTACAGAGAAGACTTAACCAAACGTTTTCTTACTATTCATTTATGTATTATCAAGTCAGTTAAATCTTCGTGAGAACTTCAGTAAGCAAGATGCTTTGCTTTACTCTGAATTATTTAAAGATCCTTTTCCAACTAAATCTTTCAGGAAATCTTATGAACTTTATGGGTTTCCCGATAATAATAATAATAATAATAATAATAATAATAATAATAATCATAATAATAATAATAATAATAATAATAATAATAATAATAATAATAATAATAATAATAAGATGATGATGATGATGATGATGATGATGATGGTGATTATGTTGATGATGATGATATGAATGAAATGCTGGTAGAAGTTGCAGGGAGATTGGAGATATGTAAAGTGTCTATTTAATGAGGATTTTTTTATATATTTTATTTAAAAACATGCCAATACATATACAATACATATATATAGAAGAGTCTCACAACAGGTTCCCAACAATGTAATGCCTCGCTTCCTAACTCGCCACCGACTCCACAACTTCGGGGCGACAAAACTAACCCCCTTCCCCCCTACGTTATTTTTTTTTATTGGGAACATATCTTGCACAAGCAGATATAATATATAGAATAAACATATTGAAAACACTAGGTAAATACGGAAAATATCACACATAAGCGTAGCTGTACACAGGAGAAGAAACATGTCAAGGAAAACGATAAAATCACAAACACAATATACACCATTCAAGCAACCAGACAGTATATATATGAATAATACTTATAATTGTCATGTCTCACGTTAACATAAGTGTGACGTGCAGTGGACCAATACAACAGTGTACTCATGTAAATTTATGTGCAGAACTTAATACACATACACATTAATATAAAAATGTACACATCCCTAATACTACCCCGATCTTGGGGGTAAATCATACATAAGTACCTGTATCTACCTGAGCTTCGCACACCTCCGCCAAATACACTGGCCACAATTACTTTAATTAACATTTTGTTGTACACATACAATTGGTATATCATTATGTAAGATTGAGTGTACTATCAACAAAATTCAATATTATCACAACACAGTCTTCTGTAACCTAATATTTTTTTTTTATTGTCACACTGGCCGATTCCCACCAAGGCAGGGTGGCCCGAAAAAGAAAAACTTTCACCATCATTCACTCCATCACTGTCTTGCCAGAAGGGTGCTTTACACTACAGTTTTTAAACTGCAACATTAACACCCCTCCTTCAGAGTGCAGGCACTGTACTTCCCATCTCCAGGACTCAAGTCCGGCCTGCCGGTTTCCCTGAACCCCTTCATAAATGTTACTTTGCTCGCACTCCAACAGCACGTCAAGTATTAAAAACCATTTGTCTCCATTCACTCCTATCAAACACGCTCACGCATGCCTGCTGGAAGTCCAAGCCCCTCGCACACAAAACCTCCTTTATCCCCTCCCTCCAACCTTTCCTAGGCCGACCCCTACCCCGCCTTCCTTCCACTACAGACTGATACACTCTTTTTCTCCACAGACTCCTAAGTGCACCACTCACCCTTTTCCCCTCATCAATTCTATGATTCACCTCATCCTTCATAGACCCATCCACTGACACGTCCACTCCCAAATATCTGAATACATTCACCTCCTCCATACTCTCTCCCTCCAATCTGATATCCAATCTTTCATCACCTAATCTTTTTGTTATCCTCATAACCTTACTCTTTCCTGTATTCACTTTTAATTTTCTTCTTTTGCACACCCTTACAAATTCATCCACCAATCTCTGCAACTTCTCTTCAGAATCTCCCAAGAGCACAGTGTCATCAGCAAAGAGCAACTATGACAACTCCCACTTTATGTGTGATTTTTAATCTTTTAACTCCACGCCTCTTGCGAAGACCCTCGCACTTACTTCTCTTACAACCCATCTATAAATATATTAAACAACCACGGTGACATCACACATCCTTGTCTAAGGCCTACTTTTCCTGGGAAATAATTTCCCTCTTTCCTACATACTCTAACTTGAGCCTCACTATCCTCGTTAAAACTCTTCACTGCTTTCAGTAACCTACCTCCTACACCATACACCTGCAACATCTGCCACATTGCCCCCCTATCCACCCTGTCATACGCCTTTTCCAAATCCATAAATGCCACAAAGACCTCTTTAGCCTTATCTAAATACTGTTCACTTATATGTTTCACTGTAAACACCTGGTCCACACACCCCCTACCTTTCCTAAAGCCTCCTTGTTCATCTGCTATCCTATTCTCCGTCTTACTCTTAATTCTTTCAATAATAACTCTACCATACACTTTACCAGGTACACTCAACAAACTTATCCCCCTATAATTTTTGCACTCTCTTTTGTCCCCTTTGCCTTTATACAAAGGAATTATACATGCTCTCTGCCAATCCCTAGGTACCTTACCCTCTTCCATACATTTATTAAATAATTGCACCAACCACTCCAAAACTATATCCCCACCTGCTTTTAACATTTCTATCTTTATCCCATCAATCCCGGCTGCCTTACTCCCTTTCATTTTACCTACTGCCTCACAAACTTCCCCCGCACTCACAACTGGCTCTTTCTCACTCCTACAAGATGTTATTCCTCCTTGCCCTATACACGAAATTACAGCTTCCCTATCTTCATCAACATTTAACAATTCCTCAAAATATTCCTTCCATCTTCCCAATACCTCTAACTTTCCATTTAATAACTCTCCTCTCCTATTTTTAATTGACAAATCCATTTGTTCTCTAGGCTTCCTTAACTTGTTAATCTCACTCCAAAACTTTTTCTTATTTTCAACAAAATTTGTTGATAACATCTCACCCACTCTCTCACTTGCTCTCTTTTTACATTGCTTCACAACTCTCTTAACCTCTCTCTTTTTCTCCATATACTCTTCCCTCCTTGCATCACTTCTACTTTGTAAAAACTTCTCATATGCTAACTTTTTCTCCCTTACTACTCTCTTTACATGATCATTCCACCAATCGCTCCTCTTCCCTCCCGCACCCACTTTCCTGTAACCACAAACTTCTGCTGAACACTCTAACACTACATTTTTAAACCTACCCCATACCTCTTCGACCCCATTGCCTATGCTCTCATTAGTCCATCTATCCCCCAATAGCTGTTTATATCTTACCCTAACTGCCTCCTCTTTTAGTTTATAAACCTTCACCTCTCTCTTCCCTGATCCTTCTATTTTCCTTGTATCCCATCTACCTTTTACTCTCAGTGTAGCTACAACTAGAAAGTGATCTGATATATCTGTGGCCCCTCTATAAACATGTACATCCTGAAGTCTACTCAACAGTCTTTTATCTACCAATACATAATCCAACAAACTACTGTCATTTCGCCCTACATCATATCTTGTATACTTATTTATCCTCTTTTTCTTAAAATATGTATTACCTATAACTAAACCCCTTTCTATACAAAATTCAATCAAAGGGCTCCCATTATCATTTACACCTGGCACCCAAAACTTACCTACCACACCCTCTCTAAAAGTTTCTCCTACTTTAGCATTCAGGCCCCCTTCCACAATTACTCTCTCACTTGGTTCAAAGACTCCGATACATTCACTTAACATCTCCCAAAATCTCTCTCTCTCCTCTACATTCCTCTCTTCTCCAGGTGCATACACGCTTATTATGACCCACTTTTCGCATCTAACCTTTACTTTAATCCACATAATTCTTGAATTTGCACATTCATATTCTCTTTTCTCCTTCCATAACTGATCCTTCAACATTACTGCTACCCTAATGTAACCTAATGTGAACGCAAAAATAAACTACTCTATCACAACCTATTCACTGCACTGTAAAACAAAGGTGTATACAATAAATACTACCATGTTACAAAACCAGTATCTCCGACACTCCTTACAACCCCCCCTTTCCCCCATTTGGGCACTGCCCACTCTCTCATTCCACATTACCCTGTCACTCATTCACATAGCTTTACATGAGCATATAAACCTGTCACAGAGCACGACAGTGTCACAATCACTACAGACCCCACCCAAGCATCCTTACAGCATACATGCGAATAATACCTAAAAATATACCATCACACCTGAACATAGGTGTAATGTGAAGTGACCAATAGCGTATGCAAGGCTATATGTACATAGTAATACAATCCTCATCCTGGGGGACTGGTACATAAATCTATAAACTGAAACCCCCATGACCATTACCGGATCATACTTTTAATCCAGCTATCATCACACTTACATCCTAACACATGTCAACCACACTGAACCATCCTTCGTTTATATCTAAGTCAGACGCCCATACCCCTCCCCCACACACACACTCCCGGTGGCGAGCCCGTTGGAATCCCTGAAGTCATCCCCATCCCTCGCCCTAACTGTGACAACCCTCCCCCCCGACTACAAAGCTAGTAAGATCCCAACAGTTAAACCACGATATCCTGCAGGGAAAGCCGCCTCTCACCGCCGTCCATATATTTCCCTATTCCTGCAAACCGTCTCATAGAAAGTCACTGTCATTACCCATTTTCGCACAACCCAATCCCCATTCCCACACATACCCCACGACACGTACACAAAATCTATCATTAAATATGCCAATGCTCGTTGAATACTCTCAGGCACTTTTCCCACATCCAAAATGAGCACCCTCAGCACCGATACGCACCCTCCCTCCCACTTGCCTCACTACCCTACCCATCCAATCCTGAACATTCCCCAAACATTCACAAAAATACACTGCATGATACGCCATATCCTCCCCACCACACACCCCACACTCACTCTCCTCCACCACTCGTCTCACCCATAGAACCGCTCCTGATGGCACAATGCCATGCAGGAAATGGAACATAACCTCCCGCACCTGATGCCTAATCTTCAACTTGCGAAAACGACGCCAAATATCTCCCCACCCATACATGGGGTGTATCCCCTCCAACGGCACCACCACCCAGCTTCCAATCAATCGCACTAACACCCCCACGCAGATTTTGCCAGGCTCCACTAGGACCATGAGGTCACACAGCACCGCCTCACATTCCCTCAACTCTGCACCCCCATACCACCTCTTCACTCCCTCGTGCAGAAGCTCCAAACCCCCCCACCCCCTGACAAGCACGAACTCCATCATAAGTAAGCACATTTTACCCAACGCCGCAGATCCAATAACCCTAACCCCCCTGATGTTCCGGCAGCATTACCACCTCTCTCCTCAGCCAATCACACCCCAATCCCCATATAAATTTGAACACCATCTTTAAGATTCTTGCAATTTCTTGCCCTCTTATGGGGTATACCACCGCCACGTGCCAGACCTTACTGAATAGTAACATGTTTACCATGATGGCCCTCTGCAATAATGTCAAATAGTATGTTCACAAACTCCCCAATCTATGCTCCACCCATTCCACAACATGCTCAGAGTTCACCTCTCTCCTCTGCTCTTGATCCTTCATATATATTACTCCACATATCTTGAAGCTATCCACCACCCTCTACTCCACTCCAGCACCCCACTCTCCCCACCAGTTTCAATTCTACAGCCTCATTAAGCACGATTTCTACACATTTACCCTCATCCACATAGCCACCCCAAACATACAAATGACCTCTCCCACCTCTCTCAAACTCTTTCCCTCCCATACGAGAACCGTCGTGTCATCGACATAACCCACGATCCCCGGCCAACACCTCACCTCCCCCATCCCCACCTCCCACAGATAAGGGGCTCAACGAGTCTGTAAAATGGGTCCTAAACACAGGCAAACAGGATTTGGAACAGTGGACATCCTTGCCTTAGGCCCTGCCCTATACACACCACTTCCCCTATGTGACCATTGATTTACACACGAACCCATGCCCCACTCCACAACTTCCTCCCCAAATCCCTGCTGCAGGAGAATCTGCCGGAATGCCTCCCATGCCACACGGTCATATGCCCCCTACCAATCCAAGGCAAGTAACCCCCCCCCCTTTGCCTCCAAACCCTCCACAAACCCCTTAATACGCCCATGGCCCTCGACCATAGACCTGCCAGGCAATCTGTATTGCCCTCCTAATACAACGCACCCCACGACACATTTCAGGCGATTTCCCCTATTTTTGCAAACAATTTGTAATCCACACATAGTATAGATAGCACCTGATAATCCTTCAGGGTACTCTGGACCTCTCCCTTTGGGACCAGAACGACAACTGCTGTGGTTTGTAACTCCCCCAAATGCCTCCTCTCCTTCATGGTGTTCATCAACTTCAGCAAGAACCCACACATTAACTGCCAATGCCACAGGTAGAATTCACATGGCAGTCCATCTATCCCTGGTGCCTTTCCCATATGCATATGCACCAACACCCTCCGAACCTCACCCTCATCTGTCTCCCCACCCAGCACTACCCGATCACTACACCCCAATGAACATGGCACTAGCTCGCAGACGCTACATAAAGCCTCTCCTCCCACTGCACTATCCAAAAACTTCTCATACCATGCATCCACGTAACCACCTCTGTCGTCTGCAACACTTGCCCCTCACGATAACCCCCACTTTCCGTCGGGTCTGCTGTCCCTGTAAGACACACGCAGATGGTCGATCACCCCAAATCACCTCCTCAACCCCCTCTGCACATGAACCATATCGAAATGCTCATTTTGCAGCTCACAAATCCTTCCCTTCAACATTTCTATATCCTCCACAGGATATACCCCTCTGTGCCCACCCCTCCCATAACAAGCCCTCAACCTACCCTCTAAGTACTGATGGAGCCCATACGACTGTTTCATAATGAGTTTCTCCTCCCTCACATAAAACTGATGTATCCTTCCCTTAGCCACCCCATCCCACCACCCCAGCAAATCCTCCACACCCCACCCTTCCACACTGAGCTCCGCTCACAACATCTTAAATCCCCCCTGTCCCTCCTCATCACCCAGGATCCTTGTATTTAGCTTCCAATAGCCAACCCATCCCACCACAAGTCTACCACAACTGCCCTATGATCAGAATACTCCACCTCCACTGTATGCAACGACTCCACTCTTACCCACTTCATGATGTACACCTGATCTAGTCTCACTTCATATCCATGTCTGACAAAAGTGTGCTTCACCTCCCAAGCTCCGCCCCCAAACACATCCCATAAACACATCCCTCAGAAGATCTCCTAGGATAGTTGAAAAATGCCCGGCTCCTCCCCCCCGTGGCTCAATGTCTGCCCTACGAATAATACAATTCCAATCCCCAGGTGGTAACGAACAGAAATAATAAACGAGCTCATCCCTCGCAAAATCTGCTTTCACACGTGCATCACTCATCGCCACTCGCTCGCCCATCCACCACCCATCCACTCTCATGATACGCCCCTCCCCCCCTTCACTTCTACTAACCACAAATGGGCTCACCTCCCGGAGAGGACTCCCACCCCTCCTTTCAAGCGCCCAGACTGCATCACGAAAGCCCTGTAGCCATCCACCTCCAATACACTCCCCATCTTGATATTGTGCTCTTGCACAAATACGACATCCACTCTATGCCCACACAAGAAACTGGCAAACCACACACTCTTCACATCCTGACACAAACCATTAATGTTAACTGTCATACACCTTAGGCCAGCGGTGGTTTCTTTCCCCTCTGCACTGACACCTTCACACCGCCACCATGCCCTTTTGGGCCTCCTTTACTCATGTTCCTTCCGGCAGCCCTAACCTCCCCCACCCGACCACCTCCGGGCCCGGAGTCCCCGAGGGCCCACCACCACCTTCCCAGTCCTCTGTGGTGGGGTCAGGACATCATCCGAATCCGATGTCACAGCCTCACACTTACGTGTGGCCCCACCCACCCCCATCTCCACCTAATGTGATTCCTCATGGTGAACCTCCACCTCCACCACATGCCCAACCCCCACGTCATCTGGGCACATCACCCCTCGAGACACTACCAATTCATTGGGCTCCTCGTGCTGCCTACACTGGTCAATAGTATTCCTCACACCAGCCCTCGTTGCCGAATCGCCCTCCCCATCTGACTGGGTAAACAGCGAGTTGATCACTGTCTCTAAAACCTCATCGATGGCCTCCACTGCCGAACCAGACTGTCCCCCACCATCAGGCAAAAGGGGGCCCCCAGCCACAGGGGCCTTCAGATTCTCTCCCTCCATCGCCTCCGTCCACGTCACCTCCTCACTCCACAGATAACCAGGCCCACATCCTTCCTGTAACTCCAGGGCACGTCCGACTTGCCCAGATTCCTCTGCAGCATTGCATCTTAGACCATGGAGTCGAGACTGTTGCTCACAATACGGAGCCATGTGATCAAACGCACTACAACGCCTGCAAGTCCTTTGTTGCCCAACATAAGACACCGTGACCTGTGTCTTAAAGGCCTCCAACGTCACGTACGACGGTATGGGATGCCGTAACGTCATTTTCAGCGAGAACGTGCCCTCCGGTAGCCCAGTATACACACCTTCCACCCACTTGCCGGGCTGTGCTAGGTGAAGGGCCCCGTAGTCTTCGAAAATATTGCGTAGGTCCGTTTCATCTGCCTCAAATGATACATTTTGCACCCTAACCCAAATATAGTGCCTGGAGACATCATGAAGGCGGACACTCACCATAGAATTGACGTCCACTCGTACATCCTGGTATTTCTCCACCAGCCTCTCATAGACGCCAGCGTTCAACAACTCGACGTACACCCTGTATGCACCATTGAGTGCTACACCATATAATTCACCATCCTTTATTCCATATGTATCTCGAATGATTAATGGCAACATCACGGGAGCAGCTTGTGATGCAATCGCCCCGCGAACCAGCTCGATACCCACAGTATTTACTGATCTCAAACCCAGCGCCATATTGGAAAAAAATAGGAAGTCTTCCAATCGCCGAGAGAGGGCAGCAGGCGCACGTCTGCTCGCTCCAAAAGACGAGCAGCGAATGTCAAACCTCTGAATAAAGCACTTGGAAATTTTCTAACGAGAAACCAAGTGATAAAGTTGAAGGAAAGTGTATAAAGGCCGGGAAAGTACATGGGAGTGTTTCTGAAGAAAGAATTAAATGAAAGAGGAATGGAAGGAAAGCCAAAGAATGGACGTTTAATCAGTGACAAACCATTATTAAAGAATTAGAAACAGAGGTAAACCAAGAGAATAATGACCCCAGAGAAGTACAACAACCTAAATGGAAGAGAGAACCGCTGGAAGCTGACATAACGAATGAACAAACTGTTCTTCTCTTGCCAAATCCCCATCACTTCTCTCCCTCTTTCTGTCTCCCAAATATACTATTACTGGGCACCAGGTACTGCAATGCAGAACCTTTAAATCTTCCCACTAACTGCAACATCAGCATCCAACTCTTGAATCTTCCCACTAATTCCAACATCAACAACACTTTAACTTCCCCCTAACTTTATGCAACATCAGCAACCCTTGAATTTTCGCACTAACTGCAACATCAACAACCCTTGAATCTTCCCACTAACTGCAACACCATAAACCCTTGAATCTTCCCACTAACTGCAACACCATCAACCCTTGAATCTTTCCACTAACTGCAACATCAGCAACCAACACTTGAGTCTTCCCACTAATTCCAACATCAGCAACACTTGAACTTCCCACTAACTTTATGCAACATCAGCAACCCTTGAATTTTTCCACTAACTGCAACATCAGCAACCTTCGAATCTTGCCACTAACTGCAACATCAGCAACCCTTGAATCTTCCCGCTAACTGCAACATCAGCAACCCTTGAATCTTCCTACTAACTGCAACATCTGCAACCCTAAGACCCAGATCCCAACACCTAGATGGGCGTCTCCGTCACTGTTTGCTACACAAATGCTGATAGCATTGCATACCAGAGCTGTGAAATGTAAATGAGAATTGCGAAAGTAAAACAAGATACCGTACCAGTAGCTACACTGAAGCTAATATTCACAGAAATAAGAAATGCAATATCCCTGAAGGAAAGCACACATTAAAGAGAGAGAGAGAGAAAAAAAGAGAGAGAGAGAGCACCACTACGTCTGAGATCATTTATTCCTAGGAATGACACGAGTCCGGGATATGTTCGTACAGCGCAATAACTTCAGCGAAATAAAATCAGCTGACAAAATGAAATCGCTGGCTCACAGATGACTCCAATATCATCCTGTTCGCTCTCTGTATGTCTCATAACAATAAAAAGGCTGATAATGTAGGCAACAGCTTTTTTCTTGTAAATAAACTTAGGAACCCTAAATCTAACCTTATAAAAACCCTGTATAAAGAATAAATAAAAAAAGAAGTGATAGAAACTGAGAGAGAGAGAGAGAGAGAGAGAGAGATTGAGAGAGAGAGAGAGAGAGAGAGAGAGAGAGAGAGAGAGAGAGAGAGAGAGAGAGAGAGAGAGAGAGAGAGGCACTACATATTTATAACACCTGGAGATTTGAAGAGATAAATAATCTCTGAGTCTTCAGAGACTACGCAATGGGTACAACAGTAACAGGAGAACTGAAAAAAAAGAGAGCAATAGGTTTCAACCCACTGCATTGTATTTTATTTTAATGAAATGCGCTTTACATGTCTGAGTCACTCAGTGGAAGGGATGGGGAGGCTCGATCCTCAGTTTGTTAACTGCGGCTCTGTCTTTGATAAGAGCATAGAGCACAAGCAGACAGTAGATCAGCAGTAATACAGATTTAGAGAGAAAAGAAAAAGCACAGAATAGAGAAAGTTACTGATCATGAGAGACTTTAACCCACCCCAAAAAAAAAGAGAACAAGAAATGGAGTAATCATCATGAGCCAACATGTTAAGGACACTACAAGGATAAAAGGGTAAAATGAACGAGAAAACTGGATCTGGGAATTCAAGATGATAAGCTTCCTTGAGTCAGGGACAAGATGGTTCTACTCTTCATCTTCCTCGTAGAGGCGGTGATGATGAGTGAATGGAGCAATGCAAAGGGGAGGGGAAACTAAAAATGAAACATCCAAAGAGGGAAAATAATGGAAAATAAGACAGTATAGGGAGGGGATGAAAGATTACTCACGCCATATTTGTGCCAGCCAAGAAGCAAATTAAGAGAATTGAGAGGACTTGTGGTTTACAAAGACTAAAATTAATTGGGTATAAATATCATTAGATAAAATGAGGCAACAGAGAGGAGGGACATAGGCAGGACAGTTAGACATAGCTCAGTTAAGAAGATGAAAAGAAAAGTTTGCTTAAAAATGGCAGCAGTAAACGCTTAAACACTTAATTAGAGCCTTAGGTGATGTAAAGCCATGAAAAATAGAAAATGGCACGAAAAGACCAGGCAATGTGACTTGAGGTTAGAGGTGAACTAACAAGAATTAGGAAAGATTCACTAGGAGGAGAGGAAGAAGTACGCTACAGGCTAATAAAAACATATCGATGAAAACACTGAAAGAGTCAGATAGGCGAGAAACTCTAAGTGTGATCTTAAGATGAAAGGAAAACACTAAACTGTAGACCAGTGTTTTGCCGGTTAGCATCCTGGTAAAAGTTTTCGAATACATATTAAATAAAGAATTAATTTGTACCTTAAGAGAAATACATACAAGATACAACCAGGATGGGCTTAGACAGAGAAAATCTAGCGTTTTATGAGACGGAAATAAAAGAGAGAGAGAGAGAGAGAGAGAGAGAGAGAGAGAGGAGAGAGAGAGAGAGAGAGAGAGAGAGAGAGACATCTACGGTCGCCTCACCCTCCACTAACACAGTTCCAGCGGCAGAACCTGAGGACAAATCTGCAAAACACAGGAGGTGCAACAAATCATAGTCCACCCTCCCAGGCACCTAGGCTGTGCTCTCGCTGTCACCGGAAGGGGCACACTGCCAACAACTGCCTGCGAGATACCAGGTACAATTACTGCTACAAGAAAGGACATCAGGAGGACCAGTGTCGGAAGAAAAGGAACTTGACAGACAGGACCACCTGTTTAGAGACCTGTTCTCTGAACAAACCAGCAGGATCTCTGAATTGGTGAACACTCTCACACGTCCCAGCCCAGCAGGTGGTATTGTGCCTTATACAAAACCACAGACCTACATCCCTGCAGCTGCCTCAGTACCCTACCTCTCTCAAGGGCAGGCACCTTACATACCCTACACACCCACCACCTCAAGCTGACCACATCATCATGAGGAGCCAGTCTATCAGCATCCTGTCGGCCAACATTAGAGGTTTCATTACTAAGGTTGGAGAGCTCACACACAGTTTTGTGAACACTCGACGTCCCGACATGATAGCTGTTGTTGAAACATTTTTGGATGACACGACTCCAGAAAATTTTGCAAGAATTGCTGGCTACACCTCATGGATGAGAAGAGACAGGCAAGGGCAAGGAGAAGGTGTTGCTGTGTGCTTCTCTAAAAGTGTTCATGCCCAGCACATTGATGTTGCCACCCCTACACATCTTGAAATGATGTTCTTCAAGCTCTGCATAAACACTAGTACCTCTGTACTAGCATGTGCAATGCACAGACCTCAGTGGCAACATGCAGACCCCATCAACTTCCTAATGGAAAATATTGACTCCCTTCTGCTACAACTCAACTGTCAACATATGATAATTGTTGGTGACCTCAAACAGCACCTTATACAGAGGGACTTCGATGACCTTCTTGCAGTGTTTGACATGAGAAACTTTGTTGATTTCCCTACTCACATCTCTGGCTCCTCCCTTGACCCAGTAGTGAGTGATCTGGCAGAAGGCATAGTCACTTGTCAACCCCTCGGCTATGTTGGATCGTCTGACCACAAGGCTGTTTTTACGACACTTAAGATCCCAACAGAACGAGGTGAGGAGTCCACACGCACAGCCTGGCTATGGGAAAGAGGTAATTGGCCAGCCCTTCGCTCTGAGCTCGCCACCACCGATTGAAATGCTCTTCTCCAAGGGGATGTTGACAACCAAGTGAAAGCCTTCACTGGACACATCCTTAATCTACAACAAGAACACATTCCTCACTGGCAATATGTGACGAAGCCTACAGATCAGCCTTGGTTTGGCTTTCGTTGTAGAGAGGCTGCTACTGCTAAGTACAAAGCATGGCGAAGGTATAAGAGACATCCTACCACCTATAACAGGAACTTGCACAGGCAAGCCTGTAGGCATATGGATGACGTTCAAAAGCGGGCCATTGCTAAATGGGAGGTGGACACTAAAAGAAAGTTAGCATCAGGTAGGGTAGACTCCAAAACCTGGTGGTCCCTGGTCAAGGACAGACAAGGTTATCTGCCTGATGAACTCATTCCACCTCTAAATCAACAGGATGGGACCACCTCTACTAGTAGTCAAGAGAAGGCGGACCTCTTTGCTGAACACTTTGCTACCAAAATGCAAGTTCCTGATCCAGCAAGGGACCCTCCTTGGCTAGCTGCAAGAACTGTGTCAAAACTGTCAGTGGTGACAATAAGGCAGGAGAAGGTGCATTTCCTTCTTAAATCGCTTGACCAAGAAAAGGTTATATCAATTAACAATGGTTATAAATGACCATAATTTTTAAAGGGGTGGACCGGTAAGCCAGCGGAAGGCCTCGGTCAGATGACCAAAAGCTCCAAAGGCGGGTCATCATCTGACTAAGACCCGCGTCAGGAAACATTTGTCCTGTTTCCTGACGAACCTTACCTAACCTAACCTAACCAAGAAAAGGCTGTGGGCCCAGACATGTTGAGCCCAAGATTGCTGAGAAGATGTGCAGACCAGCTAGCAGCACCTCTAACTCGCACCTTTCAGCACTGCCTAGTACAGTGTAAATGGCTCTCTCTATGGAAAGAGGCAAATGTAGTCCCTGTTCACAAAAAGAAGAGCAGAGCAGAAATCAGCAACTACAGACCAGTGTCACTCCTGTCAATCACTGGTAAGATCCTTGAGACAATAATCTCAAGACAAATGACAGAGTTTTTTGACTATCACTCACCACTTTGTGATCGTCAATATGGCTTCAGGAAAGGTTACTCTGCTGCTGATCTGTTGTTAAACCTCTCCACTAAGTGGCACCAGTCACTGGATGAATCCAGAGTCAGCTGTGTGGTAGCACTGGACATTGCTGCCGCTTTCGACCGGGTGTGGCACCAGGGCCTCTTAGCAAAACTTCAAGCACTGGGAATTGCAGGCTCTACGCTATGTCTCCTCAGTGATTACCTTCATGGTAGATCTCTAAGTGTAGTTCTCAATGGAACGGAATCAAGGAAGCGTGCTGAGACCATTGTTATGGAATGTCTACTTCAACGACCTTCTTCATTTGTAGATGAATGCAGACGACTGTACACTGACATTCACTTATCCAAGAGAAGAAATGCCAGCTGCTCTAAGCTACATCAATCACCACCTAATAGCTATATCAGCTTGGGGAAATAGATGGCAAGTTACATTTGCACCTGAGAAAACGCAAATGATAATCGTCTCTAGGCACCATGATGGTAATGCTGGTGCAGTAGTAAGGATGAATGGGAGGGTGTTGGCACCTGGAGAAGAAGTTGATATCCTTGGGGTGAAATTTGACTCCAAACTAACCATGAAGAACCATGTTGTAAATCTTGCAAACAAGGCAGCCAGGAGCTTACAGCACTTCGCCGTATCTCGCATCTGCTTGACAGTAGGGGTTGCAAGATCCTGTACGAGGCACAAGTACGCTCACACCTTGAGTATGCTCCACTTTCTTGGTTTGCCTGTCCCCCCGCCCCCTCTCATCTGCGACTGCTTGACAGAGTAGAGAACAGAGCAAGACGTCTCATCTCTCGCCTGGACCCATCCTGGATAGATCTGTCATTTCAGCAGAGCCTTCAACATAGGAGGGATGTGGGTAGCCTTACTGTTATGTACAAGGCCAATATTGTCAAAATACCACACTTGGATCCACTTCGAGGACAGCGTGAAACAAGCTTTTATGCCACAAGACGGGCAGAAAACAGCAACTTCACTCTGGCTGTGCCCTTCTCCAGAACATCACTCCATCTGAGATCATACATACCCAGGATGACTCGAGTATGGAACATATTCGTACAGCATAATGATGTCAACGAGATAAAGTCAGTTGATCAAATGAAAATGCTGGCCCACAGATGGCTCCAACTTCATCCTGTTCCCTACTTGTATGTCTCATAACAATAAATGAGTTGATGTAGGTAACAGCTCTTAGCTTGCCAATAAAGTTAGGAATCCTTAACCTGTAAATAGCTTGTCAATAAGGTAAGGATCCTTAACCTTGTCAAACCCTGTGTAAAAAAAAATGAGAGAGAGAGAGAGAGAGAGAGAGAGAGAGAGAGAGAGAGAGAGAGAGAGAGAGAGAGAGAGAGAGAGAGAGAGAGAGAGAGAGAGTGACAGTAAAATGCATCTTCCTCAGCCTAATAAAATCACTTGATAGAGCCAAACAAGAGGCAGCTGTACAAACTGAAATAGCAGACATGGGTAGCAGGAAGGTATTCAAGTAGATATAAGAGAACCTAATAAACAGAAAACAGAATAAAATATCTGAGTGGCCTTGGAAACCGAACCGAGTGTCCAAGAATCAGTGCATGGATTCCTGCTGTTTCATATAAGTGAAAATGACCTGACACAGGAAAATGAATCTTAAGTATTACTCTTTGTGGATAATGTGATAATAATGAGCAAGATTCCTATCAAATAGGACGAAGAAGAGAGGTTCCGTGAAGATTAACCTGTGAACTTGTTCAGGAAGATGCCTCCTCGAAGACGTTTTTGTTAAGTGCAAAATGATGAAAACAGGAGGAGTGAGAAGACCGGACAGTGAATACAGACTGAGAGGGAAGATGCTGTAGACATCGTGCTAGAAGAAATATGGAAATAGGCATTGCACTAGGTATATTACCAGAAGTACACATAAATGGCATACTTCAAAGATATTTGAAAAAAGTAGCTAACCGGAAAACAGCTTTTAGGAACCTGAACAGAAAGTCATTCAGGGCACTATACACAACGTATGTTACGCCCAGGATGGAGCATTCTGCGCCAACATGGAATATACACACCTATATCATGAAACATGAGGAAGTCCGAAAGTTCGCAACACGAGTGGTATTAAAATTGAAAAGGATGATCTTTAAGGAAAGATTTAAGACACTCGCCAAACAATACATAAAGTTAGAAAAACTAAGAGGAGACATTGTCGTGATATATAAAATACTCAGAAGATTAGACCGGAACACGCTCTTTGAGATGCCATGGGATATCAATGGAAACTAAAGACTTGAATGAGCCACAGGGAAATACTAAGTACTTTCTCAGTCTTAGGATGGTTACTATGACATGCAGTAGAATAACAGGTGGTGGAGATAAACACTATACACTATTTCAAGAGTAGATACGACAGGGCCAAGGACGCCAGAAATCAGTGAAAAACCACCGATAAGGTCTAAGAGATAAAACCAGGAGATATGAATGAGCCCAAGCAAACAATATTGAATTCAACTAGATGAGTACACACAAACAAACTGGAAAGAGAAATACATTAACCCAGTCACAAGGCAGTTTACTCTCCATTACCTACACGCAACAAATCAATTAAAAGACTTCTTTCGAGAAGACCTGGGGAACGGGGGAGTCATTCCCTGTACCTAGACGAGGCTACTTCTTGGCACTCTTCACCTCAGAAACCGTACTACTTCTGGAATCCAATTCTACAGAGGGCTTTTGGCAGGATTTCCAGCATATTACTTCCACAGAGAGCCTGGAGCCCTGAAAGAAATTACTTTCTTAGGACCCTCTCACACAAGATGAAATTACCGAGGGGAAGAGGGAGGGAAGCAACAATTTCAAGATATTTGAATGCGGAGCTGCTTTGATAGGACGTTTAAGAATATTAAACGTGTGTGTGTGTGTGTGTGTGTGTGTGTGTGTGTGTGTGTGTGTGTACTCACCTAATTGTACTCACCTAATTGTGGTTGCAGGGGTCGAGACTCAGCTCCTGGCCCCGCCTCTTCACTGATCGCTACTGGATCCTCTCTCTCTCTGCTTCCTGAGCTTTGTCATACCTCTTCTTAAAACTATGTATGGTTCCTGCCTCCACTACTTCACTTGCTAGGCTATTCCACTTGCTGACAACTCTATGACTGAAGAAATACTTCCTAACGTCCCTGTGACTCGTCTGAGTCTTCAGCTTCCAGTTGTGACCCCTTGTCCCTGTGTCCCCTCTCTGGAACATGCTATCTCTGTCCACCTTGTCTATTCCCCGCAGTATCTTGTATGTCGTTATCATGTCTCCCCTGACCCTTCTGTCCTCCAGTGTCGTCAGTCCGATTTCCCTTAACCTTTCCTCGTACGACATTCCCTTGAGCTCTGGGACTAGCCTTGTTGCAAACCTTTGTACTTTCTCTAACTTCTTGACGTGCTTGACCAGGTGTGGGTTCCAGACTGGTGCTGCATACTCCAGTATGGGCCTAACATACACAGTGTACAGTGTCTTGAACGATTCCTTATTAAGGTATCGGAACGCTATTCTCAGGTTTGCCAGGCGCCCGTATGCTGCAGCGGTTATTTGGTTGATGTGTGCCTCCGGTGATGTGCTCGGTGTTATGGTCACCCCAAGGTCTTTCTCCCTGAGTGAGGTCTGTAGTCTTTGTCCACCTAGCCTATACTCTGTCTGCGGTCTTCTTTGCCCCTCCCCAATCTTCATGACTTTGCATTTGGCTGGATTGAATTCGAGAAGCCAGTTACTGGACCACATGTCCAGCCTCTCCAGGTCTCTTTGCAGTCCTGCCTCATCCTCGTCCGATTTAATTCTTCTTCATCAGCTTCACGTCATCTGCGAACAGGGACACTTCAGAGTCTATTCCTTCCATCATGTCGTTCACATATATCAAAAATAGCCCCCTGGTCCTAGAACTGACCCCTGTGGGACCCCGTCGTAACAGGCGCCCACTGTGATACCTCTTCACGTACCATGACTCGTTGCTGCCTCCCTGTCAGGTATTCCCTTATCCATTGCAGTGCCCTTCCTTTTACGTGTGCCTGATCCTCCAGCTTCTGCACTAATCTCTTGTGGGGAACTGTGTCAAAGGCCTTCCTGCAGTCTAGGAAAACGCAATCTACCCAACCCTCTCTCTCGTGTCTTACTTCTGTTACCTTGTCATAAAACTCCAGGAGGTGTGTGTGTGTGTGTGTGTGTGTGTGTGTGTGTGTGTGTGTGTGTGTGTGTGTGTGCGTGCGTGCGTGCGTGCGTGTGTGCGTGTATTCACCTATTTGTCGTTGCAGGGATCGAGACTCAGCTCCTGGCCCCGCCTCTTCACCGAGTGCTACTAGGTCCTCTCTCTCCCTGCTCCATGAGCTTTATCATACCTCATCTTAAAGCTATGTATGGTTCCTGCCTTCACTACCTCACTTGCTAGGCTATTCCACTTCCTAATTGAAGAAATACTTCCTAACATTTCTTTGACTCATCTGGGTCTTCAACTTTAATTGTGACCCCTTGTTTCTGTGTCCCCTCTCTGGAACATCTTGTCTCTGTCCACCTTGTCTATTCCTTGCAGTATTTTGTATGTCATTATCATGTCTCCCCTAACCCTCCTGTCGTCCAGTGTCATCAGGCGGATTTCCCTTAACCATCCATCATAAGACATTCCCCTTAGCTCTGGAACTAACCTTGTCGCAAACCTTTCTCTAATTTCTTGACGTGCTTGATCAAGTGTGGGTTCCAAACAGGTCCTGCATACTCCAGTATGGGCCTGATATACACGGTGAACAGTGTCTTGAATGGTTCCTTACCTAGGTATCGGAACGCTGTTCTCAGATTTGCCTGGCGCCCATATGCTGCAGCAGTTATCCGGTTGATATGTGCTTCGGGAGACGTGCTCGGTGTTATACTCACCCCAAGATCTTTTTCCTTGAGCGAGGTTTGCAGTTTTTCGCCATCTAGCCTATATTCCGTCTGCGGTCTTCTGTGCCCTTTCCCGATCTTCATGACTTTGCATTTGGCGGGGTTAAATACGAGAGGCCAGTTGCTAGACCAGGTGTCCAGTCTGTCCAGGTATCTTTGAAGTCCAACCTGATCCTCATCTGATTTAATTCTCCTCATTAACTTCACATCATCTGCGAACAGGGACACTTCTTAGTCTAACCCTTCCATCATGTCATTCACATATACAAAAATAGCAATGGTCCTAGGACCGACCCCTGTGGGACGCCGCTCGTCACACGTGCCCATGTGATAACTCATCATGTACCATGACTCGTTGTTGCCTTCCTGTCAGTTATTCTCTGATCTATTGGAGTGCCCCTCCTGTTATACGTGCCTAATCCTCTAGCTTCTTCACTAATCTCTTGTGAGGAACTGTGTGAAAGGCCTTCTTGCAGTCCAAGAAGATGCAATCAACTCGCCCCTCTCTCTCGTGTCTTACTTCTGTTACTTTATCATAAAACTCCAGAAGGTTTGTGACAGAGGATTTGCCTTCCATAAATCCGTGCTGGTTGCCTTTATAATCTTGTTCCGTTCCAGGTGCTCCACCACTCTCCTCCTGATAATCTTCTCCATGACTTTGCATATTATACACGTCAGTGACACTGGTCTATAGTTTAGTGTTTCTTTTCTGTCTCCTTTTTTAAAAATGGGAACTACATTTGCCGTCTTCCATACCTCAGGTAGTTGCCCAGTTTCAAGGATGTGTTGAAGATTGTGGTTAGTGGCACACACAGCATATCTGTTCCCTCTCTAAGGACCCACAGATAGATGTTTGAGTGTGTGTATGTGTGTGTGTGTGTACTCACCTAGTTGAGGTTGTAGGGGAGGAGTCCTAGCTACTTGCCCTGCCTCTTCAGTGGTCGCTACTAGGTCACTCTCCCTGAACCGTGAGCTTTATCATACCTCTGCTTAAAGCTATGTATGGATCCTGCCTCCACTACATCGCTTCCCAAACTATTCCACTTCCTGACTACTCTGTGGCTGAAAAAATGCTTCCTAACATCCCTGTGATTCATCTGTGTCTTCAACTTCCAACTGTGTCCTCTTGTTGCTGTGCCCCATCTCTGTAACATCCTATCTTTGTCCAACTTGTTAATTACTCTCAGTATTTTGTATGTCGTTATCATGTCCCCCATATCTCTCCTGTCTTCCAGTGTCGTCAGGTCGATTTCCCTTAACCTCTCCTCGTAGGACATACCCGTTAGTTCTGGGACTAGTCTTGTTGCAAACCTTTGCACTTTCTCTAGTTTATTTACGTGCATGGCTATTTGTGGGTTCCAAACTGGTGCCGCATACTCCAATATGGACCTAACGTACACGGTGTACAGGGTCCTGAACGATTCCTTATTAAAATGTCGGAATGCTGTTCTGAGGTTTGCTAGATGTGCGCTTCAGGAGATGTGCCTGGTGTTATACTAACCCCAAGATCTTTTTCCTTGAGTGAGGTTTGTAGTCTGTGGCCCCCTAGACTGAACTCCGTCTGTGGTCTTCTTTGCCCTTCCCCAATCTTCATGACTTTGCACTTGGTCGGGTTGAACTCCAGGAGCCAATTGCTGGACCAGGTCTGCAGCCTGTCCACATCCCTTTGTAGTTCTGCCTGGTCTTCGATCGAATGAATTCTTCTCATCAACTTAACGTCATCTGCAAACAGGGACACTTCGGAGTCTATTCCTTCCGTCATGTCGTTCACAAATACCAGAAACAGCACTGGTCCTAGGATTAACCCTTGTGGGACCCTGCTGGTCACAGGCGCCCACTCTGATACCTCGCCAAGTACCATGACTCGCTGCTGTCTTCCTAACAAGTATTCCCTGATCCATTGTAGTGCCTTCTCTGTTATGTCTGCTTGGTCCTCCAGTTTTTGCACTAATCTCTTGTGTGGAACTGTGTCAAACGCCTTCTTGCAGTCCAAGAAAATGCAATCCACCCACCCCTCTCTCTCATGTCTTACTGCTGTCACCATGTCATAGAACTCCAGTAGGTTTTTGACACAGAATTTCCTGTCCCTGAAACCATGTTGGCTGCTATTGATGAGATCATTCCTTTCTAGGTGTTCCACCACTCTTCTGATAATCTTCTCCATGACTTCGCATATTATACATGTCAGTGACACTGGTCTGTAGTTCAGTGCCTCATGTCTGTCTCCTTTTTTAAAGACTGGGACTACATTTGCTGTCTTCCATGCCTCAGGCAATCTCCCTGCTTCGATAGATGTATTGAATATTGTTGTTAGGGGTACACATAGCGCCTCTGCTCCCTCTCTCAGGGCCCACGGAGAGATGTTATCCGGCCCTATTGCCGTTGAGCTATCTAGCTAACTCAGAAGCCTCTTCACTTCTTCCTCGGTTGTGTGTTTGTATGTGTGTGTGTATGTACTCACCTAGTTGTACCCACCTAGTTTAGGTTGCAGGGGTCGAGTCCAAGCTCCTGGCCCCGCCTCTTCACTGGTCGCTACTAGGTCACTCACCCTGAACTGTGAGCTTTATCATACCTCTGCTTAAAGCTATGTATGGATCCTACCTCAACTACATCGCTTCCCAAACTATTCCACTTCCTGACTACTCTGTGACTGAAGAAATACTTCCTAACAGCCCTGTGATTCATATGTGTCTTCAACTTCCAACTGTGTCCCCTTGTTGCTGTGTCCCATCTCTGGAGCATCCTGTCTTTGTCCACCTTGTTAATTCCTCTCAGTATTTTGTATGTGTGTGTGTGTGTGTGTGTGTGTGTGTGTGTGTGTGTGTGTGTGTGTGTGTGTGTGTGTGTGTGTGTTGTGTTTGTGTGTGTGTGTGTGTGTGTGTGTGTGTGTGTGTTTGTGTTTGTGTGTTTGTGTGTGTGTGTGTGTGTGTGTGTGTGTGTGTGTGTGTGTGTGTGTGTGTGTGTGTGTGTGTGTGTGTTTGTGTGTGTGTGTTTGTGTGTTTGTGTTTGTGTGTGTGTGTGTGTGTGTGTGTGTGTGTGTGTGTGTGTGTGTGTGTGTGTGTGTGTGTGTGTGTGTGTGTGTGTGTATGTGTGTATGTGTGTATGTATATGTGTGTGTGTGTGTGTGCGTGTGTATGTGTGTGTGTGTGTGTGTTTATGTGTGTGTGTGTGTGTGTGTGTGTGTGTGTGTGTGTGTGTGTGTGTGTACTCACCTTGTTGTGTGGGTGAGTACACACACACACACACACACACACACACGTCTTCCCTGTTTCTTCTGTCCTTCAATGTCGTTAGATTTAATTTCGTTAGCCTCTCATCCGGAACAAACCTTGTTGCATACTTTCGCATAATCCTCATTTTCTGGATATGCTTTTACAGATCGAAGAAAGAGTGCGGCTCGATGCCAAGTCAAGTGAGTCCTAAAACTCGTGTTATTACGATTTTGTGAGTCATAATTTTGTAGGTATGGGTCCTTGTGCTGCAAAGTCCGAGTCTGAGTGTGGGTGTTGGTACATCGTTTTGCAGGGATCGAAATTGCTCCTAGCCTAGCGATTTAACTTCAAGTTTTGTGCAGCAGTTACTGGATCCAGGTCTCCTATCATACTGAACCAGCTTATTATAGATTTTCCTAAATATTCCTGTGTAAGTGATTTTACAACATGGTGAATTTAACCTAGTTTTAACAACACGTCACGTACTGCTGTCTGTGGCAGTATTCTTGCACTTTACTTAACATTTCTTTATAATTGTTTTTCTAGTGTTTCTTATCTTTAGCTTCAAGTTCAATTACTTTTCCCTGCATATGTCACATAGCGAACTTTTCACTTTCTGCACGAGCTTCATAAACTGTTGGCTCCACGTCTGTGCTGCTTTCAATTTATTTAGCCTGAAATATCCCTCATATATTGTTCTTATAAACTGGAGGTTCCTGAATACCTTATTAGGCTCGCAGTTCACGCATATACGTAGACGTTATTTTGATGTGTCGTTCTGATAAGATGCTATGTACAATACTCATTGCTTAGCCTTTCCTCATGTATTAGCTTTTCAGCTTCTATATTCCTCTTCTGTATTCAATCTCCGGTTTTATTTTTTCTTCCACAATATACATAATTTACATTTGTTAGAATTGAGTTACAGAAACCACTTTTCTGACCATCTCAGCAGTTCGTCTAAATCATCTCTGGCTTTCCTTCTTTTCATTCATTTTACATAATCTTCAAACAAGGAAACATAGGACTATCTCTTCAGGCATGTTATTTACATATATAAGCAGCAGTTCTGGTTCCTTTATTGATGCTGGTGGGATCTGCTCGTCAGATTCATAATTTCCAACATATGATGCCAGACCATCACTTACTCTTTCTTTAGGTATTTTTCTAATAATTACAGTCCGTATCTCGTTGCTGAAGATTGTTTTCCATTTTATGGAAGAGTTTCTTATTCGATACTGTGCCATATGCCTTTGTGCAATCTGCAATTATTCAGTCCACCTACCGTCTCCTTCTCCTATTGTATTACCGTTATACTGTCATTGAACAGCAGCAGCCTCGCGAGGCTGCGTTTACCTGTCTCTAAAGCAATGCAGACTGTCGTTTATAGCACCACTTCTCTCCAGGTGTTCTGGTATTCGCGTTTGACTATATTCTCCATTACCTTTGATAGTTTACATGTCAAGGACTCCCGCCTGTAGTTCAAACCTACTCATCAGTTGCTTGCTTGAAGACTGAAATGCATTCGCTCTTTTCCGCCTTTCTGAATATTACCCTTTTTCCAATGGTTTAGATGATTTTGAAGAGGTTAGTACAGTGTTTTTGTTCTTTTGCAGAACCCACGACGCCTAGTCACGTTTCCACAGCATCATCATCATTTTTCATGTTTAACGGATGAGTTCAGTCTTCTTCTGTCTCGCCTTTCTTCGTCTCTTGCATGTTGTCACTGAACCTCCAGTATGTATCGTGCGGGAACACTGCAACGGAACACAGTTCATAATTATTTGACACTGTGTTAATTAATTTGCTCTATTCACGATATTGTAAAAATTCTGTATATGAAATACTTAGGAAAATATCCAAAGAAGAACACTGAATAAACTATTCAGCTCCTGCCTGACTTCCTTGTACTTCCTCCTGTCTCCACCACCCTTAGTTAACATGGCAGTGTATGTAACTGTGACATGAAGTTAATCATAAAATCCGAATCTCTAATCACTGTATTCGTAGATTTCGTCACTCTCATTAAAGTTCTATATTATAACAATCGCCTCCATCACTTTCGTAAGTACTCAGTGTTAAAGGAACCATCTCTTTCAGTAAACATTATCATAACTGCCATCATCACAATCATGACCAACACAATCAGTATTACTTTCACACCTTGTATTACGCATTGTTGTGACTCCGTCGTTTTCAGTTCTTTTTTGTTAGATGATTGGTTGGTTAATTGGCATTAAAGCCAATCAGCTATTCGAAGAGTTTTAATTAAGGCTGCTTGTTACCTGATAAATTAGGCACATTTCACCACACAGTGGCTTCATCAGTCCAATATAAAGAAGAATGGTGAAGAGTCCCTCTGCAGTATACAAGACCCTTCTTCGCGCAAATGCTGTATTCTTTTTACAATTGATGGACTGATTACATCAACTCCAGGCTGAGGAAGTGATTACCTCAAACTCCTTCTGATCCTCACCATTCTGCTTTGTATTGTACTGATGAAGTCACTGTGTGGTGAAACTTTTCCTCAGTAAGGATACCCAAGTGTTGCACATGTGTTTAATTTATCAACCTGTCGGTTCTCTGAATCATTTATCTACTTGCTGGCTGCCTCCTCCAACCGGTCACGAATAATGTAATCTTAAGACAGCCATGAAAGTAATCTCTCAGCGCATATACTCGTACACTGAGAAATACACATCTTTGGATGTATATATCCTGTGTATATATCCTCAGCACCATGTTTTTATATCAATAAGCAATACCTGTGTTTCACTTATGATAAAAATATTGATAATTATTTCTTGCCGGGAGCAAGAGGCTAGTAACCCCTTCTGTATAAATTACTAAATTTGAAAAGAGGGATTTTTTGGGGGGTTGCCACCCTGCCTCGGTGGGATACGGCCGGTTTGTTGGAAAAAAAATTATTTCTTGTATATTGTCAAATAATTTAATTATTTTTACATTATTTTTATATTTTTAATGCATCACCAGTTTTACACTGAGGTTCCGCGACCACGAATAAAACTGTTTTTTAATTATTTTTTAATTAATCACAGAAAAGGAGGGTAATCCATGAAAAAAGCATATTATTTATTACTTTTCTAATTAATCACAGAAAATGGGGGTAATCCACGACAAAAAGCAGATTTTTTTATTATTTTTATAATTAATCACGGAAAAAATGGAAGGTGGGGGATAATCCACCCATTTCTTCCCAGTGTTTAAGTTCACTTTCAATCATCTGTTTGGATAACGAATAAGGATTTTAATTAACTTTCAGACGGAAATTTAAATTTAAATAATAAAGGAATACAAAATTAATGGGACACGCATTTGATAATGAAATTCTTATTGACTGTAAGGTATGTAGAAGACCGCAAGATTTACATGTTTAATGGACAGAAGGAAAAAACCAATATTCCTTCCAGATCGCATAATGTTCAAAACTTTTACATTTTATATTCGTATGACACAAACCAAAATAAATGTTTTGGTGGTTGAGTGATCCGAAAGAGGGAGCCCCTTTGGTCTAGTTGAGTGATCCGAAAGAGGGAGCCCATCTGGTCTAGTTGAGTGATCCGAAAGAGGGAGCCCCTCTGGCCTAGCTGAGTGATCGGAGAGAGGGAGCCCCTTTGGTCTAGCTGAGTGATCCGAGAGAGGGAGCCCCTCTGGTCTAGTTGAGTGATCCGAAAGAGGGATTATTATTATTATAATAAAAAAGAAGCGCTAAACCACAAGGGCTATACGGCGCTGCAGGGCAGGGAAGGATGTGAGGGTATCAGGTAGCAAGAGGGAGAGGGATGATTAGTAGGTTATGGAGTACAGCAGGGCAGTGGATAGTGCAGTGGTAGAGAGTAGCAAGAGACTGAGGTAGAAAGGGCTGAGGGGAGTGCTAAAGGCATCATCAGAGTTTGTGGAGTAAATCAGTTGCTGTCAAAAAAGTCAGTGAGAGAGTCCGGATTCAAGGAAGGTCCATCAGCAAGAAGGGAAGGTAAAGAAAGAGCAGCAGAGGGGAGACGACGTTGGAAGTAAATTCTCTGTGCTCGTTGTTAGAGTGGGCAGTCCAACAGAATGTGGCTAACAGATACTGGAACCTGACAATTCTCACAGAGAGGAACAGGGCGCCTCTCCATGAGATACCCGTGAGTAAGACGTGTGGGGCCGATGGGAAGACGGGAGAGAGTAGTCTCCCAACCTCGACACTGATGACAAGAAGACGGCCAGTAACCTATACTCGGTTTAATAGAATGAAGTTTGTTACAGAGCAGATCAGACCAATGTTGTTGCCAACGGGTGCGAAGGTGGGTAGCAATTACAGCAAAATAGTAAGTAAATGGAGCACCTCTATATGAAACTGGGAGGTCATGTACTGCTGACCGCGCACCAGTGTCTGCCTGTTCATTGCCCTGAACGTCAACACGACCATGAACCCAACAAAAAACAATATCATTGTGCTTGGTAGGCATACGGCGTAACCAACGTTGGATACGGAGAACTAGGGGGTGAGGTGTATCAAATTTTCGTATAACTTGTAAAGCACTAAGGGAGTCTGAAACAACCACAAGTCATAGATGCAATACGGATAAGTGTTGCAAGAATGACATACAATTCAGAAGTAAAAATGCTAGCCGAGGATAGTAAATGCCCTCACACGACACTGTCTGGAAACACTGCTGCGAATCCGACGCCGTCAGAAGACTTAGAACCATCTGTGTACACTGCGATGGCATGAGAATGAGAGCGGAAGTGGTCAAGAAAATGAGAGGGGGGAAAGCTACCGTAGGCAGTTGGGCTTTCGCGCATGGCAGTGAGAAAGAACAGACACGAACAGCTGGAACTCCCCAAGGGGGTAGGGAAAAGTGAGATGCTAAATGAACATAGAAAGGTGGTAACTGAAGGGAAGACAAGAGCGAATGTAGGCGAGGAGAAAAGGGACGGAGTAAACAGGGGCAACGAACAATAAAGAACGTATACTAACATCAGTGACTATTCTATATATGGAAGGATTGAGGAGATCATGAGAGTAAACATAATAGCGAAGGCAATGAGCATCATGGCGATCGGATGGAATATTTGCTTCTGCATAGAGACTCTCAGCAGGTAAAGAGCGAAAAGCACCAAGGCATAAACGTAATCTCTGGTGATGGATTGGATTAAGGCTAAAGAGAGTAGTAGGAGAGGCCGCCGAATAAATCTGGTCACCATAATCGAGTTTCGATAAAACTAGGGCTGAATGTAGGCGAAGAAGAGTTCTACAATCAGCTCCCCATGAAAGATGAGCAAGGGTTTTAAGAAGGTTCAGCCGGCTCAGAGAGAAGGAGTCCCTCTGCTCTAGTTGAGTGATGCGAGAGAGAGTGCCCCTCTCTCGGATCACTCGCCTAGACCAGAGGGGTTCCCTCTCTCGGATCATTGTAACTATGTACACACAAGGGCTAGCGGCGATACCTCAAAACCCTCAAGAAGCCAAGGAGCTACCGTTCAACCCCTTTAAGAAACCTATGAGTTATTACTCAACACCCCACTATGCCCAGGAGATCAACTCGTTCCAGAAGCTAGGGAGCTTAATAAAAAGGCTTATGAGACTGGTAGTCATATCTTATCAACCTTAAAGAGCACAGAGTTGTACATCAACCCCGTTTCAAGAGACCAAGGAGCTCAAGATCAACGTTCCGATGAAGCCCAGGAATTGAATTTTAATCCTGTCCTAAACAACTGAAGATTTTGACCAGTCAGATGATATATTGTAAAGATATCCTGACGAGTCCCCTCAAATGCCCAAAAGGTATAACTCAACACTCTTTGAGACCAGTTGAGTGAAGACTTATGGAGAGATATAAAAAAAAATTAAACTCACAAAAGCAGGCGCATTGCTCTGGGACTGGGGTGAAATCGACTTCAAGTAACTTGGTAAAGGTCCAGGATCTATAACTCAACCTTGCCAATCAGAATTAAAATTTAATATAAATCAGATGAAGAATTGTGAAATGCTTCAAATTCCCCAAAGAGACCCAAGAGATGTACCTCAACGTCTTAATGAAAGAGGCCTAGAATCTATAACTCATCCCAGTCAAAATGTGAAAATTTGATTTTAATCTTAATTCTTCTTAAAACATACTGAAAACTATTAATCTAAAGACCTTTGTAGAGAAAAAAATGGGTGCACTTAAACCAAGAGGCAAATTCAGAGGCAAACCAAAAATAATCTCAGAAGTAAGACAAGGAGGTTGACGCATTTCATGTAATAAAAATCTTTTTCACTGGTAAAAACACAATAAAAATGACCAATAAAGCAAACCGTTTTACAAATTTTATTTTCTTAAGGGTTAAACAAGTATTCAAGGTAAACATTTCGAAAGGAAAGTATATACAAAGGTAAAAATTAAAAAAAATATAAGGTGAATATATATCAAGGTTGGCTCTCTTGTGTTAACATAAGAACATAAGAAAGGAGGAACACTGCAGCAGGCCTGTTGGCCCATACTAGGCAGGTCCTTTACAATTCATCCCACTAACAAAACATTTGACCAACCCAATTTTCAATGCTACCCAAGAAATAAGCTCTGATGCGCAAGTCCCACTCAAATCCAACCCCTCCCACTCATGTACTTATCCAACCTAAATTTTAAACTACCCAAAGTCCTAGCCTCAATAACCCAACTAGGATTACAATGCTGAGTTTACAGAATTTGGTTATTGTGTGGTTTACATGTAGTAAAATAATGATTACAGAGTGTACCACTAGAACTAAGTTAATCCTCAGTTAATAGTCATACATTAACATTATTCCCCATGGAAATAAGCTTAAAAGTGAGACTTAAAATTAACATATGTAGTCCTAAGACCTTCACTGAAAAAAGTATTAAGTGGACACGATAAAATACAGCATGATAATAAAACATATTAATATAATTTTCTGTGGTATAACCATTACCAGGAGTGATCAGATTATCCCTGGTTAATTATCTTATACTTTTGCCTCTCTGTTCCAAGGAACAATGTTTTACTAAGTCGTTCATTGTCGGTCAGTGAGTAAGGTGGTATGTGAGTGTTAAAGAAGACCGAGTTCAGACAAGAAAAAAGTTAGAAAAAGAAGTAAAAATCTCAGTTTTAATCATTAAAATGTAATAATACACAAAACTCGACAAGGTATTCTGTCTTGGGTTATCCTGCGTTAGTATCACATTTTTTTTTTGGGGGGGCTGGGGGTTCATTTATTCTATTCTATGAGACTTCGAACATCCTCCTCAAACAAGTACATCAAATTAAAATGCTTCTGTTTTAAGATCTCTTTTATTTCATGTTAACGCACCTCTCTCTAAGTTCACATTTACATCAACACTTAGGTCACACACTCGACTCACAATGGTCTCTTCTTCCAGTGTCTCAGGTACCTTTATCTTCCCTTTAACAATCACTCCACTCACCGTCATTTTCGCTTTCTCCCTCTTTCTTTACCATTGTTTTGCAGGAAATTGTATTCTTGGGGTGGGTAAGTTGTATATTTTTGTAATACAAGAAGGCGTTAGATACAGTACCCCAAAAGAGACTTAAAGCAGAGGGGCAGGCAGAAATTACATGGACACACTCAGTGGATCAGGGAATACTTAAGTGGAAAAACATAGCGAATTATTGTCTGGGAGGAGGTGTCATAAATGGACAAGTTTAACTGGTGGTGTTCAACAAGGCTCAGTACAAGGTACGGTACTGTTCCTTGTGTATGTAAACGACATGACAGAGGAAAGCGAGTCAGTGGTGTACCTGTTCGCAGATGATGTGAAATTAATGAGAATACAAACAGGAGAAGGGCAAGGACAACCGGAAACAGTGCACAGATTCGGAGGGAGATTTTAAACTCCACTATACAGTACCGGAAAGGTAACAACATAAAGCATAAACTATGGTAAGTTTCCTCTTGTAATACATGAAAAATATCAACATAACCTGGAAGGTTTTATCTAACACAGCATAGGCAAGATAAAGTGAAATAAAACCCATTAATGAGTAAAAAATCGAAGAAATCACATTGTGTTCCAGGCAAACATGGGAATGTGCTCTGGAGAGGGACTTTAAATGGGCAAAAACAAAGACAAAAAAAATCGGGTACGAGACATTTCTTCCAGAGGTGTGTTTCACAGCTACCTTATTGTCAATATAACTCCACCAAAGTGGATCTCATATATTGATCATAGCATAAAATTAATGTCTGCGAGGTAATCACATGGATGAATCAAAATGGAAAAGCGCCACCCTTTCGGTGGAAGAATTTAGTGTAGCACTGAATGTGAGCGAAAGAGACGGTTAGAGGAATAACTATGAGAAGATAAGATAAAGGTATCTGAGACATTGGTAGGGGAGGCCAATATGAAAGTAACTTAACTGTTTATGCGAATGTGGACTCATAAAAAAAGGAGAATTTAAATTTGATGTGTTTGTTTGCGGAGGATGTAAAAAGAGATTACTCCAGGAGAGCCCAGAAAAACTCAGGATACCCCAAGAAAGCATGCCTTGTCTTTTTTGTCTATGTATTACATTATAAATATTATGTATTACTTTATAATGATTATGTATTACTTTATAATGAATATGTATTACTTCCCCCTACTCACCCTTTTCCCATATTTCCATCCTTATCCATCCTTCTTCCTTCCCCACCTTACCGAAGCTCTGGTCATACAAGTCATAAATGAATTACTTTATAATGATTATCTTTTGGTTTAATTCTACCTCTTTCCTTGACTTAGCTTTGATATTGCCTTCTTTTCATGACGTAATTAAAGAGTACCTACATTCATTACTCTTCACTGAAGAACTTAAGACAGTCCGTTATTGGCTTATATCTGATCATTATCTTAGAAAGAAGAAATACGATTATCTCTTTTTTTTATTTTACCTTGAAGTAACATTTTGTCATGGGAATAGAGAGAGTTACAAATATATATAAACGATTATTAACGTAGAATAACTTAATGTAATGTTATACAACATAAAAGTATTCTAATGTATTTTACTACCATGTTATATTTGATCTCTGTCTACCTTCTTTTTCACGCCTTTTCCCACGAGGTCTTAAGACTACAACATCACTCTATTCCATTGGGGAATAGACTGATAGTGCATGAATATTAAACGAAGATTAAGCCAGCATAACCGATGAGAGCCAACCTTGACATGTGTCTTCACCTTACGAATGAATGTTTAAAAAATTGTCTTTGCAAATGCTTAAGAAAATAAAATTATGGAAATGATATTTTTTCCATGTCTTTTTTACTGAAATAAGTCTACCTCTGCTCTTAACTTACCTTTGACCAACTAAAGGTTATGAAGATTATTATATACTTTTTCGTACATCGGAATAATCAGTAAAAATTGTCAGCATATATAGCTTGAAGACAATGCCACACGTATGGACATGGACATTAAGAATTAAAATTACCTCTATGAAAACTTTAAGAACTGAGACAAATAAATTTGAAGGGTAATACAATATTATTGATCAGTGGGAACAGGCCCGAATGAGCCAGTCAGATTATATATTCTTGATAAAACAAGAAGAAATTAAAAGAATTAAAGAGAGACACACATAAATACATGACAGATCAACTCTGGCGTCACCTGGTGGGTGGGGGATTGCATGGATGTGGTGAGTTAGGTTATGTTGGGGGTGAGGGATGGCTAGGTGGGAAGAGATGTGAGGGTGGTTGGTGAGTGGGTGATTTTGACCCGAGGAAATGGGGTGGGGAATGGTGGATGGGGAAGAGTGATGGACGAGGGTGGGGTGTGAGGGTGGGTAGGTGATCTAGAATTGAGAAACTGGATCAGGGATGGTGGGTAGGGGGAGGGATTGTGTAATAGGCATTGAGGGTGCGGGTGGTAGGGGATCTTTATCCAAGGAATTGCAGCTACAGCACATTTTACTACAAATGGAGGTGGACTAATGGGGGTTGGTGAGGGGGGTAGGTTATCATGATCAGAGGAAATGGAGTGGAGGATGTTGATTGTGGGAGGGATGGTGGGTGGTGTTCCCACCGGCTACCTGGCTGGGCTGGTTACCCTGCGTAAACACCCTAGGAAAGTTGATCACTCCGAGTCGTCCTATGCTACTAATAGTGAATCTTCGCTACACATTTTTAACCTCAACTTCATAATGAAAGATCAAATGATGAGAAAATATTAATAAATTTTTACCCTTTCGTATGTTCTTCATAAAATTTCGAAACTTCTCGTTCCATCATCTCTAGAGAGACTGTCCCATTACTTTATCTCTTGGCATACAAAAATTCTCACTCTCCTTGTCTTGTTTTTCCTGTACTCCTTTGGTACTCTCGGGATTTCAATAAAAGACTGCAGCCGTACCCTACCTACAAGAAGCCAAGTTTTAATTTAAAGCCATCCTTTACTATTGTCTATGCTAATGATGTTCTCATTCGTACCAGAGAGAAGGCAAATGAGGGATTCCTTCAACTCCCTGCTCCTGCTAATCATTTTCATAGACTTACTAGTCTTTGTATCAGTTCTAACTCCTTTTCGTTCTACAGTAACTACTATAAGCAAACTTTTGTGATTGTCATTGTCATTTCTCTATTTCTTGATATTAGTAATCACTAAATGAAATATTTACAAAAGTTCAACATCACGCTATTGGTGTAAGATCTTGTCCGTGTACATGTTTTTATATTCAGGACTCGCCTCTCTCAACCCTTTCTCGCAGCTTTTAATAGCCTTGCTCTCTTTACATAAAATTTAAAGCTGAACGGAAGTCCAGCTCTGTGACAATCTTATTTTTTATTTTCGTCTACCCCATGATTATGCACAATAACATGTACGATGGCCTCTGAAAAATTGAATTTTGTGACTCGAAGCTAACCATTATTCACGCTTTATTCTCTCGTCCTATCTGTTTTCCCCTAAAAATAAATATATTAAATTTAACCTGCTTTTTTATTAAAACGACTTTTTTCTCTCCTAAATCCACTTTTCCACTTTTCCTAAATGCACTCTTCTTTCGATGTATCCATTTCAAAGAATCTTATTAGCCCTCTTCTCCATTTGGACACTAAATTCAATTTTCTTCAGAGAAATACGCGTATTAATACTCTCGCACTTATTGTTGCTCCTGCTAAACATACTTAGACTGTTTACTCACATCTCTACTTGCCTTCTACATTAGATTTGAAAAATCGATGTGCCCTTTTTAGCATACTTTAAGAATTAAAAGGCAAATTTCGACTTCGTGGCACTTGGAAAGCTATTTCATTTTAAGGACTATAGAAATCCAATAGGTTACCCATATAAAAAAATCACGATCTTTGTGATGATGCTTGCCTATTACAGTACACTGTTAAATGTTCTAATCTTCTTAAAATGGTGGGACTTACCCCTGACCTAATATGTCTCCTTATCCCTTCATTATCCTCACCTTACTCGTGGCTCTCACCCTCTTCCTTCTTTCTATTTTGCTAGAGGATTGATTTTCCAGCACTCCTTGAGCTGAATGACCCATGCAGTCATCCTGTGACCTCTGCAACTGGCCTGCGAGGTCACCGGACCTCGCAGGCTTTCTTTGGGGGTACGTGAAGAGCACAGTTTACGTACCACCACTACCTGCAACCCAGGACGAGTTGAAAATTTCGATCACTGAAGCAGTTTGCATGATAACTCCAGATATGCTGCAGAGCGTCTGGATCGAACTGG
>NC_069400.1:87046190-87071190 GCF_026875155.1 Cherax quadricarinatus | reverse complement strand
TATGATAAAATAACAGAAGTAAGACACGAGAGAGAGGGGTGGGTTGATTGCATCTTCTTGGACTGCAAGAAGGCCTTTGACACAGTTCCTCACAAGAGATTAGTGCAGAAGCTAGAGCATCAGGCGCATATAACAGGAAGGGCACTGCAATGGATCAGAGAATACCTGACAGGGAGGCAACAACGAGTCATGGTACGTAATGATGTATCACAGTGGGCACCTGTGACGAGCGTGGTCCCACAAAGGTCGGTCCTAGGACCAGTGCTATTTTTGGTATATGTGAACGACATGATGGAAGGGTTAGACTCAGAAGTGTCCCTGTTTGCAGATGATGTGAAGTTAATGAGGAGAATTAAATCTGATGAGGACCAGGCAGGACTTCAAAGAGACCTGGACAGACTGGACACCTGGTCCAGCAAATGGCTTCTCGAATTTAATCCTGCCAAATGCAAAGTCATGAAGATAGGGGAAGGGGACAGAAGACCACTAGGTGGCCAAAGACTGCAAACCTCACTCAAGGAGAAAGATCTTGGGGTGAGTATAACACCGAGCATGTCTCCGGAAGCACACATCAATCAGATAACTGCTGCAACATATGGGCGCCTGGCAAACCTGAGAACAGCATTCCGATACCTTAGTAAGGAATCGTTCAAGACACTGTACACCGTGTATGTCAGGCCCATACTGGAGTATGCAGCACCTGTTTGGAACCCGCACTTGATAAAGCACGTCAAGAAACTAGAGAAAGTACAAAGGTTTGCGACAAGGTTAGTTCCAGAGCTAAGGGGAATGTCCTATGAAGAAAGATTAAGGGAAATCGGCCTGAGGACACTGGAGGACAGGAGGGTCAGGGGAGACATGATAACGACATATAAAATACTGCGTGGAATAGACAAGGTGGACAAAGACAGGATGTTCCAGGGAGGGGACACAGAAACAAGAGGCCACAATTGGAAGTTGAAGACACAAATGAGTCAGAGAGATATTAGGAAGTATTTCTTCAGTCATAGAGTTGTAAGGCAGTGGAATAGCCTAGAAAATGACGTAGTGGAGGCAGGAACCATACACAGTTTTAAGACGAGGTTTGATAAAGCTCATGGAGCGGGGAGAGAGAGGGCCCAGTAGCAACCGGTGAAGAGGCGGGGCCAGGAGCTAAGAGTCGACCCCTGCAACCACAAATAGGTGAGTACAAATAGGTGAGTACACACACACACACACACACACACACATCTATTTGTATTACTCTATAGGGGTTTTTATACGTTTAAGATCTGAAATTTCTTCATTGAACCCCGCAACAACATTAAAAAGTTCAAATTTAGCTCCAGAAATCGTGTTTGAATACTATCCGGGCTGCATGAGCACTATCATATCTATTGTTAAATATTTATATGGATCCTGCTTCCAGCGCTTCACTGTGGTTAGGTCGTTCCACTTCCTGACCACTCCGAGCTTTAAGAAATATTTTCTTACATCTTTATGATTTACCTGTGTATTTTATTTCCATCTGTGCCCTTGTGTACCTATTCCCCGCCTCTCGGCCATTCTATTCCTTTCCATTCATTTCCTCATTTTATATATATTTCGTATTTCTCTTGAACCTTGTGTTCCTTGTCATCTCTTCCTTTTTTCCACTTTGACTGATCAGATGTGAGTTTCTCTCACAAGTGCTGCATAATGCTCCATACGCAGGGGTTGATGCACAGCTCCTGGGTCCACAGCTACTAGGTCCACTCTCTCTCTGCTCCTAGAGTTTATCGTAACTCTTCACAAAGCTATGTATGGATCCTGCCTCCGCTACATCACTCTCCAGAGTGTGTGTGTGTGTGTACTCACCTAGTTGTACTCACCTAGTTGAGGTTGCGGGGGTCGAGTCCGAGCTCCTGGCCCCGCCTCTTCACTGATCGCTACTAGGTCACTCTCCCTGAGCCGTGAGCTTTATCGTACCTCTGCTTAAAGCTATGTATGGATCCTGCCTCCACTACATCGCTTCCCAAACTATTCCACTTACTGACTACTCTGTGGCTGAAGAAATACTTCCTAACATCCCTGTGATTCATCTGTGTCTTTAGCTTCCAACTGTGTCCCCTTGTTACTGTGTCCAATCTCTGGAACATCCTGTTTTTGTCCACCTTGTCAATTCCTCTCAGTATTTTGTATGTCGTTATCATGTCCCCCCTATCTCTCCTGTCCTCCAGTGTCGTCAGGTTGATTTCCCTTAACCTCTCCTCGTAGGACATACCTCTTAGCTCTGGGACTAGTCTTGTTGCAAACCTTTGCACTTTCTCTAGTTTCTTTACGTGCTTGGCTAGGTGTGGGTTCCAAACTGGTGCCGCATACTCCAATATGGGCCTAACGTATACGGTGTACAGGGTCCTGAACGATTCCTTATTAAGATGTCGGAATGCTGTTCTGAGGTTTGCTAGGCGCCCATATGCTGCAGCAGTTATTTGGTTGATGTGCGCTTCAGGAGATGTGCCTGGTGTTATACTCACCCCAAGATCTTTTTCCTTGAGTGAGGTTTGTAGTCTCTGACCCCCTAGACTGTACTCCGTCTGCGGCCTTCTTTGCCCTTCCCCAATCTTCATGACTTTGCACTTGGTGGGATTGAACTCCAGGAGCCAATTGCTGGACCAGTTCTGCAGCCTGTCCAGATCCCTTTGTAGTTCTGCCTGGTCTTCGATCGAGTGTATTCTTCTCATCAACTTCACGTCATCTGCAAACAGGGACACCTCAGAGTCTATTCCTTCCGTCATGTCGTTCACAAATACCAGAAACAGCACTGGTCCTAGGACTGACCCCTGCGGGACCCCGCTGGTCACAGGTGCCCACTCTGACACCTCGCCACGTACCATGACTCGCTGCTGTCTTCCTGACAAGTATTCCCTGATCCATTGTAGTGCCTTCCCTGTTATCCCTGCTTGGTCTTCCAGTTTTTGCACCAATCTCTTGTGTGGAACTGTGTCAAACGCCTTCTTGCAGTCCAAGAAAATGCAATCCACCCACCCCTCTCTCTCTTGTCTTACTGCTGTCACCATGTCATAGAACTCCAGTAGGTTTGTGACACAGGATTTCCCGTCCCTGAAACCATGCTGGCTGCTGTTGATGAGATCATTCCTTTCTAGGTGTTCCACCACTCTTCTCCTGATAATCTTCTCCATGATTTTGCATACTATACATGTCAGTGACACTGGTCTGTAGTTTAATGCTTCATGTCTGTCTCCTTTTTTAAAGATTGGGACTACATTTGCTGTCTTCCATGCCTCAGGCAATCTCCCTGTTTCGATAGATGTATTGAATATTGTTGTTAGGGGTACACATAGCGCCTCTGCTCCCTCTCTCAATACCCATGGGGAGATGTTATCTGGCCCCATTGCCTTTGAGGTATCTAGCTCACTCAGAAGCCTCTTCACTTCTTCCTCGGTTGTGTGCACTGTGTCCAGCACTTGGTGGTGTGCCCCACCTCTCCGTCTTTCTGGAGTCCCTTCTGTCTCCTCTGTGAACACTTCTTTGAATCTCTTGTTGAGTTCTTCACATACTTCCCGGTCATTTCCTGTTGTCTCTCCTCCTTCCTTCCTTAGCCTGATTACCTGGTCCTTGACTGTTGTTTTCCTCCTGATGTGGCTGTACAACAGTTTCGGGTCAGATTTGGCTTTCGCTGCTATGTCATTTTCATATTGTCTTTGGGCCTCCCTTCTTATCTGTGCATATTCATTTCTGGCTCTACGACTGTTCTCCTTATTCTCCTGGGTCCTTTGCCTTATATATTTCTTCCATTCCCTAGCACACTTGGTTTTTGCCTCCCTGCACCTTTGGGTAAACCATGGGCTCATCCTGGCTTTTTCATTACTCCTGTTACCCTTGGGTACAAACCTCTCCTCAGCCTCCTTGCATTTTATTGCTACATATTCCATCATCTCATTAACTGGTTTCCCTGCCAGTTCTCTGTCCCACTGAACCCCGTTCAGGTAGTTCCTCATTCCTGTGTAGTCCCCTTTCTTGTAGTTTGGCTTCATTCGTCCTGGCCTTCCTGCTTCTCCCTCCACTTGTAGCTCTGCTGTGTATTCGAAGCTTACAACCACATGGTCACTGGCCCCAAGGGGTCTTTCATATGTGATGTCCTCGATATCTGCACTACTGAAGGTGAATACTAAGTCCAGCCTTGCTGGTTCATCCTCTCCTCTCTCTCTTGTAGTGTCCCTTACGTGTTGGTACATGAAGTTCTCCAGTACCACCTCCATCATCTTAGCCCTCCAAGTATCTTGGCCCCCATGTGGGTCCAAGTTCTCCCAATCTATCTCTGTGTGTGTGTGTGTGTGTGTGTGTGTGTGTGTGTGTGTGTGTGTGTGTGTGTGTGTGTGTGTGTGTGTGTGTGTGTGTATGTGTGTGTGTGTGTGTGTGTATGTTTGTGTATGTGTGTGTGTGTGTGTGTGTGTGTGTGTGTGTGTGTATGTGTGTGTGTGTGTGTGTGTGTGTGTGTGTATTCACTTAACTCACCTAGTTGTGGTTGGGTGTGTGTGTGTGTGTGTGTGTGTGTGTGTGTGTGTGTGTGTGTGCACTCACCTAATTGCTCACCTAATTGTGATTACAGGGGCCGAGTGATAGCTCCTGGGCCCGCCTCTTTACTGGTCGCTACTAGGTCACACTCTCCCTGCTCCGTGAGCTTTATCATACCTCCACAACATCATTTTCGAGACAATTCCACTTCTTGACAACTCTAGGACTGAAGAAATACTTCCTAATATCCCTGTGACTCATCTGACTCTTCAACATCTAATTGTGACCCTTTGCTTTTGTGTCCCATCTCTGGCACATCCTGTCTCTACCCACCTTGTCGGTTCCTCTCAGTAATCATGTGTGTCCTTTTCCCTTCTGTCCTCCAGTGTCTTCAGGTCGAGTTCTCTTAATCTCTCCTCGTAGGACATGCCCCTTATCTCCGGGAATAGTCTCGTTGCAAACCTTTGCACTTTTTCTAATTTCCTGATGTGCTTGGCCAGTGTGAGGGAAAAGCCGGTATTAAGTGGGATTATGGTTGTTCAGACATCCAGCAACAATTAGCGTGTTACTGCCCGCACTTTCATCTAGCGGGCTGAGGCGAAACTCCGGTTCCTGGTGTCTGAGGTGCTTTAATTTCTCCTCCTGGTGGTATTAATCTTACCTGGTGTGGGCTGAAGTTTGGAGAGTAACTTCACCTCCATTCTTCTCCAGATCAGGTAGGGTGATCTATCTGGAGTATTTCTGTTCGTTGTTTTTTTTATTTTCCTGGTTACCAGTAATGACATTGAAACTGAATACCACCCTTTTTCTTTTTCACTGTTTTACTTATTTAACTTTTTGATAACCAGTGTATTTTCTTCATCAGCTCTGCTGCTGGCCTGGTCATCCTGGGAAGACGCTAAAATATTGGAGCAAGATACCTGTCTACTGGACGTAGTGGGACATTACGACTACTCCTTTTTTCAAAAACCTTAATAGTGGAGCTGCAACAAAGTGGTGACGGGAGTCTCCAGACCATCGGACGAACACCACCACCCAGGATAACCTACACAATTTCTTCAAACTTCAGATCATCCTGGGCAATATATACTCTTCCTTAACATCCATCCAGGACCACAATGGCCAATCTTTATTTTTATTTAATTTTAATTAAAAGCCTTAGAAAACGATATTCCTAATTATTCCTCGTGTTCTTTCATTCTTTATTTTTCCATTCTTTTTGATAAGGCGGAAGCGTTCCCTTGACAGCCAGGGATGGATTCCAGACTGGTGATGTATACTCCAATATGGGCCTGATATACACGGTGTACAGACTCCTGAATGATTCCCTACTGAGATGTCGGAATGCTATTCTTAGGTTTCTTAGGCGTCCCAATGCTGCAGCAGTTATTTGGTTGATGTGCGTCTCAGGTGTACTCGCCTAGTTGTGGTTGGAGGGCTCGAGTCATAGCTCCTGGCCCCGCCTCTTCACTGGTCGCTACTAGGTCACTTTTCCTGCTCCAAGAACCTTATCATACCTCTTCTTAATGCTATGTACGGATCCTGCATCTACTACATCACTTTCCATACTATTCCACTTTGACAACTCTATGACTGAAGAAATACTCCCTAACATCCCTGTGATTCATCTGAGGCTTCAACTTCGAATTGTGACCCCTTGTTCCTGTGTCCCATCTCTGGAACATCCTGTCTCTGTCCACATTATCAATTCCCCTCAGTATTTTATATGTAATTATCATATCCCCCAATCTCCCCTGTCATCCAGAGTCTTCGTAGGACATGCCTCTTATCTCCAGGACTATTCTTGTGCAAACCTTGGCACTTTCTCTAATTTCCTTACATACTTGGCTAGGTGTGGGTTCCAAACTGGTGCTGCATACTCCAACATATTCCTGACACACACGGTGTACAGGGTCCTGAACCATTCCTCACTGAGATGTCGGAATAATATTCTTAGGTTTGCTAGGCATCCATATGCTGCAACAGTTATTTGGTTGATGTGCACCTCAGGAGATAGGTGCTCGGTGTTATACTCACCCGAGGATCCTTTTCCTTGAGTAAGGTTTGTAGTCTCTAGCCTCCTAACTGTACTCCGTCTGCGGTCTTCTTTGCCCTTAGCCAGTCTTCGTGACTTTGCACTTGGTGGGGTTGAACTCCAGGAGCCAATTTCCGGTCCAGGCCTGCAGCTTGTCCAGATCCCTCTGTAGTTCCGCCTGGTGTGTGTGTGTGTGTGTGTGTGTGTGTGTGTGTGTGTGTGTGTGTGTGTGGGGTGTACTCGCCTAATTGTACTCACCTAATAGTGGTTGCAGGGGCCGAGACTCAGCTCCTGGCCCCGCCTTTTCACTGGCCGCTATTAGGTCCTCTTTCACCCTGCTCCATGACCTTTATTATACCTCGTCTTAAAACGATGTATGGTTCCTGCCTCCGCTGCATCACTTGCCAGACTGTTTCAATTCCTGACAACTTTATGACTATAGAAATGCTTATTAACATCCCTTTGACTCATCTGAGCCTTCAATTTCCAATTGTGACCCCTTGTTTCTGTGTTCCCTCTCTGGAACATCCTGTCTCTGTCCACCTTATCTATTCCTCGCAGTATTTTGTATGCCGTTATCATGTCTCCCTTAACCCTCTTGTCCTCCAGTGTCGTCAGGCCGATTTTCCTAGCAGGACATTCCCCATAGCTCTGGAACTAACCTTGTAGCAAACCTTTGCACTTTCTCTAATTTCTTGATGTTTGTGTGTGTGTGTGTGTGTGTGTGTGTGTGTGTGTACTCACGTAAGAGTACTCACCTAATTATGGTTGCAGGGGGTTGACTCTCAGCTAATGGCCCCGCCACTTTACTGAACGCTACTAGGTCCTCTCTATCCCCCTGCTCCATAAGCTCTATCATACCTAATATTCAAGCTGCGTGTGTGTTCGTGTGTGTGTGTGTGTGTGTGTGTGTGTGTGTGTGTGTGTGTGTGTGTGTGTGTGTGTGTGTGTGTGTGTGTGTGTGTGTGTATTCACCTAATTGTACTCACCTGATTGTGGTTGCAGGGGTCGAGACTCGGCTCCTGTCCCTGTGTCTTCACTGAGTGCTACTAGGTCCTCTCTCTCCCTGCTCCCTGCTCGTCTTAAAGCTATTTACGGTTCATGCCTCCAGTACCTTACTTGCTAGGCTATTCCACTTCCTGACTACTCTGACTGAAGAAACACATCCTTACATCCTTTGGCTCATCTGGATCTTCAACTTCCAATTGTGACCCCTTGTTTCTGTGTTTCCTCTCTGGAACATCCTGTCTCTGTCCACCTTGTCTATTCCATGCAGTATTTTGCATGTTGTTATCATATCTCCCCTAACCCTCCTGTTCTCCAGTGTCGTCAAGCCAATTTCCATTAACCTTTCTTCGTAGGGCATTCCCCCTAGCTGTGTGTGTGTGTGTGTGTGCTCACCTAGTTGTACTCACCTAGTTGAGGTTGCAGGGGTCAAGTCCAAGCTCCTGTCCCCGCCTCTTCACTGGTCCCTACTAGGTCACTCTTCCCGAACCGTGAGCTTTATCATACCTCTGCTTAAAGCTATGTATGGATCCTGCCTCCACTTCATCGCTTCCCAAACTGTTCCACTTCCTGACTACTCTGTGGCTGAAGAAATACTTCCTAACATCCCTGTGATTCATCTGTGTATTCAGCTTCCAACTGTGTCCCCGTGTTGCTGTGTCCAGTCTCTGGAACATCCTGTCTTTGTCCACCTTGTCAATTCCTCTCAGTATTTTGTATGTCGTTATCATGTCCCCCTTATCTCTCCTGTCCTCCAGTGTCGTCAGGTTGATTTCCCTTAACCTCTTCTCGTAGGACATACCTCTTAGCTCTGGGACTAGTCTTGTTGCAAATATTTGCACTTTCTCTAGTTTCTTTACGTGCTTGGCTAGGTGTGGGTTCCAAACTGGTGCCACATACTCCAAGATGGGTCTAACGTACACGGTGTACAGGGTCCTGAACGATTCCTTAAGATGTCGGAATGCTGTTCTGAGGTTTGCTAGGCACCCACATGCAGCAGCAGTTATTTGGTTGATGTGCGCTTCAGGAGATGTGCCTTGTGTTATACTCACCCCAAGATCTTTTTCCTTGAGTGAGGTTTGTAGTCTCTGGCCCCCTAGACTGTATTCCGTCTGCGGTCTTCTTTGCCATTCCCCAATCTTCATGACTTTGCACTTGGTGGGGTTTAACTCCAGGAGCCAATTGCTGGACCAGGTTTGCAGCCTGTCCAGATCCTTTTGTAGTTCTGCCTGTTCTTCGATCGAATGAATTCTTCTCATCAACTTCATGTCATCTGCATACAGGGATATTTCGGAGTCTATTCCTTCAGTCATGTCGTTCACAAATACCAGAAACAGCACTGGTCTTAGGACTGACCCCTGTGGGACCCTGCTGGTCACAGGTGCCCACTCTGACACCTCGCCACGTACCATGACCCGTTGCTGTCTTCCTGACAAGCATTCCCTGATCCATTGTAGAGCCTTCCCAGTTATCCCTGCTTGGTCCTCCAGTTTTTGCACTAATCTCTTGTGTGGAACTGTGCCAAACGCCTTCGTGCAGCCCAAAAAATGCAATCCACCCATCCCTCTCTCTCTTGTCTTACTGCTGTCACCATGTCATAGAACTCCAGTAGGTTTGTGACACAGGATTTCCCGTCCCTGAAACCATGTTGGCTGCTGTTGATGAGATCATTCCTTTCTAGGTGTTCCTCCACTCTTCTCCTGGTAATCTTCTCCGTGACTTTGCATACTATACATGTCAGTGACACTGGTCTGTAGTTTAGTGCTTCATGTCTGTCTCCTTTTTTAAAGATTGGGACTACATTTGTTGTCTTCCATGCCTCAGGCAATCTCCCTGTTTTGATAGATGCATTGAATATTGTTGTTAGAGGTACACATAGCGCCTCTGCTCCCTCTCTCAGGACCCATGGAGAGATGTTATCCAGTCATTGCCTTTGAGGTATCTAGCTCACTCAGATACCTCACTTCTTCCTCGGTTGTGTGTACTGTGTCCAGTACTTGGTGGTGTACCCCACCTCTCCGTCTTTCTGGAGCCCCCTCTGTCTCCTCTGTGAACACTTCTTTGAATCTCTTGTTGAGTTCCTCTCATACTTCACGGTCATTTCTTGTTGTCTCTCCTCCTTCCTTCCTTAACCTGATTACCTGGTCCTTGACTGTTGTTTTTCTCCTGATGTGGCTGTATAACAGCTTCGGGTCAGATTTGGCTTTCTCTGCTATGTCGTTTTCATATTGTCGTTAGGTCTCCCTTCTTATCTGTGCATATTCATTTCTGGCTCTACGACTGCTCTCCTTATTCTCCTGAGTCCTTTGCCTTTTGCATTTCTTCCATTCCCTAGCACACTTGGTTTTTGCCTCCCTGCACCTTAGGGTGAACCATGGGCTCATCCTGGCTTTTTCATTATTCCTGTTACCTTTGGGTACAAACCTCTCCTCAGCCTCCTTGCACATGGTTGTTACATATTCTATCATCTCATTAACTGGCTTCCCTGCCAGTTCTCTGTCCTACTGAACCCCATTCAGGGAGTTCCTCATTCCCTTGTAGTCCCTTTTCTTGTAGTTTGGCTTCATTCGCCCTGGTCTTCCTGCTTCCCCCTCCACTTGTAGCTCTACTGTGTATTCGACGCTTAAAACCACATGATCGCTGGCCCCAAGGGGTCTTTAGTATGTGATGTCCTCAATATCTGCACTACTCAAGGTGAATACTAGGTCCAGTCTTGCTGGTTCATCCTCTCTTCTCTGTCTTGCAGTGTTCCTTACGTGTTGGTACATGAAGTTTTCCAGTACCAGCTCCATCATCTTAGCCCTCCATGTATCTAGGCCCCCATGTGGCTCCAAGCTGTCCCAATCGATTTCCTTGTGGTTAAAGTCACCCATGATTAGGAGCTATGCCCTACATGCATGAGCTCTTCTGGCCACTGTAGCCAGTGTGTCAACAATCGCTCTATTGCTCTCATCATGCTCTTGCCTTGGCCTCCTGCTGTTCTGTGGTGGGTTATACATCACTGCAATTACCACTTTGGGACCTCTAGGGTGAAGCGTTCCTGCTATGTAATCGCTTGCTTCTCCGCTGTCTCCTCTCTCCAGCTCATTAAAATTCCATCAGTTTTTGATCAGCAGTGCCACTCCTCCACCCCCCTGTTCCCTCTGTCTTTCCTCAGGATCTGGTATCCCGTTGGAAAGATGGCATCTGTTATCATACCTGTAAGCTTGGTTTCTGTGAGAGCTATGATGTCCGGTGATGCCTCTTTGACTCTTTCGTGCCACTCTTCCCACGTATTTGTTATTCCATCAGCGTTTGTGTACTATACCTTCAGTTTCCTCTCCAGCACTTTGGTTTGGGGGGCTTGTGAGGGTGGAAGATCTGATAGTGTACTGTGGGATTCTATAGCTGAGTGTTGGGTGGAAGCTGTGAGTATCGATTGTAGATTGTAGTGTTGGGATGGTGTGATATATTTTTGGGTTCTGAGGATGTTTGTGTGTGTGCTTGCCCTTGCTGCTCTGTCCTGCTCTGATTGACCTCTGCTGGTTCCGTCTTTGTCTCCTTTCCTAGGTCCTTTCGCTTTTTTGTCCTCTCCCTCAGCTGCTGTCGTTCTGTTTGTGTTCTGTCTCTGTCTAGGAACACCCTCTTGTATTCTTCCGAGTACTTCAACAGTGGTTTCTCTTGGAGGATCCTGTTCCACACTGTTTCTGTCCTGAAAATCAGCTTGATCAGTCGTTTTCTCCCCTTCAAGTATTCCTCTATTCCCTGAAAATTTACAATCACGTCCATGTCTTCTTCACCTATTTCTGTGATGATGTTCTCAATCTACTTTCTTTCTGCCTGCCGTCTTTCAGTGTGTGTCCTTTCCTCTCCCTCCTGAAGCCCATGGATAAACACTGATTTTGCCCTTTCCTCCTCGCACTGCCTCTCCCTCTGTGACTCTGGTTCCTGTCTGTACATGGTCATTTTCTCCCTTTTTTTTCCAGTGGCTCTTGGTAGCATGGTTGTGCCTCTGCATTTGACCTATCATCCTCTCCACCTGCTCTCCCCTATGACTCCTTGGCCCTTCTTGGCAGGCTGATATGACTTTAGCATAATTCATATCTCCTTCCTTCCTGTTTGGCCTCTCAGCTTCATATGCTGTGTCTTCTCTGGTCAATGCCCCTGTTACTCGCTTCAGCCTGTTTACCTGTGTGTGTGTGTGTGTGTGTGTGTGTGTGTGTGTGTGTGTGTGTGTGTGTGTGTGTGTGTGTGTGTATGTGTGTGTGTGTGTGTGTGTGTGTGTGTGTGTATGTGTGTGTATGTGTGTGTGTGTGTGTGTGTGTGTGTGTGTGTGTGTGTGTGTGTGTGTGTCTGTGTGTGTCTGTGTGTTTCTCTGTGTGTGTACTCACCTAATTGTACTCATCTAATTGTGGTTGCAGGGGTAGAGACTCAGCTCCTGGCCCCGCCTCTTCACTGATCGGTATTAGGTCCTCTCTCTCTCTCTCTTTCCTGAGCTTTGTCATACCTCGTCTTAAAGCTATGCATGGTTCCTGCCTCCACATCACTTGCTAGGCTATTCCACTTCCTGACGACTCGGTGACTGAAGAAGTACTTCCTAACATGTTGATAAATTAGACGCATGTTAAACTCTTGGGTATCTTTATTGAGGAAACGTTCCGCCACACAGTGGCTTCATCAGTCCATACAAAGGAGAAACGTGAAGAGCAAGAGGAGAATGAGGTAATCAGTCCCTCAACCTTGAGTCGATGTGGTCAGTCCATTAATCTTGAGTAGAATACAGCATTGATGGACTGACCACATCAACTCAAGGTTGAGGGACTGATTACCTCATTCTCCTGCTCTTCACGTTTCTCCTTTGTATGGGCTGATGAAGCCACTGTGTGGCGAAACGTTTCCTCAATAAAGATACCCAAGAGTTGCACATGTGTCTAATTTATCAACATGTCGGTTCTCTAAACCATTCATCTACTTCCTAACATGCCTGTGACTCTTCAGCGTCCAATTGTGGTCCCTTGTTTGTGTGTTCCCTCTCCGGAACATCCTGTCTCTGTCCACCTTGTCTATTCCAAGGATTATTTTGTATGTTGTTATCATGTCTCCCTGACCCTCCTGTCCTCCAGTGCCGCCAGTCCGATTTCCCTCAACCTTTCTTCATAGGACATTCCCCTGAGCTCCGGAACTAGCCTTGTCGCAAACCTTTGTATTTTCTCTAATTTCTTGACGTGCTTGACCAGGTGTGGGTACCAAAGTGGTGCTGCATACTCCAGTATGGGCCTGATGTACACAGTGTACAGTGTCTTGAACGATTCCTTACTAAGGTATCGGAACGCTATTCTCAGGTTTGCCAGGCGCCCATATGCTGCAGCTGTTATCTAGTTGATGTGTGCCTCGGGAGACGTGCTCGGTGTTATAGTCATCCCAAGATCTTTCTCCTTGAGTGAGGTTTGCAGCCTTTGTCCACCTAGCCTATACTCTGTCTGCGGTCTTCTTTGTCCTTCCCCAATCTTCATGACTTTGCATTTGGCAGGGTTGAAATCGAGAAGCCAGTTGCTGGACCACGTGTTCAGCCTATCCAGGTCTCTTTGTAGTCCTGCCTGATCCTCATCCGATTTAATCCTTCTCATTAGCTTCACATCATCTGCGAACAGGGACACTTCAGAGTCTATCCCTTCCACCATATCATTTATATATATCAAAAATAGCACTGATCCTAGGACTGACCCCTTGTGGTACCCTGTGATACCTTGTCGCGTACCATGACCCGTTGTTGCCTCCCTGTCAGGTATTCTCTGATCCATTGCAGTACCCTTCCTGTTATACGCACCTGATCCTCGAGATTCTGCACTAATCTCCTGTGAGGAACTGTGTCAAAGGCCTTCTTTCAGTCCAGGAAAATGCAATCAACGCACCCACCTCTCTCGTTTCTTACTTCTGTTACCTTGTCATAAAACTCCAGAAGGTTTGTGACATAGGATTTGCCTTCCACGAATCCGTGCTGGTTGTTGTTAATAATCGTGTTTCATTCCAGGTGCTCCACCACTCTCCTCCTGATAATCTTCTCCATGACTTTGCATTCTATACACGTCAGAGATACTGGTCTCTAGTTTAGTGCCTCGTTTCTGTCTCCTTTCTTAAAAATGGGGACTACATTTGCCGTCTTCCATACCTCAGGTAGATGCCCAATTTCAAGGGATGTATTGAAGATTGTGGTTAGTGGCATGCACAACGTCTCTGCTCCTTCTCTTAGGACCCACGGGGAGATGTTGTCCGGACCCCTCACCTTTGAGGTATCGAGGTCACTTAACAGCTTTTGCACCTCCTCCGTTGTTTGTATGTCATCCAGCACCTGTTTGTATGTTCCCTGTTGGTGTTCCCCTCTGTGCTGTCTCCTCGGACCCATTCCTGTCTCTACAGTAAATAGTTCCTAAAATCTCCTGTTGAGCTCCTTGCATACCTCTTGATCGTTACTTGTGAGCTCCCCACCTTCTTTCCTCAACCTGATCACCTGGTCTTTGACTGTTGTCTTCCTCCTAATGTGGCTGAACAGCAGTTTCGGTTCTGACTTGACTTTCGATGCTATGTTATTTTCATACTGTCGTTGGGCCTCCCTCCTTGCCTGTGCATACTCGTTCCTGGCTCTTCCACTAATCTCCTTATTTTCCGGTGTTCTTCGCCTTCTGTACTTTTTCCATGCTCTATTACACTTGTTTTTTGCCTCCTTACACCGTCGGGTAAATTAAGGGCTCGTTCTGGTCTTCCCATTATTTCTGTTACGCTTGGAAACAAACCTTTCCTCTGCCTCCTTACATTTTGTTGTTACGAATTCCATCATTTCATTTACCGACTTTCCTACCAGTTCTCTGTCCCACGGAACCTCTTCCAGGAAGTTCCTCAAACTTATGTTGTCCGTCCCCCCGTTTATAGTCTGGCTTTTCCCGTTCGTCTCCTGTTACCCTCTCCACTTGTAGCTCTACTGTGTGTGTATTAGTGTGTGTGTATGTGTGAGTTTATGTGTGTGTATGTGTGTGTGTGTGTGTGTGTGTGTGTGTGTGTGTGTGCTCACCTAATTGCTCACCTAATTGTGGTTGCAGGGGTCGAGACTCAGCTCCTGGCCCCGCCTCTTCACTGATCGCTACTGGATCCTCTCTCTCTCTGCTTCCTGAGCTTTGTCATACCTCTTCTTAAAACTATGTATGGTTCCTGCCTCCACTACTTCACTTGCTAGGCTATTCCACTTGCTGACAACTCTATGACTGAAGAAATACTTCCTAACGTCCCTGTGACTCGTCTGAGTCTTCAGCTTCCAGTTGTGACCCCTTGTCCCTGTGTCCCCTCTCTGGAACATCCTATCTCTGTCCACCTTGTCTATTCCCCGCAGTATCTTGTATGTCGTTATCATGTCTCCCCTGACCCTTCTGTCCTCCAGTGTCGTCAGTCCGATTTCCCTTAACCTTTCCTCGTACGACATTCCCTTGAGCTCTGGGACTAGCCTTGTTGCAAACCTTTGTACTTTCTCTAACTTCTTGACGTGCTTGACCAGGTGTGGGTTCCAGACTGGTGCTGCATACTCCAGTATGGGCCTAACATACACAGTGTACAGTGTCTTGAACGATTCCTTATGAGGTATCGGAACGCTATTCTCAGGTTTGCCAGGCGCCCGTATGCTGCAGCGGTTATTTGGTTGATGTGTGCCTCCGGTGATGTACTCGGTGTTATGGTCACCCCAAGGTCTTTCTCCCTGAGTGAGGTCTGTAGTCTTTGTCCACCTAGCCTATATTCTGTCTGCGGTCTTCTTTGCCCCTCCCAATCTTCATGACTTTGCATTTGGCTGGATTGAATTCGAGGAGCCAGTTACTGGACCACATGTCCAGCCTCTCCAGGTCTCTTTGCAGTCCTGCCTCATCCTCGTCCGATTTAATTCTTCTCATCAACTTCACGTCATCTGCGAACAGGGACACTTCAGAGTCTATTCCTTCCATCATGTCGTTCACATATATCAAAAATAGCACTGGTCCTAGAACTGACCCCTGTGGGACCCCGCTCGTAACAGGCGCCCACTGTGATACCTCTTCACGTACCATGACTCGTTGCTGCCTCCTGTCAGGTATTCCCTTATCCATTGCAGTGCCCTTCCTTTTATGTGTGCCTGATCCTCCAGCTTCTGCACTAATCTCTTGTGGGGAACTGTGTCAAAGGCCTTCCTGCAGTCTAGGAAAACGCAATCTACCCAACCCTCTCTCTCGTGTCTTACTTCTGTTACCTTGTCATAAAACTCCAGGAGGTTTGTGATACAAGATTTGCCTTCCATGAACCCATGCTGGTTTTCATTTATAATCTTGTTCCTTTCCAGGTGTTCGACCACTCTCCTCCTGATAATCTTCTCCATGACTTTGCACACAATACATGTCAGAGACAGAGGTCTGTAGTTTAGTGCCTCGTTTCTGTTTCCTTTCTTAAATATGGGGACTACATTAGCTGTCTTCCATTTCTCAGGTAGATGCCCAGTTTCAAGGATGTGTTGAAGATTGTGGTTAGAGGCACACACAGCATCTCTGCTCCTTCTCTAAGGACCCATGGGGAGATTTTTGTCCGGTCCCATCGCCTTTGAGGTGTCAAGGTCACTTAAGAGCTTCTTCACCTCCTCCTCAGTTGTTCGTATGTCATCCAACACTTGTTGGTATATTCCCTCTTGATGTTCCCTTCTGTGCCGTCTTCCCACAGCCCCTTTCCCGTCTCTACTGTAAAAACTTCCTTAAATCTCCTGTTCAGCTCCTCACATACCTCCTGATCATTTCTTGTGAGTTCTCCACCTTCTGTCCTTAATCTGATCACCTGGTCTTTGACTGTTGTCTTCCTCCTGATGTGGCTATACAACAGTTTCGGGTCAGTCTTGATTCTCAATGCTATGTCATTTTCATACTGTCGCTGGGCCTCCCTCCTTACCTGTGCGTACTCATTCCTGGCTCTGCGACTGATCTCCCTATTTTCGTGTGTTCTCTGCCTTCTGTACTTTTTCCATTCTCTATTGCACTTTGTTTTTGCCTCCTTACACCGTCGGGTAAACCAGGGGCTTGTTCTGGTCTTCCCATTGTTACTGTTGCCCTTGGAATGAACCTTTCCACTGCCTCCTTGCATTTTGTTGCTACATATTCCATCATTTCATTTACTGGCTTTCCTGCCAGTTCTCTGTCCACTGGACCTCCCGCATGAAGTTCTTCAACCCTATGTAGTCCCCTCTTTTATAGTCAGGCTTTTCCCATTCTACTCCTGTTATTCCTCTCCACTTGCAGCTCTACTATGTATTTCCCAAAACACAGAACCACGTGGTCGCTTAGCTCCTAGGGGACTCTCATACTTGATGTCCTCAATGTCTGAGCTGCCCAGGTGAACACAAGGGCCAATCTTGCTGTTCATCCTCCCCTCTCACTCTGGTAGTGTCCTTAACATGTTGGTGCATGAAAGGGTTTTTCCCGCACCACGTCCAACATCCTGGCTCTCCATGTTTCGGGACCCCCATGTGGCTCCAGGTTTTCCCAGCAATCTCCCTGTGGTTGAAATCCCCCATAACCCCCAACTTTGCTCTGCTGGGGTGAGCCTTTTTCCTTGCCACCTCAGCAAGTGGGGTTTCCCCCATTGCTCTGTTTGCTCTCTTCATATTCCTCTCTTGGCCTCCTGCATTCTGTGGTGGATTATACATCACTGCAATGACCACTTTGTGTTCCCCAGACTGAAGTGTACCTGCTATGTAGTCCTTTCTCCTCTCATCTATTCCTTCCATTTTTCTCGAATTTTTCCCTCTGTTTTTTACGAGCAGAGCAACCCCACCTCCCCCCCACCCCTTCTATCTTTCCTCAGAAATTTTGGTATCCTGGGGGAAATTTTGCATCTGTTTTGCCCTCCATAGTTTTTTTTCTGTAACTGCAAAGATTTTCCGGGGGAAACTTCTCATTAAATTCTTTCTTGCCTTTTCCTCATGTTTATTCTTAACCCCATCTGCTTTTGGGTGTCCCAAAACCCTTTCCCCCTTCTTTTTCTAATACTGTAACTGGGGTGCGGGGGGGGGCCCAAGGGGATCGGTGTGTGATGGTTTTTTGGAATTTTCATTTTCCCTTTTGGGGGTGTCGGGGCGGGAGCCTTCCCCGGGTGTTTCCGGGGGGTGCGCTTGCCCTTTTTCCAAATTTGATCCGGGGTTATTCGCTCTGTGTCTTTTGTGTGTGGGGTGTTGTGTGGGGTGTGTGTGGAAATGGTGTGTGTATTGTGTATGTATGTGGGTATGTTGTATGTGTTGTGGGGTGTACTCCCCAAATTTACCACCTAGTTGATTTCAGGGGTCGAGTCCGAGCTCCTGGCCCCGCCCTTCACTGATCGCCCCTAGGTAAATCTCCCTGACCGTGACTTTATCATACCCCTTTTAAACTATGTATGGATCCTGCCCCACTACAAACGCTTCCCAAACTTTTTTCCACTTACTGATTACTCTGTGGCTGAAGAAAAACTTCCTAACATCCCTGTTGATTCATCTGTGTCTTCAGCTTCCAACTGTGTCCCCTTGTTACTGTGTCCAATCTCTGGAACATCCTGTCTTTGTCCACCTTGTCAATTCCTCTCAGTATTTTGTATGTCGTTATCATGTCCCCCCTATCTCTCCTGTCCTCCAGTGTCGTCAGGTTGATTTCCCTTAACCTCTCCTCGTAGGGCATACATCTTAGATCTGGGACTAGTCTTGTTGCAAACCTTTGCACTTTCTCTAGTTTCTGCACGTGCTTGGCTAGGTGTGGGTTCCAAACTGGTGCCGCATACTCCAATGTGGGCCTAACGTACACGGTGTACAGGGTCCTGAATGATTCCTTATTAAGATGTCGGAATGCTGTTCTGGGGTTTGCTAGGCGCCCATATGCTGCAGCAGTTATTTGGTTGATGTGCGCTTCAGGAGATGTGCCTGGTGTTATACTCACCCCAAGATCTTTTTCCTTGAGTGAGGTTTGTAGTCTCTGACCCCCTAGACTGTACTCCGTCTGCGGCCTTCTTTGCCCTTCCCCAATCTTCATGACTTTGCACTTGGTGGGATTGAACTCCAGGAGCCAATTGCTGGACCAGGTCTGCAGCCTGTCCAGATTCCTTTGTAGTTCTGCCTGGTCTTCGATCGAGTGAATTCTTCTCATCAACTTCACGTCATCTGCAAACAGAGACACCTCAGAGTCTATTCCTTCCGTCATGTCGTTCACAATCACCAGAAACAGCACTGGTCTAGGACTGACCCCTGCGGGACCCCGCTGGTCACAGGTGCCCACTCTGACACCTCGCCACGTACCATGACTCGATGCTGTCTTCCTGACAAGTATTCCCTGATCCATTGTAGTGCCTTCCCTGTTATCCCTGCTTGGTCCTCCGTTTTTGCACCAATCTCCTTGTGTGGAACAGGTCAAACGCCTTCTTGCAGTCAAGAAATCAAATCCACCCACCCCTCTCTCTCTTGTCTTAACTGCTGTCACCATGTCATAGAACTCCAGTAGGTTTTGGTGACACAGGATTTCCGTCCCTGAAACCATGTTGGCTGCAGTTGATGAGAACGTTCCTTTCTAGGTGTTTCCACCACTCTTCTCCTGAAATTCTTCTCCATGATTTTTGCATACGAAAACATGTCAGTGACACTGGTCTGTCGTTTAATGCTTTCATGTCTGCACCTTTTTTAAAGAATTGGGACTACCTTTGCTGTCTTTCCCAGATGCCCTCAGGCAATCCCCTGTTTTCGATAGACGTATTGAATAATGTTGTTAGGGGTACACATAGTGCCTCGGCTCCCTCCTCTCAATACCCCAAGGGGAATGTTATCTGGCCCCAATTGCCTTTGAGGTATCAAGCTCACACAGAAGCCTCCTTCACTTCATCCTCGGTTTGTGTGCACTGTGTCCAGCACTGGTGGTGGTGCCCACTCTCTGTCCCTTTCTGGAGTCCCTTCTGTCTCCTCTGTTAACACTTCTTTGAATCTGCTTTTGAGTTCTTCACATACTTCACGGGTCATTTCTTGTTGTTCTCTCCTCCTCCTTCCTTAGCCTGATTACCTGGTTCTGACGTTGTTTTCCTCGCTCCTAACGGTGGCTTGTACAAACAGTTTCGGGTCCAGATTTGCTTTCGCTGCTATGTCATTTTCATATTGTCTTTGGGCCTCCTTCTTATCTATGCATATTCGTTTCTGGCTCTAACGACTGTTTTCTCCTTATTCTCCTGGGTCCTTTGCTTCATATTTCCTTCCATTCCCTAGCACACTTGTTTTTGCCTCCTTCACACCTTGGGTAAACACAAGGCTCATCCTGGCTTTTTTTTCCATTAATCCTGTTACCCTTGGTACAAACCTCTCCTCAAGCCTCCTTGCATTTTGATTGTACAAATTCCATCATCTCATTAACTGGCTTCCCTGCCAGTTCTCTGTCCCCACTGAAACCGTTCTGCGTAGTTCCCTCATTCCTGTGTAGTCACCCTTTCTTGTAGTATGGCTTCATTTTGTCGTCCGGGCCTTGCCTGCTTCTCCCTCCACATGTAGCTCTACTGTGTATTCTAAGCGTAAAAACCACATGGTCTCTGGCCCCAAGGTCCTTAGTTCATTAGTGAGGTCCTCGATATCTGCACTACGCAAGGCGAATACAAGTTCCCAGCCATGCTGGTTCGTCCTCTCCCTCTCTCGTGTAGTGTCCCTTACGTGTTGGACATGAATTTTTCCAGTACCACCTCCATCATCTTAGGCCCTCCATGTATCTTGGCTCCCCATGTGGGGTCCAAGTTCTCCCAAGATCGATCTCCTTGTGGTTAAAGCACCCATGAATCAGACTTTGCCCTGCATCATGAGCTCTTCTGGGCCACTCTAGCCATGTGTCAACCATCGCTCTATTGCTCATCGGTCGTTACTCTGCCTTGGCCTCCTGTGTGTGTGTGTGTATATGTGTGTGTGGTGTGTGTGTGTGTGTGTGTGTGTGTGAGTGTGTGAGTGTGTGTGTGTGTGTGTGTGTAGTGAGAGCGTGTGTGTGTTGTGTACTCACATATTTGTACTCACCTAGTTTGTGGTTGCAGGGGTCCGATCCACACTCCTGCCCCCCTCTTTCACTGATTGCTACTAGTTCCTCTCTCTCTCTGCTTCCATGACTATCATACCTCGCGCCTAAAACTATGTAATGTTCCCGGCCTCCACTACTTCACTTTCTATGGCTATTCCACGTCTGACTACTCTATGACTGAAGTAAATACTTCCTAACATCCCTTTGATTCATCTGAGTCTCAACTTCAATGGGACCTCTTTTGTCTGTTCCCTTCTCGAACATCCCGTCTTTGTCTACTCGTCTATTCCGCGCAGTATTTTAAATGTCGTTATCATGTCTCCCCTGATCCTCCTGGCCTCAGGTCCGTCAGGCCGATTCCCTCCAACCATTTCTTCATAGGACAATCCCCGTAGCTCTGGCACTATCTTGTTGCAAACCTTTGCACTTTCTCTAATTTCTTGACGATCATGACTAGGTGTGGATTCCAAACTTGGTGCTGCATACTCCAGTATGCCAGACGTAAAATGTATACAGATTTTGAACGACTCCTACGATATCCGGAACGCTACCTAAAAAGATGTTTGCCAGGTGCCCGTATGCTGCAGCAGTTATCTGATTGATGTGCGCCTCCGGAGATATGCTCGGTGTTATACTCACCCACAATCTTTTTCCTGAGTGTATGTTTGCAGACTTTTTGCCATCTAAACTATATTGTGTTCTGGCTGTCCTCTTTGCCCTTCCCCAATCTTCATACTTTGCATGTGGCGGGTTAAACTCAAGACCAGTTTTTTGCTGGACCAGGCTTGTAGCCTGTCCAGGTCTCTTGTAAGTCCTGCCTGATCGCCTTGACTCATTCTCCGATTTGATTCTTCTCATTAACTTCACATCGTCCGCAAACAAAGGACACTTCTGAGTCTATCCCTTCCGATATGTCCATTCACAATATACCAAGAACAGCAACAGTCCTAGGCCAGACCCCTGGGAACACCCCGCTTGTCACAGGCCCCACTTTTGACACCTCGTCACGTACCAAGACCGTTGTTGCCTCCCCTATAAGGTATTCTCTTATCCCATTGCGTGCCTTTCTGTTATGTGTGCCTGACCTCTAGCTTTTTGCAGTAATCCTCTTTGTGAGAACTGTTCGAAGGCCTCTACAGTCCAAAAAAATGCAGTCGATCCACTCCCTCCCTCCTTGTCTTACTTCTGTCACCTTGTCAAAAAACTCTAATAGGTTTGTGACACAGGATTTTTCCTTCCTGAAACCATGCTGGTTGTCAATTATACCCTTGTTCTTTCCAGGTGCTCAACCACTCTCCTCCTGAATGTTTAGTGCCTCATGTCTGTCTCCCTTTTTAAAAATTGGGGCACATTTGCCATCTTCTCATACCTCGGGGAGTGCCCAGTTTCAAATGATGGTTGAAGATCTTTGTTAATGGTACACACAATTTCTCTGCTCCCTCTTTAAGGAACCCACGGAGAGATGGTAGTCGGTCCCAACCGCCTTTGAGGTGTCAAGTTCGCATAGCAGCTTCTTCACCTCCTCCATTTGGTATATATACCTCTCATCCCCTTGCAGTGCAAACCCCCCTGCGCTGATTTCCGTGGAGCCTAACTGGTTTCCACTGTAAATCTTCTTTAAATCTGTGTTGAAGAGCTCCTGACATACCTCCTGACGTTTCTTGTGAATTCCCCATCACCCTTTCCCTACATAGTCTGATTACCTGGTCCTTGACTGTTGTTTTGCTCCTGATTGGATGGTACAACAGCTTCGGGACCAGTCTTGACTTTCGATGCTATGTCATTTTCGTATTGCCGCTGCGCCTCTCTTCTTATCTGTGCATATTCGTTCTGGCTCTCGGCTTACTCTCTCTATTTACCGGAGTCTCTCTGTCTCAGTACCTTCCATTCTTTAGTATACCTAGTTTTTGCCTCCTACACTTTAGGGTGAACCAAGGCCTCGTTCTGTCTTCCCATTATTTCTGTTTCCTTGAACAAACCTCTCTCTGCCTCCTTGCATTCTGTTGTCCACATAGTCCATCATTTCCTTGTACTGGTATTTCCTGTCAGTTCCCTCTCCCACTGAATGTCTTGAAAGAATGTTCCTCAAGCCTGGAGTAGTTCCCCTTTTTGGTAGTTTGGTTTTCCCACCCTATTCCTGCTGCTCTCTCCACATGGAGCTCAACTATGTAGTCGAAGCACATAACCACAAGATCACTAGCTCCCAGGGGCCTTTCATACATGATATCCTCGATGTCAGAACTACTCAAGGTGAATACAAGGTCCAGTCTTGCTGGTTCATCCTCTCCTCTCTCTCTGGTAGTGTCTCTAACATGTTGATGCATGAGGTTTTCCAGTACCACATCCATCATCTTGGCTCTCCATGTTTCGGGACCCCCATGGGGCTCCAGGTTTTCCCAGTCAATCTCCTTGTGATTGAAATCACCCATAACTAGTAACTTTGCTCCCCCCATGTGTGCTCTCCTGGCCACCTCGGCTAGTGTGTCGACCATTGCTCTGTTGCTCTCATCGTATTCTTCTCTTGGCCTCCTGCAGTTCTGTGGTGGGTTGTACATTACTGCAATTATCACCTTATGTCCCTCAGACTGGATTGTTCCTACTAAGTAGTCCCTTTCGCCCGTGCCATCCATTCCTTCCATTTTCTCAAACCCCACTGGTTTTTAATGAGCAGTGCAACTCCTCCTCCCCCTCTCCTCCCTCTGTCTTTCCTGAGGATTTGATATCGGATGGAAAGATTGAATCTGTTATTATTCTGGTGAGTTTTGTTTCTGTGAGTGCTATTATGTCTGGGGATGTCTCCTTGATTCTTTCGTGCCACTCCTCATACTTATTTGTTATTCCATCTGCATTTGTATACCACACCTTCAACTTCTTTTCTAAGATTGTGGTCTGGGAGGTGTATTGGGGTTGGGGAAGTGGGAGACCTGATAAGGAACTATGGGTGGTTGCTGTGGGGGGGGAGTTTGTAATGCAGTGGGTGGGGGCATTGGATGTGGCATGGGTGTTTTGGTTTAGAGTGTTTGGTTGCACTGGGGTTGACCTGGTTGGGAGGCTTCTATAGGAAGTTGTGAGGGAGGCTGTATTTGATCTTCCTGTGTCTGGGATCTCCTGTCTGTCTTCTCCATCCCCTCTCTTTCCTCCTTTCGCCTTATGTACCATCTCTCTCTGTTTATTCCTTTCTGTTGTGTTCTGTCGCGGTCGAGATACACCTTCCTGTATGCTGGCATGTCCCTTAATCGTGCTTTCTCCTGCAGGATCCTGTTTCCGAGTCGATTCTGCCTGAAAGGTCATTTCACTAGGCCGGGTCTTTTTTTACAAACCCCCTATTTTCCGAAATTTTCCAGTGGTTCATTCGTCTTTCTCCTATTGCTTTCATGATGCTTTCCAATGCTTTTTTTCCCTTGTTTTCTTGCTTCTATGTTTTTCCCCTTCAACTTCTGGAGCCATTCACAATAGACAGCCTCCACCTTTTCATGCTTCCCACTGCATCTCCCTGTGTATCCCCGCATTCAATTTTGTTTTCCACCATTGCAGCTTCCTGTCTTCAGTTTCACTAGCTAATGTACTTGGCTTCAGTGGCCTGTCATTTTCCCTTCTCGGCTTTCACTGGGCTCTGCTGTGGTCTGTTAGGGCCTCAACATATAGCCTCTAGCTCTTTCAATTTACTACTGTTCCACTGATTGAGCTACTATCATGAGTTTTGCTCCTTCTTTCCTACAGTCCCCTTATTTGTGGACTGAGGTAGCAGTCGTATGTTGTCAGTCCCAAAAGGTTATTTAGTTCTTTAGGCTGTTCAGATTTTTCAGTCCTCTTCTAAACTCGGTATCTGGCCTCTGCTGCTTTGGACTTGTACCTCCCACTTCCTGCTTTCCATGTCTATCCTCTCTTCCATTCAATGCTAAGTTCCTCTGGTTTCTTTTCCCATTCATGTTCCCTTTTGTGAGCTCTGCTGCCAAAATCTTCCTTTGCTTTTCTCCTCCTGTCCCTTGGTTTTTCTTGTTGCTCTCTGGCAACCCATTTTTGTTTTTATCCTGATTGCCTTGAGTGGAGAAACCTATGTAATTCTGTATGTTAGGTAACAAGTATTGTGTATGTAATAGTTGTGGGGGGAGGTAGAGAGGAACTGTGGCTATGAGGGAGAGTAGTGGGGAGGAGAGTGGGAAGGAGGGTGAAGCTAAAGTGGGTGAAGTGGGAGAGGGAGAGGGGGGAGGAGGGAGAGGTGGGGAGGGGCAGAGGGTGAAAGAGGCGAGGGGAGGGATCAGGTGAAGGGTGGAGATGTCGGTGGGGGAGGGGGGGGGAGTGTACTGGGTGAGTCTGGCAATGTGTGTGTGAGTGTGTGTGTGTGTTGCGTATGTGTGTGTGTTATGTGTGTGTGTTATGTGAATGTGTGTATGTGTGTGGCATGTGTGAGTGATTGTGTGTTTGGTGTGTT
>NC_069400.1:87018690-87036190 GCF_026875155.1 Cherax quadricarinatus | reverse complement strand
CGGCTCGCTGAACACTGAGTTGTACTGGGACTTTAATGTCTCACTCATTTTTTGGCTGTCATCTGTGTATGTCCCATCCCACTAAACCAGGGGACCAATACTGGATAATGTTTCCCTTATATTTGGCACAAGAGAGAAAGTATTCTGTTTTTTTTTTCAATTTCCTTTATGGCTTTTAGTTCTTCCTGAGATTCTTGTCTCCTGTAAGATTCCTTCAGCTTAAGTTCGATATATTGTCCCATCTCAACAGCATTGTGGCCCTTCGCCTTCGTCTGTATAGGGAGTGTCTCTCTCTTTCTAGTTTACATCTTCTCTTTCTTTTTCTTATTGGAATGTGTCTTCAGCAGATCTCAAGAACCAAAGAGTTCATTTTTTTTCTAGGCAAATGTTCAGATCCGTGTTGTTTAGGATATCTTCCCAGCTTGTTTCATTTAGGACATGGTTGACTTGATCCCATTGTACGTTTTTGTTATTGAAATTGAATTTTGTGAAGACACCTTCATGACTGATCAATATTTTGCTGGTCAAGAGCCCTGTGCATACATGTCTGTACTCTATTGTGTCGCCGGGTTGCCATCTGGAGAAGACCCGGGCCGGAAGTACCGGCGAACCAATATCAATCTCTATTATGTTGTGATCTGAGTGTATTGTCTTTGTTACGGTTACATTACGTATCAGATTGCCATTGTTAGTAAAGATGAGGTCCAGCGTATTTTTTAGTCATGCAGGCATTAAGAAGAATTTGGTGCAGAGATTTAATAGTTCATGTGTGTGTGTGAATTTTCATCTGAGCTGCCTTCTGAGGTGATCTCTGCTTAAAACATTGTTTGCTATACTCCTCCATTTTAGGTGTCTCAAGTTGAAATCTCCTAGTAGTAAGATGTTTGGGGCAGGAGTTGGGAGATTTTCCAGACAGTGGTCAATTTTCTCAAGCTGCTCCTGGAATTGCTGGGAAGTTGCATCTGGAGGCTTGTATACAACCACAATGACAAGGTTTTCGTTTTCAATCTTTACCGCGAAAACTTCAACTTCATCATTTGAGGTGTTTAGTAGTTCTGAGCAAATAAGCGACTCTGTGACGTACAGGCCAACCTCCCCTTGTTTCCTAGGTAATCTGTCGCATCTGAATACGTTATAACCTGGGATCCATATTTCGTTGCCATAATGATCCTTTTTGTGAGTATCTGTGAATGCTGCAAACATTGCATTTGACTCCTTGAGCAGCCCCTTGATGTAAGGAATTTTGTTGTTTTTTGATGGCTTTAGACCCTGTATGTTTGCAAAGATAATTGTCGTTATATTGGTGGAATTTAGGGGAGTTTTATTTGCTGGCTCTAGTATCTGTTGTTTTGGAGTGGAGGCTAATGTTCGTGCCTCTGCTCCAGAAATGTTTTCAGTTGGTGTAGGATTATTGTCATTTCTTGCCAGTCTTTTTCCCTCCTGGCCCTTAAAAAACTCTGTCCCTGGAAGGGTTGTGGCTCCCGCTATTTGTTTCTCATAGTCTGGCTGATCTGTGTCTTCTTGTCCCCTTTATATGATGCGCCTGGCAGTATGCGTTGTAGCATTTTCTTTCATGGATTGATGAGTGACATATTTCTGGGTGAAATAAGTTATGGGAGAGAAAGTTGCACATTGTACTCTCCTGTTGCCTTGGCCTACATGTTAGGCATCTGTTTGCAGATATACCATGCCTGCAGATACACAAGGCATAGTATTTGCATAGATAGAATTTCCGTTTGCTAGGATTCATTGTAGCTGCATTCGCTGCTGGAGCAATTTTTTTCTGTTTCCTCCCTATCTATCACCCCTGTATGGACATCAGTGCTTCTACCAGGTTTTGCTGGTAATGTATCGACACTATTCCCTGAGGCATCATCCGCTTTTGTTCCATCTCCAGCACTATCTCTATTTTATACCCATGTGAATTGAATAGCATTGTCTTTACTTGTTTCATCACCAGGGCCAATGTCTCCTTTTAGTTCCCTGTCCTCCAGGACAACACTAGCACCTTCAGGAGTACTGTCCTCCAGGACAACACTAGCACCCTCAGGAGTACTGCCCTCCAGGACAACACTAGCACCCTCAGGAGTATTGTCCAAGACAGCCCCGTCCAAACCACCCATCTTATTTTCTCAGCTGTCATACCATGCTGACATGTCTTTCGAGAAAGATCTTTTATTAGTGTTCTTGTCTTTTAATATATACGTAATTTCCTCATACCGGGGTATCTCATTTGGGCAGACCCAAAAACATCTGTCTGCATTTATGTCAAGTGTGGTCACTGGTTTAAAATCCCTGCAAATACCATGGGACCATTGATCACAGAGATTGCAAACATTCCAGGTATGTTTTCGTCCCTTACTCTTTCTGCAGACTACACACATCTTAATGGTGGTGGTCATCTTACAGTACCTGACAACTCTCCTAGCCAGCTAGTCTATAATTTCTCGAAGTATTTAGTGGTCTTTAACAGTTCTTCCAATTTGGCTGCCGAGAATAGGCTTTTATAAATGTATATATATATATATATATATATATATATATATATATATATATATATATATATATATATATAATATATATATATATATATATATATATATATAATATATATATGATAGTTAACATAGGAAAGTAGATTATTAAATTTCTACCATATCTTATAATAAAATATAAGATATATATATAATAAACATGCAAATCAGTCAACCACTAGTGAAAATGAATAGGAGAATTCAATCCTTTCTGACTAACTAAATTATCAGAGAACATTTCCTTGATAATGTGGAGTAGTCATCGTAAAGCGCTTAATTTCTCTATTCTTTCACTAGTGGTTGTTTTGCAATTCTTGAAATCCAACTGTTTACTGTGTCTTACTATACATGCATATGTATCATATATTATTTCATATATATATATATATATATATATATATATATATAATATATATATATATATATATATATATATAAACACTGATCTCTGGCCGAAGGAGACTCGAACCTACGAACCTTGGAACAAGGTATGCAGTGCTTTACCATTCTCACCACACTGGACCAATACCTTGGCGCCCAGCTCACGTTAGACGTTCATCCAAGGCAGCCAGCTTTCAGGGAGAAGGCTTGCAGCTTTTCATCTCATCCCCTGCATCCCTCATCTCCCTGAAATCTGGCTGCCTTGGATCAACGTCTAGCGTGAGCTAGGCGCCAAGGCATTGATCCAGTGTTGTGAGAATGGTAAAGCACTGCGTACCTTGTTCCAAGGTTCGTAGGTTTCGAGTCTCCTTCGGCAAGAGATCAGTGTTTGTGTATATTTCGCCTGCTCTTGCGAATTCCTTGCACACACACACACACACACACACACACACACACACACACACATATATATATATATATATATATATATATATATATATATATATATATATATATATATATATATATATATATATATACATACATATACACATACACGTACAAATACCCTTAGGGCGCATAAAAACCCGTCAACTTTTGAATCCGGTTAGAGGATACCTTATTTCCAATGAATTCGTTTGAATCCGGTCCTTTGTTTACTTATTACTTTGAAGAATCCAAGTGAATCAGGTTAGTGGATCACTGTATATTTTGTACTAGTACCCACTTTAAAAGCAGATCTGTCTAACTGTTGTAGTTACTGTTTGGGGTTATCTGGGGTGCATAAAAACCCGGCCAGCCTTAAAAACCCCCCGGGGTTTTTTTTGGTTTTTTTCAGGGATACCTTGTTTTCAAGAATCCGTTTGAATCCGGCGTTTGGGTTTACTTATTTCTAGACAAATTTGGGGGAATCCGGATTGTGGGGCATTATTTTTGGGCGTTCCCGGTGAGTTTTTAAAAAGTAAAAAGAGTACTTGTGGTTGGGGGTCTCATGGTAAAGTGGCAAAAAATGTTGTAGAGGGGGTAAGTAGGGAAATTTGGGGGGCCGGGGGAAATAAAATTGGGGGCCTTTAATTCTATGTGTAGAAAAAGGTTTTGGTTAAAAATACAATTTTTTCGAAAAAAAAAAAAAATAAGTACACAAATAATATAGCACAAAGAAAATAGTTTTTTTAATTATCATGGGGGGATAAAAAGGGTTTATGGTTGGGGGTTTGGGATTTCTTTTTAAAAAAGGGGCAACGGATATTCAATCTTATTATTGTAGCAATTCCTGGAGTTTTCCTGGTGAAGCAAATTTCAGGGAAATGTACTCAAAAGATAATGAACAGAATAAATTTTGGGTGGACAAAAAGAAAAAAAACATAAGAGGGGAAAGTTTAAAAACTAAGGGACGAGGAATTAAAATTATTTGGGGCTTTTGGCAGAAAGGTGGGTTAATGCAAGTACTGGGGCAGAACCTGGCCATATGCTGTTCTGTCATACCGTATCGGGATCTGCTGTGGGTTGGGCATACTGCGTAGTTTGGTCTATGCGTAGTCTGTCATATGCTGTGTTGGTTTTGCTGCTGTAGCTGGGCATACTGCTGTAGTCGGTCATACGCTGTAGTCTGGGATACTGCGTATCTGGGCATACTGTTTTGTCTGCATACTGCTGTATTTTCCGGGTTTTAATGTGTAGTCTGGTATCTGTGTTTCCTGGTCATAAATGCTGTATTTTCCTCATTCTTGTCTGGTCATACTGCCCGTGTGGGCATACTGCGTGTTGGGCAAACGTTTTAGTCGGTATCTGCTGTGTCTGGTCTACTGCTGGTTTTGGGCATTTTGCGTAAACATCATCGCTGTATCTGGGCATACTGCTGTAGTCTATTGGGGTGTCTGTCATACTGCTGTGTCTGGTCATATTTTTTGAGCGGTCATCGCTGTAGTCTTTTTCTGGGTTTGTTGGTCTCTGCTGTATCTGTCTAATCTGTAGTCCCTGGTCAATTTCGTGCGGTCAACTGTTTTGCTGGGTTTTGTTTTTGCTTCTATTGTTGCGTCACGCTGTAGTTGGTTTTAGTTTCTTTATTCCCCCTACTGCTGTAAACTGGTCATATTCTTTGTCTGGTCTTTGCTGTAGCTGGGCATACTGCTGTAGTCTGTCATACTGGTATCTGGTTATTCTCGTTCTGCAAATCTGTAGCTGGTCATTTTGCGTAGCGGTCATTCGCTGTATTTCTTTTATATTTTGCTTCTACTGCTGTGTCTGTCAATGCGATTCGCTACGCTGTAAAATGTCATACTCGGGTTCTGTCATTCTGGGCCCTTGACGGTCTAGCTGTGCTGGGCATACTGCTGTTGGGGCTCTCTGTAACCCGGTCCCTTTTCGTAGCTTGTCATTCCCGTTTGTTTGACTTTGTTATACATTGTAGATTGGTCATTTCGCGGGAGACGGTCATCTGGTTGCGGTCGATGTGTGACCGTTTATACTGCGTAACTGGTATACTTGTACCTGGTCATACTCTGAGACTTGTTTTTGGAAACTGGTTTTCTTTGAAGGGTCAACTCTGTTAGGGTCCGAATATTAACTGGTCAAACGGTTTTTACGGTCTACCTGTAGACGGTTTCTTTGTAGCTGGCATATCTGTGCTGGCATACCTGTTCTGGCCATTCCCGGGTTTTGACTGGGCTACCCGTAGCTTTTTCATTCTTCTTATTTTTGGTCTACTGCTGAGTCTGGCATTCTGCGTAGTGGGCTACTTGTAGTCTTCTCCTGTAGTTGGGGTACTCTGTATTTGGGGCATTCTCGTAGTCTGGTCAACGGTAAATCTTGTCATTCTGGGGTGATTTGGCTCGTGTATCTGGTCATACTGCTGTAGTCTTCATCTGCTGTAGTCGGTCATTCTGCTGTAGTCTTTTCTTCTGCTGGTTTTTGGTCTTCTGCTGTATCTGTCTTCGCTGAGTTGGCATACGCTGGTTTTTCTTTTGCTGAGCTGGGATAATTTTTCTTTGTCTGGTCATACTGCTGTAGTTGGGGCTTCTGCCCCGCGACTGGCTTCCCGTAGTCATGTATTTGCTGATTTTTGCATACTGCTGAATCTGTCATTCGTTTTTGCCCGGTCAACGCTGTAAATTTTGGTAATTTTGGAGTCGGCCATACTGCGTTCTGGTCATTTGCGTATTGGTCATACAGTTTTAGTCTGGTCATAGCTGTAGTTTGGTCATTCGCTGTAGTCTTGTCATTCTGCTTAGCGGTCAATTTTCTTCGCTCATTCTACTCTAGTCGGTCATACTGCGTAGTCTTTTATTCTGGTATCGGTCATATTGTTTTATTTTGCTCATTCATCTATTGGTCATATGCTGTAGTCTTGTCATTCTGCGTTCTGGGCATACATTGCAGTCTGCTTATACGCAGGGTCTCGACATTTCTGTTTCCCGGTATTCTGCTTTCTTGTTTTCGGCTGTATCTGGTCATTCGTTTAATTTTGGGCAACTGTTTTTAGCTGGTCAACGGTGCTGGCATACTCCGTATTTTGGTCAATTTTCCGAGTTTGGGCATCGGCCATGTCGGTCTCTCTTGTCTGGTCATATTTCCAAATCTGGGCATCTGCCAAGTCCGGCAATGGGTATCTGCAAACTCTTAGTCTGGGCTAGGAGTCTTGGGCATCGCTTGGGGGCATTAATTGACTGGTATATGCTTTGGGCGGAATTTTCTGGCCTGGTTATACTGCTGGGTCTGGACATCCTGTGTTTGGGCATACGGTATCTGGTCAACTGCTGTGGGCTGGACAACTGCGTATTTGGTATATGGGTGTGTCTGGAAAACTGCGGGGCCGCATACTGCCCGTAGCTGGCAACTGCTGAGCCCGCATACGGAGTCTGGGCATATGCTGTGTCTGGCTACTGCGGGTCTGGGCTACTGTGTAGTCTGGTCTACTCGTGGGCTGGACTCTGCTGTAGCTGGTAACTGCGTGGTCGGACACGCTGTGTCGGCATACTCGTATCTGGCTATGTTGGTGGCTATGCGTGTCTGGTCAAAATGCGTGGCTGGGCATCTCTGTAGTTTGGTCATACTGCGTGGTTGGGCTACTTTTTGTTCTGGCATACGCTTTTTGGGGCTCTGCTGTGTCTGGACATACTGCTTGGGTTTGGCATACTGCTTTTTCTGGCATATGCTTGGTCGGAAAACTCTGTGGTCTGGCTACTGCGTGTCTGGACATATGTGGGTTTTGGAAAACGCTGTAGTCTGGCATCTGCTGTGGGTTTGGGCTACTGCAGTTTTCCCTCTGCTGTGTCGGGCATACCTGTGTTGGATCCCGCTGTTCTGGCAAATCTGATCTGGTCATACGCGTTTTGGCTACTGCTGTTCTGGTCATACTGCTGTGTCTGGCATACTGCTGGTCTGGCATACGCTGGTTGGCTTTTGCTGTAGTCTGGTCATAGCGTAGCTGGCATACTGTTTTGTCTGGGGTACTGCTGAATGGTCAAATTTTGTGTCTGGCATCTGCGTTCCTTTTCAAAGCTTTCCGACATACTCGTGTCTGTCAAAATGCGTTCCCGGCATCTCGTTCTGGTCCCTTTCTGTTTGAAATCTGGTCAATGCTGTATTGGCTACTGCTGTTCTGGCATTCTGCTGGTTAATATTCTGTGTCTGGCAACTCGTGTCTAATTGCTGTAGTCTATTTATACTGCTGTATCTGCATATTTTCGTGGTGGCATACGCTGAGTCTACATAATGTGGTCTGCATACTGCGTAGTTTTCATATGTGAGTTGGGCATATTTCTGTAGGTTCATACTGTTTTGGCTGTAAAAATGTTGTTCTGCAACTGTTGGCTACAAATCGTAGTCTGCAATGTTTCTGGAATTGGGGCATCTGCTGTTAGCATACTTCTTTCTGGGCATTCTGCTTTTGCTGGTATACGCGTGTCTGGTATACTGCGGTTGGCATTTCTGCTTTCCGGTAACTGCTGTTCTGTCATTCTGCTGTGTCTGGCTTCTGCGTATTTTCCTACCCTTTGTTGGGCTACTGCTGGTCAAACAACTGCTGAATTGTATACTGCTTTCCCCATACTGCGGGCTGGCATTCGGGGTTTAAATGGTGTACTTTTGTGGCATACTGCTGTAAAATGGTCATACCTGTCTGGCATACGCTGTTTTACTTGCTTGTTTAACTTTGTTAAATATTTTAATTGGGATCGCTTGTAACTTCTGCTTTGTCCCGGCATATGTTTTCTGGATACTGCTGTGCTGGGGAACTGGTATCCCGGCATACTCGTGCCCGTTCTGCTGAAACTGGTCAAAAGCTGTTGATGGCATCTGCTGTTGCTTCATAATATTTTCCTTGGTCAACGTTATTGACTGGTCTACTGCTTTAGCTGGTTATTCTTTAGGCTGGCATACCGTAGTCTGCTACTGCTTTCGGGCCCCTTGCGTAGCGGCATACTCCCCGGTTTTTCATTCTTCTGTATTGGGCATACTGCTGGGGTTGTCTTTGCTTTCGGCATACTTTGTGGGCCCGGCATACTGCGGATCCCGGGGTACGCTGTGTTTGGCATTCTCGTTCTGGCATACGCGTATCTTTTCATTGCTGTGTTGGCAACTTTAAACCCCGGTTACTGCGTGTCGGCATACTGCTGTGCTGGCATTGCTGTGTCTTTGCAACGCGTGTCCCGGCATACTGCTGTATCTGGCATTCTGCTTAAATTTTTTGGTCAACGCTTTGGGGCTTTTATTTTGCTGAGCTGGCTACTCTTTTTGGCATACTGCTTTCTGGCATTCTCTGTGCTGGCCCTTCTCCCTGTATCATTCATTTTTTTTCTTGCAAAATGCTGTTTGCATTCGCTGTTTCTGGCAACGGGGGAATTTGGTCATTCGGTTCTGGCCCTAGCTTATCGGCATTTCTGGGTTTTGGCAACGTGTTCTGGCAAAACTGCTGTACCCTGGGATTCTGCGTATTTGTCATTGCGTATCGGCATATTGTTGCATTTTTGCTCCCTTCTCTTTCGGCAATGGGTGTGTCTTGTCCTTAGCGTATCTGGGCTACTAATGCAGTCTGAACTGCTTGGGGCTGACATTCGCTGTTGCCCGGATTCTGTGTGTTGTTTGCTGTACTGGCATCTGTTTTTAAAATTTGCATACTTTGGTCTGCATCTGCTGTTGGTCTTTTTGGACAACTGGTGTTGGCTACTCCGATTTTGGGGCTCTGCCTAGTCTGGCATCTGCTGTGTCTGGCTATTCCCTAGCTGGCATACCCCGTTTGGGCAAACTGCGTAGTCTGGCATACGCTGTCTGGCAAAATGCTTTTTGGCAATGTGTGGGGGACATACGCCTGGTCTGGCATACTGCTTGGTGGCTCTGCTTAGCGGCATACTGCGTGGGCCGGGCATACCTGTGGGCTGGGATAATGGTAGTCTGGCAAACTGCTGTGGTCTGACATACTCGTTCTTATACGCGTTTGGGAAAGGGGTAGTTGGTCTTACTTTCTGTAGCTGGACTACGCGTGGTCTGGACATACTGCGTTTCTGGCAACTGCTGGGTCTGGCATACTGCTGTGGGCGGGAAAACTGTGTTCGGTTAAATGCTGTGGGCTGGGCCGTGTGGCATACTGCTGTGTCTGGCAACGCTGGGTCTGGGTACGCTGATCTTTGTCTACTGCGTGTTGCAAATGCTGTGGTCGGGCATATTCTGTGGTCTGGACAACTGTGTGTCGGCTACTGTGTGGTCTGGACATACGCTGTGGCGGTTTAAAAGCTGGTCTGGACATACTCTGTTTCGGACAATGCTGTGGTTGGACCCCCAAAGCTGTATCTGGTATACTGCTTGGTTGGCATCTGCTGTGGGTTTGGCAAAATGCGGCTTCATACCCGCTGTTTCGGACATACTGCTGTAGTTGGCATACTTTCGGGGTTTTTGGGGGCTGGGGCATACCCCTTTTTCGGACAACTGCTTGGTTGGCATACTGCGTATCTGGGAAAACGCTTTAGCTTTTGGGCAAACTCTGTGGGCATCGCTGTGGTCGGCCTGCGGTCTGGGTACTGTTTTTGGGCTGGGAAATTTCTGTATCTGGACATACGCTGTGGTCGGACAACCTGCGGGGGGTCGGCATACTGGTGGTCTGGGCATATGCTGTAGTCTGCATACGCTGGGTCTGGGCATACGTGGCTGGCATACTGCGTGCTGCAAATGCGTAGTCTGGACATACGCTTGGGGCTGGCCTACTGCGTGTCTGGCAAATGCTGTGGGCTGGCTACGGGTAGTCTACTACTGCTGTGGTTGGACATACTGCGAGTAGGACATATGCGTGTCTGGCAACTGCTTAGTCGTCATACGCTTGGGTTTTCAACTGCTGGGTTTGGACATAGCGTGTCTGGGCAAGCTTGTTGGACATACTGCTTTTTTGGACATACTGCTGTGGGTTTGGGCTACTGCTGTATTTTGGCCCTCTCTGTGGCTGGACTATGCTGGGGGGACATCTGCGAATCTGGATATCTGTTCGGACATAATGTGTGTTGGACATACTGCTTTCTGGGCATATGCTGTGGGCTGGACTACTGCGTATCTGGACATTGCTGTGGTCGGACATACTGCTTGTTGGACATATGCTGGATTTTTCATATGCTTTCTGGGGCTACGCTGTGGGGCTGGGCATACTGCTTGTCGGACATACTGCTGTGTCCCGGCATACTGCTTTCTGGCTTCTGTGGTCGGAAACTGCGTGGCTGGACATACTGCTTGGGGCTGGCTACGCGTGTCTGGACTACGCGTGGTCTGGACTATGCTGTGGCTGGGCAAATGCGTAGCTGACATACTGCTGGGGTCTGGCATACGCTGGGCGACATACGCGGGGTTGGACATCTGCTGTTCGGAATACTGCGGGTCGGTACGTGTGGGCGGGGCTATCGTGGTCTGGCATACTGCTGTATCGGACATACTCTGTGTCGGACTACTTCTTGGGCTGGACATACTGCTGGGTTTTGGGCATACTGGCTGTATCTGGACATAGCGGGTCTGGACAATCTGTGGGCTGGACAACTTGCTGTGCTGGACATACTGCTGTGTCGGCCCAACTGCTGTGGTCTGACTACTCGGGCTTTAAAACTTCTGTGGGCTGGACATACGCTTTTGGGCTTACTCTGGGGCCCCGGGCTACTGCTTGGTCTGGACATACGCGTAGTCTGGACATACCTGTGGCGGGGAAAACTGTGTGGTCGGGGCATATGCCGGGGGCTGGGCATACTGCTTTTGGGGGGGGGTCTGGAAAATTCTGCTGTGTCTGGTATACGCTGTTTTTCCCTGGGCAACTCTGTAGTCTGGACATACGCTGTGGGCTGGACAAACTGTGGTCGGCATACTGCGTTTCGGACTACGCTGTAGTTTTGGCAAAACTGTGGGCTGACAACTGCTGTAGTCTGGACATCTGCTGTGGGCGGACTCTCTGTGGTTGGCATACTGCTTGGCTGGGCATACTCTGTGTCTGGACATACTCTGTAGTTGGACAACTGCGTGGGCTGGACATACTGCTGTGGTCTGGGCATATGCTGTGGTGGACATAAGCTGTGGGCTGCTCTGCTGTAGTCTGGGATTGCGTATTGGACAAACTGTGTAGTTTTTGGGCAACTGCTTGGTTGGACTATGCTGTGTCTGGCAACCTGTGGCTGGACATACTGCTTTAGCCCGGGCATACTGTTGTCGGACCCTCTCTTGTTAAATGCTTGGGGTTGGACTATGCGTGGGCTGGTCTACTCTGTGTTGGAACGCTTGGGCTGGCATACCTGGGTCTGGCATACGCTGGGTCTGGTCAACTGCTTGGTCGGCTACTCGTGTTGGAAAATACTGCTTGGGCTGGCTTTCTGCGTGGGCTGGCATACGCTTTCTGGACTACGCTGTATTGGCTACGCTTGTCGGCCAACGGGGAGTTTGGTCATACGCTGGGGTCTGCATACGCTGTGGTCTGGAAAAACTGTGTGGTCTGGACAACGCTGGTCTGGGGCAACGCTGTGGTCGGACAAAAGCTTGTCCCGGACTACGCTTGGTCGGCAACTGCTGTACTCGGTCATACTGCTGGGGTCTGGACATTGCTGTGGGTTTGGGCATACTGCTGTGGCGGCTACTGGTGTCGGACATACTCTGTATGGCATACTCTGTGGGCTGGCAAATGCTGTTCTGGACTCGCGTACGGACTACTGCTGTGTCTGGGGCATACTGCTGTATCCCCGGAAAATACTGCTTGGTCTGGCATACTGCTGGCTGGTCAACTGCCCGTGGGGCTGGACTACCGTGTCTGGCATACGCGTGGCTGGACAACGCTGTATCGGGCAACTGCTGTAGTGGTCAACCGGGTTCTTCATACTGCGGGGTCTGACTACGCTGTTTTTGGACATACTCTGTGGGCGGACTACTTCTTTTTGAATACTGCTGTGGTCTGGACATACGCGTAGTCTGAAACTGCGGGTCTGGTCTATGCTGTAGTCTGACAACTGCGTGGGCTGGGCAATGCTTTCTGGGCATACGCGTATCGGCAAAATTTGGGGAGTTTGGGCTCAACGTGGGTCTGGTCATACTGCTTTTTTGGACATAGTGTGGCTGGCAACTGCTGTGTCGGGCAACTGCTGTGGTCGGACCTCTGGGGTTTCCTTTAAAAAGCTGTATCTGCACATACTGTGTGGTCGACAACTGCTGTTCTGGAAAATTTTTGCTGTGTCTGGACATACTGCTGTGGTCGGACATACTGCTGTGGTCTGGGCTACTGCTGGGTCTGGAATACTGCTGTGTCTGGACAACTGCTGTGGTCTGGGCATCTTTCTTTTGTCTGGACAACTGCGTGGGGTTGGACTACTGCTGTGGGTCTGGACATACGCTTTTTGGGGCGGACATACTGCTGGGGTCGGAATACTGCGTGGTCTGGACATACTGCTGTTCTGGGCATACGTTGTCGACATATGCTGTTTCTGGACATACTGCTGTGGCTGCATACCTTTTGGGCGGGTTAAAATCGTGGTCCCGGACAAATCTGTGTCTGGACATACTGCTGTTTGAAACTGCTGTAGTCTGGCTACTGTGGTCGGGCATACTGTGTGTTGGCAATGCTGTGGGCTGGGCAATGCTGGGTTGGACATATGCTGTGGGCTGGGCAAATGTGTGGGCTTACATACTGTGTTCGGCAACTGCGGTCGGGCATACTGCTGTCTGGACATACTTTCGTGGTCTGGACATATGCGTGTCGGAATACGCTGGTTGGGCATACTCTGTAGTCTGGACTACTGCTGTGGTCTGGACTACTCTGTATTGGACATACTCTGTTCTGGGCAACTGTGTGGGCTGGCTACTGCTGTTGGGTTTGGCAATTGGGTCTGGACATACTCTGAGTCTGGACATACTGCTTGGTCTGGAATAGCTGTGGTCTGGACATACTGCTGTGGGCTGGACATACTGCTGTGGTTGCTACTGCTTAGTCTGGTCAATCTGTACTGGGCATACTGCGTTCTACATTTCTGTGTGGTCGGACATACTGCGTGGCTGGAATAGCTGTGGGCTGGGCATACGCGTGTCGGAATACTGCGGGTTTTGGACATACGCTGTGGTCTGGGCAACTGGTGGTTGGACTACGCGTGGTTGGGCATACGCTTTTTCTGGACATACTGCTGTGGGGACTAGCGTGGTCTGGCTCTGCGTGTTGGACTACTCGTGGTCGGGCAACGCTTGTCGGACTACTGTGGTTTTTTCTACTGCGAGTCTGGACATACGCTGGTTGGGCATCTGCTTTTTGGACATATGCTGGGTCTGGCATACGCTGTTCGGGCATACGCTGTAGTCTGGAAAAACTGCTGGCTGGACAAAAAACTGCTGGGTTGGACATACTGTTTTTTTCCTTTGGGTAACTCTGTGGGCGGACATACTGCTGGTCGGCATACTGCTGGTTGGACATACGCTGTGCTGGTCATCGCTGTAGTTGGACATACTGCGGTCTGGCAATGCGGGCTGGCTACTGCGTGTCGACATATGCTTAGTCTGGGCTACGCGAGTCTGGACTTTCGCTGTATCGGCATACTCTGTGGGCTGCATACTGCTTTGGGCGGGCATACTCTGTGGGCTGGCATTTGTTGTCTGGGGCATACGCTGTGTCTGGCATACTGCTGGGGTCTGCAACGCTGTTCTGGGGCTAACCTGGGGTTTTTGGGGCCATCTGCTGTGGGCCCCGGGCAAAGCTGGGCTGGCATCTGCTGTTCTGGCATACGCTGTGGGGCTGGGCATACCGCTTACCCGGCAAAACTGGTGGGGCTGGTCTTCGCTGTGTCTGGGCATACTGCTGGGTTTTGGACAACTGCTGTGTCTGCAACTGTGGTCGGTTTTCTGCTGGGTCTGGCATACTGCTTGGTCTGGCATACTGCTGTAGTCGGCATTCGCTGTGGTCTGGCATATGCTTGTCGGCAACTCTGTGGGCTGGCCCTATGCTTTTCTGCATACCGTAGTCTGGGCAAAATGCTGTGGTCTGGACTACTGCGTGTCTGGCATACTGCTGTGGTCTGGTCATACTGCTTGTCTGGACATACGCTGGGTTTCTACTGCTGTAGTTGGGAAAGCGTGGGCTGGACATACTGTGTGGTCGGGTCATACTGCTGTGGTCTGGCATACTGCTGTGGGTTTGGGCATACCTTTGGGGCTGACATACTGCTGTGGGCTGACATACCTGTGGTCGGATACTGCTTGGGGCTGGACAACTCGGTTTTGTCTGGGCTACTGCTGTGGGCTGGGCAATGCGTGTCTGGCATATGCTGTGGTCGGGGCTACTGTGGGTCTGGCATACTGCTGTGGCTGGTCATACGCGTTTTCTGGGATACTCTGTTCTGCATATGCTGTGGTCTGGCATACTGCGTGTTGGCATACGCTGTTCTGGGGCAATGCTGTGGTCTGGACAAACTGCGTGGTCTGGGGTATGCGTAGTCGCTCCCGCTGTGGTTGGACTACCCTTTTGGTCTGGCTCTGCTGTAGTTTGCTACTGCGTTCTGGACATCTGCTGGTCTGGCTACGCTTGGTGGCAATGCGTGGTCTGGACAACGCGTGGTTTGGCAACGCTGTGGCTGGCATATGCGTGTGGTCATACTGCTGTGTCTGGCATACTCGTGGCTGGGGTACGCTGTGGGCTGGATACGCTGTGGTCTGGACATACTGCTGTGGTCGGACATCGCTGTGGGCTGGCATACGCTGTGGGCGGCATACTGCGTGGCTGGACATATCTGTGGTTGGCATACTGCTTGGGGCGGTCATACTGCTGGTCTGGACAACTGCGTGGCTGGCATACTGCTGTGTCTGGGGAACTGCTGTCTGACATACGCGTGGGCTGGATACTGCTGTGTCGGCATACTGCTGTGTCTGGCATACTGCTGTGGCCTGGACAACTGCTTTTGGTCTTTGGGCAAAGCGTATCTGGCAACTGCGTGTTGGACTACTCTGTGGGCGGCATACTGCTTGGTTGGCAACTGCTGTGGTCTGACAAACGCTGTGTCTGCATACTGCTGTGGTCGGACATATGCTGTGGGCTGGACATACTCTGTGGTCTGGCATAATGCGTGGGCTGACAAATCGGGCTGGGATACTGCGTGGTTGGACTAATCTTTGGGCTGGCATACTGCTGTGGTCTGGGCATACGCGTGGTCGGGGAAAACTGCTGGTCTGGACATAGCTGTGGTCGGGCATGCTGTGTCTGGGGCATACCGTAGTCGGACATACTGTGTTCTGGACAACTGCTGTGGTCTGGCAACTGCGGTCTGGGCATCTGCTGGGTCTGGACAACTGCTGTTCGGAAAATACTGTTGGTTGGACATACGCGTAGTCTGGAAAATACTGCTTGGCTGGACATACTGTGTGGGCTGGACATACGCTGGTCTGGACATCGCTGTGGGGGGACATACTGCTGTATTGGCATACGCGTGGTCTGACAACTGCTGTAGTCTGGACATACTCTGTGTCTGGAAAAAGCTGAGTTGGACATACTGCTGTGGTCCCGGCATACTGCTGTGGGCTGGCATACTGCTGTATCTGGACATACTGCGTGGCTGGACTATGCTGTGTCTTGACAACTGCTGTTGGGCTGGACAACTGCTGGGTCTGGACTACGCTGTGTCGGCATTTGCTGTAGTTGGGCATACTGCTGTGTCTGGACAACGCTTGGTTGGAAAACGCTGTGTCGGACATACGCTGTGTCGGACAAATTTCTGTAGTCTGGGACATACTGCTGTGTCTGGCATATGCCCGTGGGCTGGGCTACTGCTGTGGGCGGGGCATACTCTGTGGTTGGCCCCTACTGTGTGCGGGAAACTGCTTGTATTCGGGGGATACTGCTGGTTGACATACTGCTGTTCGGTGTTTGTTTGGAATTGCTGGGCTCATTCTTGGGCTACAAACCCACATCCAAATTAAATCTTTTAAATAACCTTTTTAAAATATTTTTTAATACTCTTAACTGGGCATACCTTTGGGCGCAAGGGGGCCCAAAAGTGATCCAATATGTTGGGTTGGGTCCCCTTTTTTGGTCGGATCGGTTGTTTGGGCTATTTTTTCTGACAATTTGGGGGTCTGGCTAACTGTTTTCTGGAAAATTTTTTGGGGAAAAACCGGCGGCTACGCTGGGGCTAATACGTTGGTTTTGGACCTTGCAAATTTTTGGACTATCGGGGTCGGAAAAACCGTGGTTGGACTACCTTGGGAAAATTGCGGGGGATACTTGGGGTTGGGAAACCTGGTTGGCAAAATTGAGGGTTGAATAGTTTTTGGGGGCCTGGGGGGGAAAAAAACTTTTGGAAAGGGGGTTTTTTAAAATTTTTTAATAGTGTGGTGAAACTTGGTGTTGTAAAATTTCATGGGGGGTTAATTTCTGGGGTTGGAATCTTTTTTGGGGGAACGTTTTCGGGAAAAACTGTTTGGGTTTTCATAGTTTCTGGAATACTGGGGGCAATCGGTTGGGGGCTACTGGGGGTTTACAAATATTTTGGGGAAAAAAAATTCCCCAAATTTGGGTTTTTAAAAGCCCAGGAATTAAAAAAAAACCCCCCAAAAAATTTTTAATTTAAAAAATTTTTTTTTGGTTTTTAAAAATTTTTCCCTATTTTTTTACCGGGCAAAAAACCCCCTTTTTTTATTTTCCCATTGGGAGTGAAACCCCTTTTTCCTTTTTTCCGGGGGATAGGTGTTTTTTGTGTAAACCCCCAAAATTTTTTAAAATTTTTTTGGGTTATTTTGAGGGTTTTTTGGAAAATCCGGTTTTTATACCCCCCGGGGGGTTTTTTTTTTGCAACCCACCCAAGGGCCCCCCAAAACCCTTTTTAATTTTTTAATTTTTAATTTTTTTAAAATTTATTAAAATTTTTTAAAATTTTTTTATTTTAAATAAAAGTAAAATTAAATTTGGGGGGGGATAAAATTAGCTTTTTTTTCCCGGGAAAGGGAAATTTTTTAAATTTTTTAGGGTTTTTACTTTTTGAAAAAAATGTTTTTTGTCTATGGTAAATTTTTTATTGGGTTTTTTTTTAAAAGGGGATTTAAAAATTTGTATTTTATATAGGGTTTAAAAGGGGCCTTTAAACGGTTCCAAAAAAAAATTTTTCAAAAAA
>NC_069400.1:86946190-87013690 GCF_026875155.1 Cherax quadricarinatus | reverse complement strand
GCAGACAGTAGGGCTATCGTAGGTTCAAGATACATGCGGGCGGTAGCATAGCAACCCCTCGCTAAAAAAGAAAACCCACACAAAAAATTTAAATTACACAGTATATACAAAAGGGGAGAAAAGAGCTTACTGGTTACCAAAGGTCCTTAACACATCGTAACCTAAGATCTTGATAAACAGTCGGCAAGCATATTTTCCTTACCGGCTATGTATATTATTCGTATATGATAGGGCTACAACCGGAGACTCCACCTCATGAGCCTCGTATTGTGGTTCTTCATTGCTTGGAGATACACAAAAGCGTTGTGATCACTATAAACGGTGATCACCTGCGAAGTTTGGCCCACGTAAACATCGAAGTGCTTCAAGGCCAGTACCAGCGCGAGGGCTTCTTTTTCAGTGCTAGAGTAGGCCCTCTGGTGCGGCTGGTACTTAGCTGAAAAGTAGGCTACAGGCTGCAACCCATCGTCCCCGGCTTGCAAAAGTACTGGCCCAACCCCAAACTCACAAGCATCAACCTGTAACGAAAAAGGTTTGGAGAAGTTTGGACACAAAATAAAGGGTGCAGTACAAAGTAATCTTTTTGCTTTCGTGAAAGCATTTTGACATTTTGGGGTCCAATTAAAGGGAACTATGTAACTGGTAAGTGAGGTAAGAGGGGCTACAATATCTGAGAAATTTTTACAGAATCTTCTAGAAAAATCCTCTCATGCCTAGGAAACGTTTAAGGGATTTCCTATCATGAGGAACTGGATAATTTTTAATAGCAAGAACGTTTGCAGTTTAGGGGCAACTTTGCCACTACCTGCTTCATGGCCCAAAAAATTAACAGTAGTCTTGCCAAAGGAAGACTTATATAAATTAACAGTTAAGTGGGAACTCTGGAAGGTCTCAAAGAGAGAGTTAAGCCTAAACATATGTTGATCCCAAGTATCTGACACAACGATAATGTCATCTAGATAAGCTGCAGTGCCTTCAAGTCCTTTAATAGCATGATGGCTAATTTTCTGGAATGAAGAGAGTTTTTCATTTCGAAGGGGGTAACTGTATATTGATAATGACCTACTGGAATTACAAAGGCAGAGATTTCCTTCGCCTTATCCGTCAAAGGTACCTGATAGTAACCTTTAAGGAGATCTAACTTGGACACAAAAGTAGCCTTACCCACGAAGTTGATTACATCCTCCAGACGAGGAAGAGGGTAAACATCTGTAATTGTGACCTCGTTCACCTTACGATAGTCTGTACACATTCGAAAACCTCCATCAGCTTTTTTAACAAGGATGCACAGTGAAGCCCATGGACTAGATGACTCCTCCACTAACCCATGCTCTTACAGAAATTCTACCTCCTGCTGAAGTAGCTCTCTAGGGGAAGAGTTTAATAGGTTTAGAGTTTCCCACATCTACGTCATGATAACCTGATGTACATTTTTTCGGCACATCCGAAAAAATATCAAGGTAAGATTGTAGAAGCGCACTTGAACTTGTTGCTTGAATCTTAGATAGCCCAACTATTAAAGGGCTAGGATCTTGAGAAGGACAGAATTTGGAAGCTTAACATTAATTTCAGAAATAGAGTGCAAAGAGTCAGAGTCATCTTCATAGGGAGAGGACAGAGTCATTACTGAGACTTTATCTGGTGTATTAAAAACTTTAATTTGATTTATGTGGTAAGTTTTAGTTTTTGAGGTCATGTCAAGGGGAGATACCACATAATTTACTTCAGACAATTTACTTACAATTTGCATAGGTCCCGTAAATCTAGCTTTCAAGGAGTGGCCAGGAATAGGTTCCTGGATGGAAGGAGCGAAACTGTGAATTTGTTATACCTTTGTTTCATCTTGTTTTGAGCACCCTTTAAGTTAGCCTTGGCTAACTGGCGTGCCACCTGCAACCTTGAAGAAAGGTTGTATAGTGTTGAGCTAACGTCTTCTCTCATCCATCCTTCCTTGAGCACCCGAAGAGGACCTCGTACATTGTGCCCAAAGATCAGCTCAAGCGGACTATACCCGGCAAACTCCTGCACAGTTTCCCTTACTGAAAACAGTGATTCATTACAGTCTATAGGAAAATCCATACAAAAAGTTCTCATCGTGGTTCTTAACGTCTGATGGAATCTTTCCATGGCGTCTTGGGACTGAGGATGATAGGCAGTGGACAAGTTGTGAATTATCCCTTGCCTAGTCAATGCTTCTCTAAATGCTTTGGCAGTGAAGATAGTACCTAGATCACTTTGAACAGATTTACGAATGCCAAAACAAGAAATAAACTTAGTTAAAGCCTTAATAATTGCTTCAGTATTAATGCTGCGCATGGTATTTCTTCTATGTGGTTTGCAGCAAATTTCTAGGTTACATTAAGTTAGGTTAGGTTGGCTTTGGTTAGGTTACGTTTGGGTAGATTACGTTGCGTATGTTAGGTAAAGTTTATTTTTTAGGTTAGGTTAGGTTGTGTTCAGACATGTTACGTTAAGTTAGGTTTGGATAGATTAGGTTAGGATATATTATATTTAGTTAAGCTAGGATATGTTAGACTAGATTAGATTCCTCTCTCCTTTAAAATTAACCAAATGCAACATTACAAAATGGAAACAAAATTAAATATATGATGAAGACGATAACAAAATTTCGGCGCTAACTCACAACTGAAGGTCAATGAGCAATGTGTACGTAACTTTGTCAGGTTTTCACTATTTCAAGTGGCGTGGACAGTCTCCTATTTTACTGTGTTTGCAAAAGTGAAATGATAACTGAAATCAAGAGGATGGGCTGGACATGCAACGAGAAACAAAACTCTAACATTTCACAAGCTGGCCGGTTTACTCGTCATGTGGATGTCTCGTGAAAATGTATAATCTCATGTAAATCTTAAAATGTACTTACATTCCATATGTAAATGTACTTACATTCCATATGTAATTTTCTAATATTGTTATTCTTGAGAGACCTGAGGAAGGCGTTACAGTGGTCACATGTTATTCATCACATCAGCTTTACTGGTTAATTAATACCCGTTATCTTGTCTTAGTTCATTGCAAAGCCCGGTCCTATTTGGGGTATACAACCATCCCTTGACATGTGGCTCACAAAAGTCAACTAACACTCGTGGATCTTCTCACTGCTAGGTGGACAGTGGCAGCAGGTGTAAGGAAATATGCCTGACTTTTATAACCGTGCCAGGGATCAAACATGTGCTCTCTTAGAAATCGGAAGCTTTGATTGGGGCATAGTACAAATCATGAAAAGATACTAAATAATTTTGATTTACTCAAGCATAAAGAACTTTGAATTGCAATGTTATTCAGTTGGCATAAGGTGGGTATGAGTCTCTTTTCATTTCAAGAAAAATTGTGGAGCACCTGAATAGTTTCTCCACGGATGTTGTGGATGCTATATCATATCAGTCTGTCAAGAACCAACTTAACATTAACTTTGCAAACTTAGAATTCTATTAGCCAAAATTCACTCCATGCAACAGTGAATGATGTTATTTTATTTGCTCTGAAGTTGATCTGGATATCTGGTTGTGCAAGTTCACAAGCAGTGTCAATATCAGTAAATAAAACTGATGGTGAATAATTAAAACCTCTGGTACACAGAGATCTTTAAGTAACTGTGTGAGAAAGAGGAGCGTCTGTGGCAGTACTAATATAGTACAGTGTTGGTGTATAGGCCATGCTGACCATCCACCTCTATGGAGCATTCTGCTTTACAATCCTTGCCTCGTATGTCTAGATAACCTTAATCTTGACATTTTTTTAAATATGAGAAAATACAGACTAAGTAAGGGTACTAAAGAGCTCTGCTATCTCTCTTTCCCAAGTTCTTACAGGTAAAACTTCAAACATCCCTCTCACTTTCCATTCTTCCGCTTCCCACACGAATGTGGATAAGAGATTCTTTGCAAATAGAGTTTTGGAGCATTGAAATACTATCCTCTTGTAAGATGTGTGCGCAAAAATTCATTCAAACTTTCAAGACGAGACATGGATACTTCTAGTCAAAGTTCTCTCGGTGTCGTGGCCTCCGGAATTCTGGTATTTTTGTTTTTGCTTCGAAGCTACTCGACATATCCGGCTGTTGCGTCGACTTGCAGAACAATATCAAGAAGAAGAAACTGTAAAGGTAGGAGAAGTGCTACGCAGCAGAGCTAGTGAATAAACCATGCTTTCCATCAACACCAATTTATCCTACAATTTCCTTGCCGTCTTACCAGTACAGAATCAAATGTTTTTACCCTGTTTCAATCCGGCAGTGACTGGAGGAAAATGAAGAAGAGAAGAGAGCATTTTGCTTTTGCTAACCATGGTTAAAACATCTAAATATTAAATGACAAACCTTAATCAAGAAACAAAAAGATTAACTCTAACGTCTTATGGTAACTGAGTTTCCCTTTTAAACACACTCTTTCTTTCTCTCTCTCTCTCTCTCTCTCTCTCTCTCTCTCTCTCTCTCTCTCTCTCTCTCTCTCTCTCTCATACACTAGAGTTTTTACAGGGTTAAATAAAAAGATTCTGTCTCTATTTACAAGCAAAGAGTTTTTATTTACTTCAACTCTTTCCAAAACATTCCCAGGCTTTGTCGTTATTAAATTAATATTGCTATAAAACGTAGTAATAACAGCAAGGCGAAGCTGACGCAATCTGGGACTAGAGTATTCATCTGGTCAGTTGACTTTTATTTCATTGAAGTTTTAATGCTTGACAAGCAAGAACTTCACATGAAGTGAAATTCTTGAGAACTGTACAGCTAGAGTGTATTTCTTGTTTTGTGTAATAAAAGTTATCTTCACGCTGTCCGCGAACTGGAGACAAATGTAGTACCAAACAATACTAGTTGTGTATATAATAGTAAGACTTTGCTGTAAAAGAAAAAGTAGATCTATCCATGCCTGATTCAGGCGAGAGATAAGTCGTCCTGCATAGAATATTCTGTTCAGAAATCAAAGCTGAGACGGGGGCTAAGAAGTTCAATAAAGTGGCGCATTCTCAAGATCTTGTGTCTCGTACAGAGATTTGCAGCTTCTAATTGTATATCATACAAATTATGATTCCTCATATACATTTGGAGTCAGATTTTCACCACCATAGGCTATCCTTTTCATCTATAGTTTATAATACTCATACACTCATTCTTACCACTACTCCAGTTTTAACATCATGGTTCCTGGAGACTATCATTATTTGTTTCCACAGAAGTAAATGTAACATGACATGGGTATTTCAAAGGTTAATACAGAATACTCACAATTACGATGCTCTTCACAGCAGCTCCAAGACTGAGGAACTGATTACCACAATGTTTGTATATAGTTCTTCTGTCTTCCATTCATGTTCTTGAATTTGTATTGATAAAGCCACTGGATGGCGGAACGTCTACAGTAAAGATACCCAGATGTTGCATATGTGTCTAATTTTTATCTTGTCGGTATTGTATACCATTCATGTACAATTAGGTATTGGTCAGAGCCAGACATTTTAAGTGCTTAGAGTTAAGTCATGAGTCCCTTGTGCCATACTTAGTCGATGGCACCAGCTATATCCAGTGCTACTACAGAGCTAATTTTGAGTTCATCCAGTGATTGATGCCGCCTAGTAGAGAGTTTTTTACGGGATATATTGTAATTACTGAAATTCGCTCTCCTCTTTTCCTTTTTTTTTCTTTGTAAATAGGAACAACATATGCCTCTTTCCAAGAAGAAGGCTATCTAGTGCTAGGCAGTAATGGCAGACGCTAGTAAGAGGTCCACTGATCTGTGCATAACTTATCATTCTTGGGCTCACTTTTCTGGGCCAACACCCTTTCTTTGCTCCATGTATTTAAGAAGATATACTTCAGCCTACTTAAGTTTCACTTCTGTTAACTATATTTTCGGGTAACAAAGGTGGTATTGCAATTTGCTCAGGTACTTACACTTTTGCAGCAAAATATTCAGAAAAATAGGTCAGCTTATTCTTGATTGTTGGAGAGACAGTTGTCTTCACGATTTAGATGTGAAATGATTTCATCAGGTGAATATCCTTGTCGGTCCTTGACCATATACGTATCACCAGGTTTTGGATCCCACTTTTTTGTTCCAATTTTCTTTTCGTGTCAACTTCCCATCCAGAGATGCACCAATTGCCAAATAAGAAATATATCTAATTGGTTTGTAATAATATTTTGGGAAAAGTTTATTTTTTTAAGGAAGTTCGGCCTAGTCGGCAAGTTTGGCTTGTTAGGCACCACGTTATTGGTTTTGGGACTTAACGAGCTGTTGGAGTGTGAGCAAGGTAATATTTTGTGAAAAGATTTAAGGAAATTGGTAGTATCAACTGTTACCCTTCATTCATATGCAACTACTCTCTCTGGGTTTATTGAGAAGAAATGGTGCGAAGTCTGCCAGTAGGTCCTTCCTCACTGATGCCTACATTGTTAGTGTCTCATGCCCGCAGATGGTGATGTGGTATGAACTTTCCAGGTAAGGCATCGCTGACCTATGGTGACTCAAACTCAGTCATCGCATTCCTGAGATATGACGCTATGTAACGAACGGTTTCTTACATACCACTGACATGACCTACCATGATAGTATATCTATTCCAATACCCCTCAAAGCTATGTAGCATATAATCCAAAGATAAATAATATTTAGTGACTGCCAATGAATAAACAGAATAATGGATGGTGACTGGATTCATGGTCCATACATGTAACTGGCCTACCACTGTTACTATTCAGGCACTGATCATGCAGCTAGGTTATTTTACAAATAGCTGTTTTGTGACCCGTTTGTATAAGCGACACCAATGCTTCATTCGGCAGCCCCAGATGTGCTGGAAAGGGGGAAGGGGAAGGGGTTGGCTAGCTGCGCTGTTATATAATTTATGGAATGTTCTACTCTTGAAACCTCCAACTATTAACTGGTTCACGTCATATCGAGTAACTGTCTTGGTTTCTTATGAGTGCGTCGTCACTGTTTGTAATGAATACAGTACTCGAATTTCATTACTCACATCTAAAACTCTCTGCTGACATATGTTTTGGCTTATTTTTTTTTTGTTTAAAGTATGTAAATGTGTACATATACTCAGCTGATGCAGCATAGTAAAATTACAAGTTTTTACTTTATCAGCTATATTGCTCCCTTGGTAGAGCATTGTTGGTAAGCTGTGGATAGAGCAGAGCTCATTACTGCAAGTCGCTACTAAAATTGTTGAGATTGTGAAATCCAACGACTCATTTTATCAAAACCCAATTCACAGCGTAGACCAAGAAGAATGTTTGTCTCAGTGAATATACCGTCAAATTTACTTTTATCGCTTTTCTAGGAATTAAAGTGATCTTGATTGCAGTGTTCAAATGAAAATGCAGATGTGGTGACCCACATGCAGTTTAGGCTTCAACCAAAAATACACCAACAAACATACTAAATGCCTTTGTGGGAAGCCGCCGGGTGACACCTCCCATCATTTATGAATAAATCATATCAATTTTAATGCCTAAAAATCGTTCAAATTTTATTTTTCTGTGGAGTCCATTAACTGAGTTGTTTACTTTATGGTAAATAACGGTGGTGTCCCTAGCCTGCTATTCGATTGCTAGAGTGCGTATAAAATGCGGCACTTTGCATCTGTCAATGGTGCTCTGAGCAAACAGAGGCATATTGCAGTTCATGTAACCAACTCATCCTTTATGTGGAGAAATTTTCTCCAGGAGGGGGGTATCAGCCCCTTTCAGCCCTTTCAGCCCCTTTCAGCCCTTAGGGGCCAAGCCCTCTCAGAAGGGGCGAGCGTCTTGTTTACTGCTAGAGTGAGTAATTGATCACAGATGCTATGCCACGTAATCAAGTGATCTCTGCTCCTTGCAGCGGTGTTGCAAATTGTATTTTATAAGAGACAGTACATCTCTTACTTAGCAAGACAATTAAGGAAAATCCTGCTCCCACTTTATTACCATAGTAAAGATAGTGTACATTGTTGTCTATAAGACAGCAAGAAACAAACATTCTGCTTTGCTTCATCGAGGAGGTGACAAGGATGCAAGGTACTAGGTCAGCGTTTTTTTTTTTTGCTGGGGCAGTGACTGCATGGAGCGCTGTGGCGTCTGGCAGACTAACTTTGACTCTACTACGAGACACTGACGCCAGGATAACCAGCAAAGGACACTGATCTGTGCGTTAGTGTAAATAAAGTGTCTCACAAAACACAATAAACTCTTAAGAGAAGTGTGATCAGCTTCTCTTGTGATACATTGTGAACAATAAAGACAAATCTTGTGGAACTAGTGTACCAGTGTGCGTTCCTAGACAATGGAAGACGTGGACATCCAAGACACTTCAGCTTCTATCAAGTCACCGATATCTGTCGAAGGTGTTGAGAACACCATAGCTCACGTTAACAAAGAGCAAGGTAATGTTACGAATTTCTTGTAGATCGGGATTGCGCAATTCTTGAGTCACAAGGAGTTTTGTAATCAACCTATAATCGGCAGTAAGGTGTGGACTTTTGAGTCCAAACAAGTAAGTATTTCGTCAGCCATCATCGAATGAAATATGCTGACATAACACCCCCTAGGGTAATTTATACTTACAAATTGTATCTCTTGACAGCCCACTGTTGTGATGGTTTCGACAGCATCTAGACCTCGTCTGCAGGGTGGCTGTGTAGACGATTTGCTGTCATTTATCAGCTAAGTGTTCATTATATATATAATAAACACAGCAGGTAAGGCCAAAAATTCTCATTATTGCAGTTCATGTAACCAACTCATCCTTTATTCATTTGTCCATTAAAAAAATTAATTAAGGTTTGGGTCCCTGGGTAATTTTTTGCTTTTTCATAAAGCGGGTCCACCCGTGTTGTTTTGTTTCCCCGGGGGTTTAAGTGCTTTGCCCTAATATTGCACCCCGCTGTTTACTGAGCTTTTCAAAAAGTCTCGCTCAGTCACGGGTTTTGTTTGCCCCAGGGGAAATTTTTTTTCTTTTTTCCCCCTATTTCTCCCGCACGTTGCTGATTAATTTGATTATTTATTCAAAATGGTTTTTCATGACTAAAAAAGTTTCTTCTTTACTCGCAAACATAGGCATTTACGTGCTTCGCTCATCTGAAAAGTCATCTTAAATAAGCTTTTAAATCTTTTCTAGATTAAATGAAAAAAGAAAACAAAAAATTTTGTACCCACTGTGGACCGAAATACTTTTGGTTGGTTAATTGATTTTATCGTCTTTGTTAGTTTTTGTGTACCCCTTTGTGTGACACTTGAAATGTGAACCCCGTTCGCCTGACAAAAAATCCGAAAAACCCGGGACAAAACCCTGCGGTCCCCAAGCCCCCACCACGAAGCCCCTCTTATCATTTAAAATTGGTAATGAAACAAATGTACATCTATTTAGTGCGGTATTAACCAGAGGGGCATTGTTTTTCCTTGAATGGGAGCCCCCCCCCCCCCCCAAAAAAAAAAATAGATTTTTTTTATATGAAGGTTTTCACCATGGAAAACCGACTCCATAATCTAAATTAAAAACCCCCGCTCAAGGCATACTCGAGGAGAATCCTCGCTAGGGTTACTCCCATTTTTTTGGGGACAAAGCCCATCAACTGGAGCAAGTTTTTAAAAATCATAACTTAATTTTTTTTTCTTTAGAATTAGAAATGGAGAGGGTGATGTCCATAAGTTCAGAATCTCATGGACATTTTTAACCTTACCTCCAATACAGAAAAGGACAATACTGCATCACCAAGGCCATATGCAACAGCCATGGGCCCAAAGAAAAGCCCAGCCACTTTTTTGGTTTTAGACAAGCTCCTGAAACTTATGTGCCACCCACACTCTGGGTCCCCAAAGGGGTAAACATGGAAAAATTAACTTAGGATAACAGTAAAGCCAGACAAAGTAACGCCTAACCTTAAAATTGAGTTGCAGGGGTCGAACATAGCTCCGGTCCGCCCTTCACTGGCCTACAAGGGCCCGCTACCCTGCTCCATAATTTTATCATACCCTTCTTTAAAACTAGTAGGATCCTTTTTTCCCCCACAGCACTCTCCAACTGTTTTTCCCCTTTCTGACACCTCATATTGAAAAAAGTCTTTCAACATCCCTGTGACTCCTGATCTTTCCCTTTTAGTTGTGACCCTTTGTTGCTGGTCCCATCTCTGAAACATCCTGTCCCATCCACCTTGTCAGTTCTTCTCATATTTTATATGTTTTATTATGTTCACCCACCCCCTGCCCTTCGGTTCGTCAGTCGATTTTCCTTTAAACCCCCCTCGCAGGGGAATTCCCCCCTTTGCCCAAACAGTCTTTCTGCAAACTTTTAAATTTCTCCATTTCTTACGTGCTTGACCAGGGTATTCCAAACTTGTGCATACTCCCAAAAGGGCCCCAAGTACACGGGGTACAGATCTTGAACGTTTTTAAACGAATGTCGAAATACTATTCATTTGTTTACAAGGGGCCCCTATTGTAGTTAAATGGTTTTTGTGCGCCTCAGAATGTCTTGGGATTTTACTCACCTCAAATCCTTTTTTCCCTTTAGTAGGTTTACAAATATTCCTCCTAGACTTTTCTTTTTTCTGCTTCTTTTTTTGCCTTCCCCCCCCAAATTTTTTGACTTCACTTGGGGGGTTTTTAAATCAAGGAGCCAGTTGCGGACCAGGCTGGTCCCGCCTGATCCTCATGCTATTGAATTCTCCCCTATTTTTTCACATTGTCAGCAAACAGGGGCACTTTTGAATCTATCACTTTTGCAGTCCTTTCGCAAAACCAAAATACACCGGCCCCAGGGGTTACCCCAATGGGGCCCCGTTTCCACAGGTGTCCGTTTCACACCTCGTCAGTACCACGATTTGCTGTTGCCCTTCCTGTCAGGAATCTCTGATCCACTGCAGTCCTTTCCTGTTTTAAACCCGCCTGATCATCGAGTATCTGCACTAATCTTTTATGTGAAACTGTGTCGAAAGCCTTTTTACAGTCCAAGAAAATGCAATCAATCCACCCCTCTCTCTCATGTCACACTTCCGTCACCTTGACGTAAAACTTCAGTAGGTTTATGACAAAGGATTTCCCTTCTCTGAAACCACGCTGGTTGTTGTCCATAAGCTCATTCTTTTCTAGGTGCTCCCCACCCACCTGATAATCTTCTCCAAGAATTTGCATTCCATTCATGTCAGTGACACTGGTTTTTCATATCCATCAAGTCCTTAAGTAAACTTCAGACCACTTGTGTGGTATTGAGACAAGCTACAGCTCCTAAGGCCCCAAAGCAGATCTCCTAAGGTGGAAAGTGTTGCAACCCCTGAATGGGTCACAATGTATATGATGTATATTACGTATATGTACATAATGTATATTACCTTTTCATATAATTTTATATTGCTTACATTTGCGATAATAGCTAAATCGTAAATATATGACTTTATATTATTATTTGGCTTAGTTATGTTGTTAGGTAGGATGTAACCTTCATATATTATTATTATGTGCTCATAGTTCAAGTCTTGATTGTCTAACTACTGTAATTATCGTTCATTGCTCGTTACTCTGCCGGCTTCTGTGTTGCTGAGCAGCAACTGTCCACGGAGCTATCACGTGATCGAGGTGGGGGTGTTCACACCTCGCCTGAAGTATTCAGTCTGGTCTAGACTCGCTTGGTGGTTGGACGTATTCTAGACAAGACGAGCCTAAATCTCCCTTATTGGCCCTTGTTGGAAGATAGTCTCTGTAGCTTTCTTGTAGGTTCTGTGGGACTCTGTTCACAGAACATTGTATAGACTTAGTGATTTTCGACGTTGTACTGAGGTTGTGTGTCGCATAGACACTCTGAGCAACTCAGGTCCTGAGCTGTAGCTTCTGACCTAATTTGTACTGGTATCTGTGTACTGTCACAGTCGGGGATTTCTGATGCTGAACTTAGATTCAGTATTATGGGAGTTTGGTGACTTTGGTGGAGGATCTGCTGATGGTCCCTACTTAGTGTCTTTATATTATCCCCTTGTTCCTGATTCTGTGTCACTTTTGCTTGTTATATTGCTATTGGGCTTAACAGTCGTTTTATTGTTCAAGCAGACTGTTCTGATTGCCAGTTGGTCAAGAAGTTAGTTTGTTTGAGGGCTTTGTCAGTCACTTGTTTAAGTCTAGTCGAGTCTTGAGACATAACGAACTACTTAGAGCACTTACACACATACACACACTTATTTGTATTATTAAATGTTAATGTACCAGACGGTACTTAAGACATAAATATGTGATATGTGCTTTCAGCACAATAATACTGTACACGAGAGAAGTGATTAATATTATTTTGATTACTGTGATTAAATTAATTTAATTTAATTTTATATACGCCTAGACAACTTAATTAATAAATTTATTAAATTTTAATTTCTCTAGTTAGTAGCCTACCAGTTGTAATCCTGAAGCACTATTAATTCTTATTGAATTCTAATGGATAATTGGACAAGGATACTGACTAATTGTTACGAAAACCCAGTAACAGGCTGGATGCTAGAAGGGCAGTCCTTTCTAGTATTCACTGAAGACCTCTAAGCTTTTGAGAAATCGCGGTTTTTGTAACAGAAAGCTATTGCTCTTTGTGTCATCGTTAAATAAACGTAAGCTCATGAGGTTCCAAAACTGATCTTCCATGGTGATAAGCTACATCTCTTGGTCTCATAGTAAAACAAAGGTAAGCTTCTAAGGTCCAAAAGCAGATGTTTCTGATCACTTATCAGAAACTTAAAACGCAATTCTCGGTCCCCCAAGTGTCTTACAACCCCTGTTAGCAAGTGGTAATCAGAACTATTGGTAACTAGAAGTAGAACTAGTGGTAACTAGAAGTAGAACTAGTGGTAACTACAAGTAGAACTAGTGGTAACTAAAAGTAGAACTAGTGGTAACTTGAAGTAGAACTAGCGGTAACTAGAAGTAGAACTAGTGATAATTAGAAATAGAACTAGTGGTAACTAGAAGGAGAAGTAGTGGTAACTAGAAGTAGAACTAGTGGTAACTAGAAGTAGTGGTAACTAGAAGTAGAACTAGTGGTAACAAGAAGTAGTGGTAACTAGGAGAAGTAGTGGTAACTAGGAGAAGTAGTGGTAACTAGGAGAAGTAGTGGCAAGTAGAAGTAGTGATATACACTGCTTAAATCACAACTCACAACTACCACAGCAACAACCTATGCAACTCACAACTACCACAACCACATGTTGCACAACTCACAACTACCACAACCACATCCTATGCAACTCACAACTAACACAACCACACCTTGCACAACTCACAACTACCACAACCAAAACCTATGCAACTCACAACTACCACAACCTCACCATGCACAACTCACAGCTACCACAACCACATCCTATGCAACTCACAACTACCACAACTACACCTTGCACAACTCACAACTACCACAACCACACCATGCACAACTCACAGCTACCACAACCACATCCTGTGCAACTCACAGCTACCACAACCACACCTTGCACAACTCACAACTACCACAACCACACCTTGCACAACTCACAGCTACCACAACCACAGGCTGTGCAACTCACAGCTACCACAACCACACCCTGTGCAACTCACAACTACCACAATCACACCTTGCACAACTCACAACTACCACAACCACACACCTTGCACAACTCACAGCTACCACAACCACACGCTGTGCAACTCACAGCTACCACAACCACACCCTGTGCAACTCACAACTACCACAACCACACCTTGCCAACTCACAACTACCACAACCACATCCTATGCAACTCACAACTACCACAACCACACCATGCACAACTCACAGCTACCACAACCACACCCTGTGCAACTCACAGCTACCACAACCACACCATGCACAACTCACAGCTACCACAACCACAACCTATGCAACTCACAACTACCACAACCTCACCATGCACAACTCACAGCTACCACAACCACATCCTATGCAACTCACAACTACCACAACTACACCATGCACAACTCACAGCTACCACAACCACATCCTATGCAACTCACAACTACCACAACCACACCATGCACAACTCACAGCTACCACAACCACATCCTGTGCAACTCACAGCTACCACAACCACACCTTGCACAACTCACAACTACCACAACCACACCTTGCACAACTCACAGCTACCACAACCACAGGCTGTGCAACTCACAGCTACCACAAACCACACCCTGTGCAACTCACAACTACCACAATCACACCTTGCACAACTCACAACTACCACAACCACACCTTGCACAACTCACAGCTACCACAACCACACGCTGTGCAACTCACAGCTACCACAACCACACCCTGTGCAACTCACAACTACCACAACCACACCTTGCACAACTCACAACTACCACAACCACATCCTATGCAACTCACAACTACCACAACCACACCTTGCACAACTCACAACTACCACAACCACATCCTATGCAACTCACAACTACCACAACCACATCCTATGCAACTCACAACTATCACAACCACACCATGCACAACTCACAACTACCACAACCACACCCTGTGCAACTCACAGCTACCACAACCACACCCTGTGCAACTCACAGCTACCACAACCACACCCTGTGCAACTCACAACTACCACAACCACACCTTGCACAACTCACAACTACCACAACCACACACTGTGCAACTCACAGCTACCACAACCACACCCTGTGCAACTCACAACTACCACAACCACACCTTGCACAACTGACAACTACCACAACCACATCCTATGCAACTAACAACTACCACAACCACACCTTGCACAACTCACAACTACCACAACCACATCCTATGCAACTCACAACTACCACAACCACACCATGCACAACTCACAGCTACCACAACCACACCTGTGCAACTCACAGCTGCCACAACCACACCCTGTGCAACTCACAACTACCACAAAAACAACTTGCACAGCTCACAACTACCACAACCACATCCCATGCAACTCACAACTACAACAACCACACCCTGTGCAACTCACAGCTACCACACCCACACCCTGTGCAACTCACAGCTACCACAACCACACCCTGTGCAACTCACAACTACCACAACCACACCTTGCACAACTCACAACTACCACAACCATACCCTGTGCAACTCACAGCTACCACAACCACACCCTGTGCAACTCACAACTATCACAACCACACCTTGCACAACTCACAGCTACCACAACCACATCCTATGCAACTCACAACTACCACAACCACACCATGCACAACTCACAGCTACCACAACCACACCCTGTGCAACTCACAGCTACCACAACCACACCCTGTGCAACTCACAGCTACCACACCCACACCCTGTGCAACTCACAACTACCACAACCACACCTTGCACAACTCACAACTACCACAACCACATCCTATGCAACTCACATCTACCACAACCACACCATGCACAACTCACAGCTACCACAACCACACCCTGTGCAACTCACAGCTACCACAAACACACCCTGTGCAACTCACAACTACCACAACCACACCTTGCACAACTCACAACTACCACAACCACACCATGCACAACTAACAGCTACCACAACCACACCCTGTGCAACTCACAGCTGCCACAACCACACCCTGTGCAACTCACAACTACCACAACCACACCTTGCACAACTCACAACTACCACAACCACATCCTATGCAACTCGAAACTACCACAACCACATCCTATGCAACTCACAACTACCACAACCACACCATGCACAACTCACAGCTACACAAACCACACCCTGTGCAACTCACAGCTACCATAACCACACCCTGTGCAACTCACAACTACCACAACCACACCTTGCACAACTCACAGCTACCACAACCACATCCTATGCAACTCACAACTACCACAACCACACCATGCACAACTCACAGCTACCACAACCACACCCTGTGCAACTCACAGCTACCACAACCTCACCCTGTGCAACTCACAACTACCACAACCACACCTTGCACAACTCACAACTACCACAACCACATCCTAAGCAACTCACAACTACCACAACCACACCATGCACAACTCACAGCTACCACAACGACACCCTGTGCAACTCACAGCTACCACAACCACACCCTGTGCAACTCACAATTACCACAACCACACCTTGCACAACTTAAAACTACTACAACCACATCCTATGCAACTCACAACTACCACAATCACACCATGCACAACTCACAGCTACCACAACCACACCCTGTGCAACTCACAGCTACCACAACCACACCCTGTGCAACTCACACCTACCACAACCACACCTTGCACAACTCACAACTACCACAACCACATCCTATGCAACTCACAACTACCACAACCACACCATGCACAACTCACAGCTACCACAACCACACCCTGTGCAATTCACAGCTACCACAACCACACCCTGTGCAACTCACAGCTACCACAACCACACCCTCTGCAACTCACAACTACCACAACCACACCCTGCACAACTCACAGCTACCACAACCACACCTTGTGCATCTCACAGCTGCCACAACCACAACCTGTGCAACTCACAACTACCACAACCACACCCTGCACAACTCACTGCTACCACAACCACACACTGTGCAACTCACAGCTACCACATCCACACCCTGTGCAACCACACACTCTACTAAACTCTAGTGACAATCATCACCCTTACATACTCACAACTCTTCAAGTTCAACCAAAAGTCACAACTCACAACTCACAACTACACTCTGTATAACCATCTCTACAAACTCACGTCCATTATAACTATTACCATCTCCCTACAGCTCACAAAGCACTCACAAATCACAAACACTCACAACTTTGTACAAAAACAAAAGCATTACCATAAACTTTACTTCCAAAAAAAAAATCACAACCCTACAACTCTGTACTCTAGTGATACTGGCAAGTTCCCCACCTCCCCAGCCCATCACAAGGCAATATCTACCTACATACTGACTGTAACAGCACACACACACACACACACACACACACACACACAACCTTATTTTAAGCTGGTGTAGCTCGATTTGGGATGGTGTCTATTCAACACAGTGCTAACCTAAGAACTAGCAGAAACTGTTCTAGGGATGATGTGTGACCACATGAGGTATGAAATACCGTACTTTCACCCAGTACATTTCTCATGAGACGAGGCGTGGTGGCTCACAAGATACATAAATTTAGTACGTTACACCTGTCCCAGCAAGTAGCAAGTCCATCCTTAATTGTCAATGTCAATATAATTGTTAGTGCTAAGCACAAGAATGGACCTTCACCTGCGGTAAGACTATTAATAATTTTTTCCTTACAGCCAACATTTTCTTTAAGACAAGGCTTATTACCTCACAAATATGTAAATTAACTGACCCACAGGTTGCCGCTGAACTCCCTCTCATAATTTCCCCACCTCACCAATCGGCCTTTTACAATTACATTCAATCTCTTATGAGCTCATAATACACAATCATACAAATTTTAGACAGAGAGATTATTAAAATATATATTTATGTGCATTTTTTTTTACCTAGGTTAACCCCAAAAATCAAAAGTGACTTTTATGTTTTCCCAACACACAAATTCACCACACACACCTATATATTACCAAGTACTTTCATACACACAAACTCACAAGCAACCACAAGCAGACACACAAGCATCAGTCTCCTTAGTAAATGAATTTACTCAGATGTGCACATAAAATGCACTTACATAGCAGCACATGCGAGGTTTTTTACCTCGGATAACCAAAAACTTCAGACAAAGTCTCTTATTTCCATTGGTGCTCAAGTATTCCGAGAAACAAGGAATACTTGAAACAGGGAAGACCATTTACATACATGATACATGGCATGCAAATGGTGAGTCGTATATATATATATTAGTGGCATTTTTACAATAGGTAAATGTTATTATTTCTGGTAATCATTACACACCTCATTAGTGCATACATTCCCAAGTTTTCCTTATTTACGTCACTTATACTCCAACACATAGTGATTCCTACAGTGATTTCAATGCTACATTGTGGGGGGAGGGGGATTTTCCCAGTAACTCATCACAAGACGTCTATTCTTCAGTACTTTGAGTAGTTTGAGTGTTATTTCATGATGAGGATCTCACACTAACTCATGTCAAGACATCAGTACTAAAAAATATAACAGTTCTAGGGAAATGAATTAGAAAAATCATCATCAGAGGGCCCCTAGCTCCCTTGCAGTACTATTCTTTCTTAGTATTTGACTGATTCCACTGTTACTACTACCTCTCTTCCTCCTTTCCTACTACCTCTCATGTCCCATCCCTGTCTGCTGGCCTATATATACTCCATCCTTCTCTCCTTTTCGTTAATGCGACTTTATAAATGGTCAAAATCGGACCGAAACGTTGTCGTAAGTTCCTCTCTTGTATGTGCAGGTTATTTGTGTATCGACAGTTACCTCCATGCTCACAGAAAATCCTTTAACTGAACCCTTCTCGTTTCGTTCAAAATTTATATCGATTTCCTTTCTCACTCCTACCATCCTCGAATAACATTTCAAATATTACAAAACTCAATATGCATATATTTCCATCATGAGATTATTCTAATAACTTAATATGGTTCCTGCTAAACATGGTTACTAATAAACCATGTTTTTCGGTAAAAAGAGTTTCTCGGGGAATGCTTTTTGGCATTACTCTACCTGCACGAACTTCTCAGTTACCTGTGATGTCACAGCACCTGGTAATACCTGCTCAAACTTCTCAGTTACCTGTGATGTCACAGCACCTGGCCATACCTGCTCAAACTTCTCAGTCACCTGGGATGTCACAGAGCCTCGAGCATATCTGTCCTAGCTTGATCAAACTTGTCAGGTCGCTGTGACGACACAACACCTACCCACACTGTCACTCTCCAATGTTTCTATATTCCACCATTAAAAATTTATTTTGTAATGAAATATATTAGAAATATTTTTATACCTTAACCACAAACAAATATGAATTGTCTTTTCATGTAAGGTTATCCTTGAAGAATTGAGACACTTATGAAACATATGGGAATCTTTATTAAAGAAACGTTTCGCCACACAGTGGCTTCATTAGTCCAATACAAAGCAGAAAGGTATAAGGAGAGGAGGAGTTTGAGGTAATCAGTCCCTCAGCCTGGAACCGATGTGTTCAGTTCATCGCTCATGTAGGACGTGCAGCATAGGGCCAGAGAGGTGGCTTATATGCTGGAGCCAGGTGAGTCGAAGGAAAAAAAATCGACACCATGCCCAGCCCTTCTAGGGCAGGGTAGGTGCCTGAGCCAGAGCTTGCAGCTTACAAGACTGCCATTCCCATTAGCCCCCTTGGGGTGGGGATGGCAGACCAGAGAGGCCTAGCTTCTCCCTACGAGCCCCGTGAGGGCGGGGGATGTGGCTAAGCCTGGGGAATGTTGGTCCCGACGATGAGGAGGTGCTTGCACCTCCTCCCATGACAGACATTAGTCTGAGATATTCCCTAGAAAGGCAGCCAAGGCCGGGCCACCACTTGGAAAAGGCCCGGACCGGGAGAGTACCGGCGAATCAAGAAGAACAAGAAGTCGAAGCAGGATGAGGCGGGATCACAGTGGGACCATTTACTAGTGGATGGTCCCACTTACACCATCGATAAAGTATTAACAAATCCTAATACCGTTGACGTAAGTCATGGTTGCACTCTACTAGGCCCAACAGATGCTCCATTCTGTACGACACTCCAGCAAACACAGTCCTCTTGATTCACCTGCCATCTTAGTTTTAGAGTATATTTGTGCCACACACTCTGATTTTCTCTCCATAAATACTTCTGCGAAAACATTTTCTTTCAATGTGGACATCACACACTTACCCAATTTTCTAACAATATATTCCTGGCAACCCCATGGAGTGAAAGGAGTATAAGAAGGCTTGACCTGTTTCCTGACAACCCTCACCTAATCTCTGGTGAGTGGGTATCAAGTGAAAATATTATGGGGAAGACAACTTGTGCTTAACTTCACATTAAAGTTCCTCAGGACGGTTCACATTACTTTATATTGACATATGTGTGTGTATATCAGACTGTTAGATGTACTTATAAACCTGTCTACTACAACATTATGTGTTCATATTTACAAAGTGCGTTATAGATCTGCATTCATGTTGTCAAGTAAGTGTTAGATCTATGTTCATGTTTTTCATGTGGGTGTTAGATCTATGGTCGTATTTTCAAAGTGTTTTATAGATCTGCATTCATGTTAAGCAGGTGTTAGATCTATGTTCATGTTCAAGTGGGTGTTAGAACTATGCTCATGATAACCAAGTGTATTATAGATGTACGATCATATTTACAAGTTGATGTTAGATCTATGTTCAGGTTAATTATGTTATAGATATACACTTCAAAGTGTGTTATAGATCTACGATCATGTTTCAGTATGAGTTTGATCTATATTCATGTTAACAATCTGTGTTATAGATATACTTATAGAAATATTATACGTGGTTTGTTATTGACTAAAAATTGTTACAGAACTGATTTTCCCCCAACCGGCCAATAACGGCAGAAGTTGCAAATCGAGACCACACAATACGTCTAAGATAATGAAATACCTTAAGTATGGAAGGTTTTGAATGTTAGTTTTTTTTTATTACTAAATGCGGTTTTGATGACTAAATATTGTATTGTTGAATAAATAAGTTTATTTATTCTCTGTGTAATCCTATAATTGTAGAAATTCTGCAAGAAATTCTGATAAACTATTGTTTAAAAAATTAAAAATGTAAAAAAGAAAAATGATTATGAAAAATATATTACATTAATTAAAGTGTATATTATTAAGGATTTTAGTGGTGATAAATTACTTTTAGTACAACAAGTCAACTGTACTGATGTAAAATTAAACAGAGAGGCAGTGTTGTTGATGCCACTTAGCAGTCAATATTTACTTAGAATATCTGTATGTCATAAAGCAAATTTAGCTAGTGAAGATACTCTTGAAAAGTTTGGAAGCAGTAAATTTATAGATTATGAAAAATCAAAACACATGGTGGCTAATGTATTTGTTCAGTGTGTGATGGATTCTCATAATTGTTATATCAACTGTAAAGTCGATAAGACTTGCCCAGGTACGTACAAATATTTATGTATGAGGAGAGGTAGAGAGATTATATTCAAAGAATGCATGAAGAATCTTGTTAAGTGCATTTTAACAGATCCCAGTAGTGTTTTAATGGAACAGGTTGTGTTCACGGAAGAAAATGGATGTTCTTCAGCTGGTGATGAGTGGTCCACATATCATAGAATCATCCATAATTTTTCTAAGGTATTAAAGAAATGCAACAGAAATATCAATGTTAGCATTGTTAAGTACAGCAAATAAAATATCGCCATGAATTATTTTTGTTTTATTAGCCAGTATTTAGAATACTTCTTAAGAATTATAAAAGAAGTTTCGCCAAAAGTACTATGGTTATATTCACATTAATCTTATTAGACAACTGAGCAGTGATCATAATGCTGGCAGGGATTGTGCTGGGTAACGCTACCCCATCATTACTCATATTAGTACCTCTTCTGTCATCACGTAATCTTTTGCTCGGTGCTATATGCAAGAATGAAGTAGTGGGGTGCAATCAAAATGGAAGATTATTTTGAAATTAATGAAGGAAAATTGTTCAGTGAAAAATATTGTTTTGATAATATGTGCATTATATGTCATATAAATTATGTTGCTGCAAAAGGATACGAAACGAGTTATTATATGGGTAGGAAATATCCTTATTCTGATGTGTACCAGAGTAGATACAGACTTGAAGATCATGTGGCACAAGGAACTGTAATTGACTTTGAACTTTTACTTGATCAGAGAAGACTGAATCTATCCTATTTAACATCCACAGTAAGCCAGTTTGGTATTGCTGGATCATTGGAGAAAAATACTATTTCTCAAAAATTGATTGGAATTTGAAGAGATTCACAATTGCTGTGTGGATTAAGAAGAGATACTGTATTTGTATCTTCCAATACCTTTCTTCGAAAGGTATTGGAAGATACGAAACCTCAAATGACCATATATGGGATTGTCATTACAATCCCATGCACGAAGAAATGACTGAAACTTAAGTAGGCATTAGTAACAGTGATGGTTGTCAGAGAAGAATTGAAAAAAAAGTCAAGAAGAGCAAGAAATAGATGACGATATTGTTATCTGCTAGAGTTGAGGAAACTGCTTGGAATCCCGCCTCTGGTAAGTTTTTTTGTATAATATGTAGTTATAAGTTGTACTTTGGGGTTACTTGCTGTTAACAAAGTAACTTGAAGTTAGGTTGGAATAGTTTTACCTTTCATTTGTATAACTCAATGAAACTTTTAGCTGTAACTTGATTGAGAGACTACTTCAAGGGAGGATCAAAATGATGTTAGAGTGATTTCTTGCTTGGCTGCCCTCCAGGGGGAGGACAACCAGAAGTTTTTGTAATAAAATATTTAACACACGATGACTTTTTTAATTAATTTCCTTTAATTTCCTTAGCATTTTCTTTTTAGCTCTGATGTCTTGTCATGAGTTAGTGTAAAAGCCTCCATATGAAATAGCACTCAAAATTTATGGTTTAAAGCACAAATTTCTTGTACTGAATTGCTGGGAAACGTCATTATGTGTTGGAGTATAAGAATTGTACGTAAGAAATAGTTAGGAATCTTTGCACTAATGAGGTGTGTAATGACTTACTAGAAATAATAATAATAATAATAATAATAATAATAATAATAATAGTAATAATAATAATAATAATAATAATAATAATAATAATAATAATAATAATAATAATAATAATAATAATAATAATAATAATAACATGGACACCTCATAAAAATGCCACTTATATAGTTGTACTGCTCACCATTTACATACCGTTTATCATTTACAATGACTACCCCTTTTCTCGGAATATTTGAGCACCAATGGAAATAAGAGACTTTGTCTGAAGTTTTTGGTTATCTTAGGTAAGAAACTTCGCATGTGCTGCTATGTAAGTGTATTTTATGTATACATCTAAGTAAATTCATTTACTAAGGAGACTGATGCCTGTGTGTCTGCTTGTGACTGCTTGTGAGTTCGTGAGTATGAAAGTAATTAAGAGTATATAGGTGTGTGTGTGTGTATATGTGTGTGTGTGTGTGTGTGTGTGTGTGTGTGTGTGTGTGTGTGTGTGTGTGTGTGTGTGTGTGTGTGTGTGTGTGTGTTCTTATCAGTACGTACGTGAAGAGAGAACTCCGTGTGCCCTGTATTCTATCACAGGTATTGCATAGTTAAAGGCTGGCGAGGTGGGTAAAATACGAGAGTGATTTTTTTGAAGTAGAGTTTGTAGTGCTGCTCCTGTTTTTGCGGAATCGTAAGTGTTTGTGATTTGTGAGTGCTATGTGAGTTGTAAAGAGATGGTTGTAGCTCTAGTGGATGTGAGGTTGTAGAGATGGTTGTATAGAGTGTGGTTGTAAATTGTGATTTTTGGTAGTAGTTTAGAGTTGTGAGTTTGTAATGATTGTGACTGTTACTAAAGTTTTGTAGTGTGGTTGTCGTAGTTGTAAGTTGTACAGAGTGTGGTTGTGGTGGTCGTGAGTTGTGATTTACGCAGTGTATATCACTACTTCTCCTTCTAGTTACTACTAGTTCTATTTCTAGTTACTACTAGTTCTCCTTCTAATTACCACTAGTTCTACTTCTAGTTACCACTAGTTCTCCTTCTAATTACCACTAGTTCTACGTCTAGTTACCACTAGTTCTCCTTCTAGTTACCACTAGTTCTACTTCTAGTTACCACTAGTTCTACTTCTAGTTACCACTAGTTCTACTTCTAGTTACCACTAGTTCTACGTCTAGTTACCACTAGTTCTCCTTCTAGTTACCACTAGTTCTACTTCTAGTTACCACTAGTTCTACTTCTAGTTACCACTAGTTCTACTTCTAGTTACCACTAGTTCTACGTCTAGTACCACTAGTTCTCCTTCTAGTTACCACTAGTTCTACTTCTAGTTACCACTAGTTCTACTTCTAGTTACCACTAGTTCTATGTCTAGTTACCACTAGTTCTCCTTCTAGTTACCACTAGTTCTACTTCTAGTTACCACTAGTTCTACTTCTAGTTACCACTAGTTCTACGTCTAGTTACCACTAGTTCTCCTTCTAGTTACCACTAGTTCTACTTCTAGTTACCACTAGTTCTACTTCTAGTTACCACTAGTTCTACGTCTAGTTACCACTAGTTCTCCTTCTAGTTACCACTAGTTCTACTTCTAGTTACCACTAGTTCTACTTCTAGTTACCACTAGTTCTACTTCTAGTTACCACTAGTTCTACTTCTAGTTACCACTAGTTCTACTTCTAGTTACCACTAGTTCTACTTCTAGTTACCACTAGTTCTCCTTCTAGTTACCACTAGTTCTCCTTCTAGTTACCACTAGTTCTCCTTCTAGTTACCACTAGTTCTACTTCTAGTTACCACTAGTTCTACTTCTAGTTACCACTAGTTCTCCTTCTAGTTACCACTAGTTCTACTTCTAGTTACCACTAGTTCTACTTCTAGTTACCACTAGTTCTACTTCTAGTTACCACTAGTTCTACTTCTAGTTACCACTAGTTCTACTTCTAGTTGCCACTAGTTCTACTTCTAGTTACCACTAGTTCTCCTAGTTACCACTAGTTCTACTTCTAGTTACCACTAGTTCTACGTCTAGTTACCACTAGTTCTCCTTCTAGTTACCACTAGTTCTCCTTCTAGTTACCACTAGTTCTACTTCTAGTTACCACTAGTTCTACTTCTAGTTACCACTAGTTCTACTTCTAGTTGCCACTAGTTCTACTTCTAGTTACCACTAGTTCTACTTCTAGTTGCCACTAGTTCTACTTCTAGTTACCACTAGTTCTACGTCTAGTTACCACTAGTTCTACTTCTAGTTACCACTAGTTCTACTTCTAGTTGCCACTAGTTCTACTTCTAGTTACCACTAGTTCTACTTCTAGTTGCCACTAGTTCTACTTCTAGTTACCACTAGTTCTACTTCTAGTTGCCACTAGTTCTACTTCTAGTTACCACTAGTTCTACTTCTAGTTACCACTAGTTCTACTTCTAGTTACCACTAGTTCTACTTCTAGTTACCACTAGTTCTACTTCTAGTTACCAATTATTCTAGCTACCACTTGCTAACAGGAGTTATAAAACACACTTGTCCTTGGGGGACCGAGAGATGCATTTTAAGAATGTGATAAGTGATTAGAAACATCTGCTTTGGGACCTTAGAAATTTACCTTTGTTTTACCCTGAGACCAAGAACTGTATCCTATCACCTTGGGAGATTTAATTTGGGACTTCAGGTGTAAATTGCCTAAATAACACGTTAGTGTCAGGAACTTGTCTAATACCACGAAAGTGGTCTAGAGCTTACTTTTTGGACCAAGAGCTGTAGCACCTCGTTCCTGGTGATGCACTATTGATCCTTACTGCATAGGAAGTTAAGGTCTAAAGTGTCCATGAGAGTCCGAAACACTGTTGACATCAACCTCACCATTTCGTTAAATTTCTATGGAAAAATTGTTAAGTATATGACTAAACTAATCTTGCTCCTGCTCATGCAGTCTTGATCCTAGGAAATGGAGCTACACCATAGCAAGGGATTACTCCATACTGAGATACGCAATACTGAGCAGAGAAGGTCTTTGCAGCTCTGAGATATTCTGCTCTGAGCAATGTGGGTCTATGCAACTCTTGATAATGAAGAACTCTGAGCAGTGGTGGTCTACGCAACTCTGAGAATGAACAGCTCTGAAATGCGCCATAGCGCGAAAGCCCCAAATTTGGAAAAAGAAATAGAAAAAAAAATTGTGAGGGAGCTTCCTTTCTGGAGGTGGGGTCTACGCTCCTGTGTGTTACTCAGCTCTGAGTTACTAAACACTATTGTGGTTGCTGCTCCCTGTTTATGCTCTTGGTGCAACAAGCTATAACAAATGAGAATGCATTATACTTACTCCATTATCTGGTGAACCTACGGTATGCCTGTATAATAAGGGCGTAACAGATGCTGGCAACGGTGGGATGGGTGACGATTTTTTTGGGTGGAAATCAACGTGGGTGGTAAAGCAAGCCTGCCTAATCGATTCTCATCCTCTCCCATTCGCTACCCACCACTACATATCTCGTCTATCAACTGGTTTCTCATCTGATGTCGTCTCAGCCCCAGTATGGCTCTCACTGATGCGGTTTTGCTCATACGTCTGCTGTGAACGTTTTTGCCTCAGCTCCAGTTCTCCTCTGGCAAGCCCTTTTCAAACCCAGTTCCAAGCAACCGGCTTCTTAAGCCAACACAAATGCCTACACTTTTCCCTGTTGTCTCTCTGCTGTAAGTTATGTATGCTTCTGCCTCTCATGCAGTGCAGTGGTAAGGCAGTCTCCCAGCTTTGTGTTTCTAACCTAGGCATTGATGAACAAGCTTGCTGGACATATTAAGACTGCTCTAGTGATGCTGAATTGCCATGCCAGCCACGGCTGTTCCCTCCCCTCACTTCATCTATCGCACTTTATGATCTTTGAGGTGTGAGTATATTTTATATGCATAAAGAAACAGAAGGCTTGTCTCACACGTTGGAGCGCTCCCTGCTGCAACAGACAGCCGTTTATTTTTCTTTTATATTCGGCCACCTGATTCTTGCTCGTTTCCTGCTGCAAGTCTCGTCGCCTCGATTTCTTTATCTTCTTCCCTGTTCTGCATCTTTGTTATTGCATTATGTCACACAAATAACACCGCTACAGTGCTTTACATTAATTTTTTTATATTTACTAAATTTGTTTTACCTGTGTACCTGTTAATGTTCTATATACTTTGCCGTACTGTTGACACTGTCGCTACTTTCCTGCTCCCTTGAGATTACTATGCCGTGTTTCCTAGTGTATTGCTACACACTTTTTTGCATACTTTCCCAGGGACGTGTGTCATGTTTTCCTGTGTTGCTCGGTACAGGCTTTCATTTTGGCACTCTTTTGCAATTTTTTTCCTTGGGTTTCCTTCATCTGTGAGACACTTCAGTTCTAGTGTTTGCATTTATTTTGCAGTTTGTGTTGTAGGCTTCACGAAGAACTGTGCAATGTAACTTTATTTTATCACTGCTTGAGAGCACCATTGTACATTTTTCTTTTGGTGGTGCTATTGTATAGTGACATTGTAGGGTTATTGTTTACCATTTAATAACTACTCTTTTCCTAGTGATAATATTGTGTTTATAGTGTCTAAAAGTTCTTTCAGATTATGTGTTTTCTTAGAGGTAATTGTTGTATAATACGGAAGCTTTGTGTGCGGACTTCACGACTGGGTAGGGTTAGTGACCCTTGTTTCAGTCATGAAATTCAGCCTAAGGTCTGCCGCCCTGCCCTAGCTCCTGAAACAATAGACTATCTCTAACTTAGCCTAAATAAATGTAGTGAAAAGTATTGACTGTAGTGCATAATTAGCCTAAGGAGTTACGAGGCTAGGTCTTAGTAATTAAGTATATACAGAAATGACAGCTCTCTATGCGTCTCCCTCTTAACCCCCCCCCCCCCTCTGGGTGATGGCTGTAACGGCTTCTGAAAAAAAATCAGGCGATACCTTTCACAAATGTAACCTGCCGTTGTTTTCCCCAAATTGTTATAGCTGTAAGCTGGTGATTAATGTGCCTTTGAGCAGCTGACATTTCCTCTCGTGCATAAGAAAATATCAGAGTACAGTCATTGGATGAAGCGAAAATAATTGAAGTAGACATTATATTACAATTGACCAAGCAAACTTCCTTACCGAATACTGACACCGAATGAGACTTAATCTTAGGTATCTACAATGAAGGTCGTTATGAGGTGCAGGTCAAAGCCAGAAACTTCAGGTGCTTGCAATTTTTCTAGATGCTGGTGACATACTCGGTCGAATTCATTCAGTGACTATTACCATATAGTGGAGAGGTTTTACAGAAGATAAGCTGTAGATCGACCTTTTCTGAAACCATATTTACGGCACAAAGAAGCGAGTAGTACTCAAGAAAAATGTTGTCATATGCAGGGAGATTATTGTCTCAAGAGTTATGCCAGTAACTGACACAACTGATACTGGTCTGTGAGTGTTGATTTCCTTACTACTTTTCATTTAGTGAATAGAGATTACATTTACTTCCAGTCACTGGTGTTTCAAGCCTCGGTGATTAATATTAGGTAAAAGGTCAAGTGTGCAACAAAGGTGACATATTACTGTGACAATGTTTAGGTCTCCAGAAGTTTTATCAAGCTCATAGAGAGCGAAACGTTGCCACAATAAAATGTCGCATTAGTAACATGTGTCTGAATGATTAATGTTGCTCTTTTCCTAAAGCCTCGCCGCAGCCACTGGTGTAGTGAGCCTTGGTATGTAATAACGTAGTTGTCTAAATAATTTAACCTTGCTTTAATGCTTCAAATACAACGAATTAATGTTCAGGTTGCGCCACTACAATGCAATTTTTTGCTTCTAGTTTGCTAAAGATTGTAGAGACGGATGTTGTTTTAAGGCTAAGTGTCCTTTCTCTCTATTTCTTTGAACAGGCTACCTACAATACTACTTAAATCTCTCTCTCTCTCTCTCTCTCTCTCTCTCTCTCTCTCCTCTCTCTATTTTTCTCCCTCTCACTTTTATTTACGCAATGTTGATATAATGGTAAACTAAACCACACAAGCATGAAGCTTTTTTCATTTTACACATTAGGAAAAAATTACATTTCTTTCATCACTGAATATATAACTAACAAAATTGAAAGTGTAATAAGTGTAAGAGATAGATCAAAATACAGATGTATTTTCTTTTAGAAATATATGCTAAAATGAGGCAGTATTAATCTTCCTCACTTCTAGAAGTGACTTAATGCCACAACTAAATACAGCATAAAGGAAATTGGATGAATAACCAGTTATGAAGCAAAGTTTTCATTTGGTTTGTTGACTTTATTATTGTTTGAATGCTGTGGAATAAAAGAAGAAATTCTCTGCGATTCGAATTAGAGCCCGGTATGGTACCGTGATAACCTTTTGTACATACATCTCTTAAATTTTGAAGGTTCTGCTGAGATGACCGATCCAATGACACTGGGTCATATGGGAAATATACTAGCTGGAAGAACCTAGACTGTCTTCTACACCAGCTGGAAGTACTTAGATGGTGTCTTTTACACCAGCTGGAAGTACTTAGATGGTGTCTTTTACACCAGCTGGAAGTACTTAGATGGTGTCTTTTACACCAGCTGGAAGTACTTAGATGGAGTCTTTTACACCAGCTGGAAGTACTTAGATGGTGTCTTTTACACCAGCTGGAAGTACTTAGATGGTGTCTTTTACACCAGCTGGAAGTACTTAAATGGTGTCTTCTACACCAGCTGGAAGTACTTAGATGGTGTCTTCTACACCAGCTGGAAGTACTTAGATGGTGTCTTCTACACCAGCTGGAAGTACTTAGATGGTGTCTTTTACACCAGCTGGAAGTACTTAGATGGTGTCTTCTACACCAGCTGGAAGTACTTAGATGGTGTCTTCTACACCAGCTGGAAGTACATAGATGGTGTCTTCTACACCAGCTGGAAGTACTTAGATGGTGTCTTCTACACCAGCTGGAAGTACTTAGATGGTGTCTTTTACACCAGCTGGAAGTACTTAGATGGTGTCTTTTACACCAGCTGGAAGTACTTAGATGGTGTCTTCTACACCAGCTGGAAGTACTTAGATGGTGTCTTTTACACCAGCTGGAAGTACTTAGATGGTGTCTTTTACACCAGCTGGAAGTACTTAGATGGTGTCTTCTACACCAGCTGGAAGTACTTAGATGGTGTCTTCTACACCAGCTGGAAGTACTTAGATGGTGTCTTCTACACCAGCTGGAAGTACTTAGATGGTGTCTTCTACACCAGCTGGAAGTACTTAGATGGTGTCTTTTACACCAGCTGGAAGTACTTAGATGGTGTCTTCTACACCAGCTGGAAGTACTTAGATGGTGTCTTCTACACCAACTGGAAGTACTTAGATGGTGTCTTCTACACCAGCTGTAAGTACTTAGATGGTGTCTTCTACACCAGCTGGAAGTACTTAGATGGTGTCTTTTACACCAGCTGGAAGTACTTAGATGGTGTCTTCTACACCAGCTGGAAGTACTTAGATGGTGTCTTCTACACCAGCTGGAAGTACTTAGATGGTGTCTTCTACACCAGCTGGAAGTACTTAGATGGTGTCTTTTACACCAGCTGGAAGTACTTAGATGGTGTCTTCTACACCAGCTGGAAGTACTTAGATGGTGTCTTTTACACCAGCTGGAAGTACTTAGATGGTGTCTTCTACACCAGCTGGAAGTACTTAGATGGTGTCTTCTACACCAGCTGGAAGTACTTAGATGGTGTCTTCTACACCAGCTGGAAGTACTTAGATGGTGTCTTCTACACCAGCTGGAAGTACTTAGATGGTGTCTTCTACACCAGCTGGAAGTACTTAGATGGTGTCTTCTACACCAGTTAGAAGTACTTAGATGGTGTCTTCTACACCAGCTGGAAGTACTTAGATGGTGTCTTCTACACCAGCTGCAAGTACTTAGACGGTGTCTTCCACACAAGCTGGAAGTACTTAGATGGTGTCTTTTACACCAGCTGGAAGTACTTAGATGGTGTCTTCTACACCAGCTGGAAGTACTTAGATGGTGTCTTCTACACCAGCTGGAAGTACTTAGATGGTGTCTCTACACCAAACTGGAAGTACTTAGATGGTGTCTTTCTACACCAGCTGGAAGTACTTAGATGGTGTCTTCACACCAGCTGGAATACCTTATGGTTCTCTAACCCGCTGGAAGTACTTAGATGGTGTCTTCTAAAACAGCTGGAAGACCCTTTGATGGTGTCTTTAACACTGGAAGTACTTAGATGGTGCTTCTACACGAGCTGGAAGTACTTAGATGTGTCTTTACAACCCAGCTAGAAATACTTAGATGTGTCTTCTAAACAGCTGGAGTACTTAATGGTGTCTTCATACACCATGCTGCAAGTACTTAATGCTTTCTTCCACACAAGCTGGAAAGTATAGATGGTGTCTTCAAGCAGCTGGAAGTACTTAGGTGGTGTCTTCTAATCAGCTGGAAGACTTAATTGTCTTCTACACCATTGTCGAAGTACTTTAATGGGTCTTCTGAATCTCCAGCTGGAAGTACTTAGATTGTCTACTAACACCAGATGCAAGTACTAAAGACGGTTGTCTTCCCACCACTGGAATACCTGTCCGGTTTCCTCAACACAGGCTGGAAAATAGGCATATAAGTCCTTCAGTAGAGGTAATAAAAGACCTTAATTTCTTATTACAATCTTAATTGCTCCTTAGGTTGCTCAGCGAGCACGAGTTATATGAAGCTGCTGTAAGAGACCTTACAGCAGCATGTATCGAGCCAGGAATTAAATGCAGGTGATCCAAAGACAGTCCATCATTGGGGGCAAGTCGTCTCACAAATTCCTTTCATTCCACTGAAGACTTAGTGCATAAGATAATGTTAACACCTCAACAAGGGAGGTGGCGTAATACTCAGTAGGCTCTGATCCATGGAACTGAACTTTTCCTTCTCTTTCGATCGAAGATGAATGCTTCTGATTCAGGGAGCGTTGTGTACCTTTCAAGTTTTATAAACTAACATAATGATCAACACGAAGATAAACCACTGAAACTGATGAGTTATTTTTCCCACTCGCCACATAGCCATCCACAACACACGGTGAACATTAAAATGGTATAAAATACCGACAGATTGTTAGGTAAGACAAATATGCAACAGTTAGGTATCTTTATTTCGAAACGTTTCGCCTACACAGTAGGCTTCTTCAGTCGAGTACAGAAAAGTTGATAGAAGCAGAAGATACTTGAAGACGATGTAATCAGTCCATCACCCTTAAAGTTTTGAGGTGGTCAGTCCCTCAGTCTGGAGAAGAGCATTGTTCCGTTGTCTGAAACAATATTGTTTCAGACAACGGAACAATGCTCTTCTCCAGACTGAGGGACTGACCACCTCAAAACTTTAAGGGTGATGGACTGATTACATCGTCTTCAAGTATCTTCTGCTTCTATCAACTTTTCTGTACTCGACTGAAGAAGCCTACTGTGTAGGCGAAACGTTTCGAAATAAAGATACCTAACTGTTGCATATGTGTCTTACCTAACACAACACACGGTAATGACTTCCCTCCTGTCTACTTAAATGGAAAGAATTCTTAATCTTCTTTTCATATCTTGATGGTCACTGGTCAGCTTGTTGCCATTCCCGAGAAGATGAGATATTTACATTGATCCAAATACTTATACACAAATAACCCGCACATAAAAGAGAGAAGCTTACGACGACGTTTCGGTCCGACTTGGACCATTTGTAAATGGTCCAAGTCGGACCGAAACGTCGTCGTAAGCTTCTCTCTATTATGTGCGGGTTATTTGTGTATCGTTCCAGTCACGGTATTGTGCCTTTTTTGTTATTTATTATCCAAATACTTCATTACATCGTACCTAAAGTCAGTGATTTGCCATTCACTTAAGAAATGTTGAAGACAGGAAGCCTCCTACCTTTTTAACAAAGGTAACATGCAATGGAAGATCACCTGTGGCAACTGAAAATCTTTGCTACATGACGATATGTCAACCTGATTCTGATCAGCTGAGACGAGAAGAAGAGGAGAAATATATAAGTGGGAGGAAACATGAAGTCGCACAGAGCTTAATTATTTCATCAACTTCTATATCCATATCTTCCAGCACGAACCGTCAAAACATTCAATATATTTTCTTTTTTTCTAGCTTTTCATCCAAAGACACAGAGCCTCAGGGTAATGGTTGTGGTCTGGTAGGATCTTTAGAAAACTTATTCCTCTATAGACCAACTTACAATGAAAATATTCTTACTCACACCTTCTCAACCATTAATTAAGGACTTTCTGTGCGCAAACTTTTTACAATGAAATGAAGGAACTGACTGTAATGTGAATCTCAGGAATTCTTGGCTATTGTCTCGATCCTCTCACAAAAATACTGAAGAAGTTGATGAGAACAAAAGAGGAGAGAGATGATAAAATCTGACGAGGGACTGAGAAAGAAATAACGTTTAGAGCGTAACAGAATATGCGATAACACTGGAGCCTGTACTGATTATTCCTACCACTTCTACTACTACTGTTACTACTACTACTATTATTACTGCCGCTGCTACTACCACTACTACTACTACAACTACTACTGTTACTGCTACTACTTCTACTACTACTACTAGAAATAATAATAATAATAATAATAATAATATAATAATAATAATTGTAGGTAGTAGGTTGGTAGACAGCAACCACCCAGGGAGGTACTACCGTCCTGCCAAGTGAGTGTAAAATGAAAGCCTGTAATTGTTTTACATGATGGTAGGATTGCTGGTGTCTTTTGTCTGTCTCATAAATATGAAAGATTACAGGTACGTCTTGCTACTTCTACTTACACTTAGGTCAAACTACACATACATGTACACGTTTATTTATACACACTCATCTGAGTTTTCTTTGATTTTATCTTAATAGTTCTTGGTCTTATTACTTTTCCTTTTATATCCATGGGGAAGTGGAATAAGAATCTTTCCTCCGTAAGCCATGCGTGTTGTAAAAGTCAACTAAAATGCCGGGAACAATGGGCTAGTAACCCCTTTTCCTGTAAAGATTACTAAAAAGAATAAGAAGAAGAAATTGTCAAAGTGGGAAGTCTGAATGTGCGTGGATGTTGTGCAAATGATAAGAAAGAGATGATTGTGGATGTTATGAATGAGAAGAAACTGGATGTCCTGGCTTTAAGTGAAACAAAGCTGAAGGGGGTGGGAGAGTTTCAATGGAGAGGAATAAATGGGATTAGGTCAGGGGTTTCAAATAGAGTTAGAGCTAAAGAAGGAGTAGCAATAATGTTGAAGGATAAGCTATGGCAGGAAAAGAGGGACTACAAATGCATAAGTTCAAGGATTATGTGGAGTAAAATAAAGATTGGATGTGAAAAGTGGGTTATAGTAAGCGTGTATGCACCTGGAGAAGAGAGAAGTGTAGGAGGAGAGAGAGAGATTCTGGGAAATTTTTAAGTAAATGCGTGGGGAGTTTTGAATCAGTGTGAGAGTAATGGTGGTTGGGGATTTAAATGCTAAAGTGGGTAAAAGGGTTATGGAGGGAGTAGTGGTTTAAATTTTGGGGGTGCCAGGGGTAAATGTAAATGGGGAGCCTTTAATTGAGCTATGTGTAGAAAGAAATTTGGTAATAAGTAATACATATTTTATGAAAAAGAGGATAAATAAATATACAAGGTATGATGTAGCACGTAATGAAAGTAGTTTGTTAGATTATGTATTGGTGGATGAAAGGTTGATGGGTAGGCTCCAGGATGTACATGTTTATAGAGGGGGAATGATATATCAGATCATTATTTAGTTGTAGCTACAGTTAGAGTAAGAGGTAGATGGGAAAAGAGGAAGGTGGCAACAACAAGTAAGAGGGAGGTGAAAATGTATAAACTAAGGGAGGAGGAAGTTCGGGCGAGATATAAGCGACTATTGGCAGAAAGGTGGGCTAGTGCAAGATGAGTAGTGGGGGGGTTGAAGAGGGTTGGGGAAAAGTTTTAAAAATCAGTATTAGAATGTGGGGCAGAAGTTTGTGGTTATAGGAGGGTGTGGGGCAGGAGGAAAGAGGAGTGATTGGGGGAATGATGAAGTAAAGGGTGTGATAAAAGAGAAAAGGTAGCTTACGAGAGGTTTTTACAAAGCAGAAGTGTTTTAAGAAGAGCAGAGTATATGGAGAGTAAAAGAAAGGTGAGAGAGTGGGTGGGGAGGTGCAAAAGGAGAGCAGATGAAAGAGTGGGAGAGGCACTGTCAAGAAATTTAATGAAAATAAGAAAAAATTTTGGAGTGAGTTAAACAAGTTAAAAAAGCCTAGGGAAAGTATGGATTTGTCCGTTAAAAACAGAGTAGGGGAGTTAGTAGATGGGAGAGGGAGGTATTAGGTAGATGGCGAGAATATTTTGAGGAACTTTTAAATGGTTGAGGAAGAAAGGGAGGCGGTAATTTCATGCACTGGCCAGGGAGGTTACCATCTTTTAGGGTGAAGAAGAGCAGAATGTAAGTGTGGTGGGGGTACTTTAGGCATTACGTAGAATGAAAGGGGGTAAAGGTGCTGGAACTGATGGGGATCATGACAGAAATGTTAAAAGCAGGGGGGAATATAGTGTTGGAGTGGTTGGTAATTTTGTTTAATAAATGTATGAAAGGGGGAAGGAAACCTAGGGATTGGCAGAGAGCATGTATAGTCCCTTTAATTAAAGGGAAAGGGGACAAAAGAGATTGTAAAAATTATAGAGGAATAATTTTAAATGAGTATACCAGGAAAAGTTTTACGGTAGTGTTTTAATTGAAAGAATTAGAGGTAAGACAAAATGTAGAATTGCGGATGAGCAAGGAGGCTTCAGAGTGGGTGGGGGATGTGTAGATCAAGTGTTTTCATTGAAGCATATATGTGAACAGTATTTAGATAAAGGTAGGGAAGTTTTTATTGCATTTATGGATTTGAAAAGGCATATGATAGAGTGGATAGAGGAGAATGTGGCAGATGTTGCCCAAATTTATGGGAAAAGGTGGTAAGTTTCTAAATGCTGTAAAGAGCTTTTATGAGGATAGTGAGGCTCAGGTTAGGGTGTGTAGAAGAGAGGGAGAATACTTCCCGGTAAAAGTAGGTCTTTTGACAGGGATGTGTAATGTCACATGGTTGTTTAATTATTTATAGATGGGGTTGTAAAAGAAGTAAATGCTAGGGTGTTCGGGAGAGGGTGGGATTAAATATGGGGAATCAAATTCAAAAAGGGGAAATTTCACAGTTACTTTTGCTGATGATACTGTGTTATGGGAGATTCTAAAGAAAAATTGCAAAGGTTAGTGGATGAGTTTGAGAATGTGTGTAAAGGGAGAAAGTTGAAAGTGAACATAGAAAAGAGTAAGGTGATGAGGGTATCAAATGATTTAGATAAAGAAAATTTGGATATCAAATTGGGGAGGAGGAGTATGGAAGAAGTGAATGTTTTCAGATACTTGGGAGTTGACGTGTCGGCGGATGGATTTATGAAGGATGAGGTTAATCATAGAATTGATGAGGGAAAAAAGGTGAGTGGTGCGTTGAGGTATATGTGGAGTCAAAAAACGTTATCTATGGAGGCAAAGAAGGGAATGTATGAAAGTATAGTAGTACCAACACTCTTATATGGATGTGAAGCTTGGGTGGTAAATGCAGCAGCGAGGAGACGGTTGGAGCAGTGGAAATGTCCTGTCTAAGGGCAATGTGTGGTGTAAATAATATGCAGAAAATTCGGAGTGTGGAAATTAGGAGAAGGTGTGGAGTTAATAAAAGCATTAGTCAGAGGGCAGAAGAGGGGTTGTTGAGGTGGTTTGGTCATTTAGAGAGAATGGATCAAAGTAGAATGACATGGAAAGCATAAAAATCTATAGGGGAAGGAAAGAGGGGTAGGGGTCGTCCTCGAAAGGGTTGGAAAGAGGGGGTAAAGGAGGTTTTGTGGGCGAGGGGCTTGGACTTCCAGCAAGCGTGCATGAGCGTGTTAGATAGGAGTGAATGGAGACGAATGATACTTGGGACCTGACGATCTGTTGGAGTGTGAGCAGGGTAATATTTAGTGAAGGGATTCAGGGAAACCGGTTATTTTATATAGTCGGACTTGAGTCCTGGAAATGGGAAGTACAATGCCTGCACTTTAAAGGAGTGGTTTGGGATATTGGCAGTTTGGAGGGATATGTTGTGTATCTTTATACGTATATGCTTCTAAACTGTTGTATTCTGAGCACCTCTGCAAAAGCAGTGATAATGTGTGAGTGTGGTGAAAGTGTTGAATGATGATGAAAGTATTTTTCTTTTTGGGGATTTTCTTTCTTTTTTGGGTCACCATGCCTCGGTGGGAAACGACCGACTTGTTGAAAAAAAAAAAATAATAATATAATAATAATAATAATAATAATTAATTATTATTATTATTATTATTATTATTATTATTATTATTATTATTATTATTATTATTATTATTATTATTATTATTATTATTATTACTGGATCAGGGCATGAAGGCAGACACTCCTTGAACTCTCCTAGAATCAAATTTCTTCGGCGTTCTCTCCATGAATGATCCTAGCATCAAGTCATCAAGACAGACTCCCTTGAAGGTTTCAAGATCACATAATCAAGGCAGTGTCTCATTGAAGGATCTCTGAATTACGATATCAAGGCATTCTCTCCTTGATAAATTAGACACATGTGCAACTCTTGGGTATCTTTATAGAGGAAACGTTTCGCCACACAGTGGCTTCATCAGTCCATACAAAGGAGAATCTGGAAGAACAGGAGGAGAATGAGGTAATCAGTCCCTCAACCTTGAGTCGATGTGGTGAGTCCATCAATTTTGAATAGATTGATGGACTGACCACATCGACTCAAGGTTGAGGGACTGATTACCTCATTCTCCTCCTGTTCTTCAAGATTCTCCTTTGTATGGACTGATGAAGCCACTATGTGGAAGAACGTTTCCTCTATAAAGATACCCAAGAGTTGCACATGTGTCTAATTTATCAACATGTCGGTTCTCTGAACCATTCATCTACAAGCATTCTCTCCTTGAAGGCTCCCTTGATCTCCCTTGATCGTGTTATCAAGGTAATCTCTCCATGAAGTCTCCCTCGGTCATGATATCAAGGAAGTCTCTCCGTGAAGGCTTCCATTATCATACTATCAATTTAGTCTTCTTTTGAAAGAGCTCAGGATCATGATATTAAGGTAGTTTTTGAATTTAAGACACATGTGCAACATCTGGGTATCTTTATTGTAGACGTTTCGCCATCCAGTGGCTTTATCAATACAAATTCCAGGACATACCTTTGAGTAGGTGCGAAGAGCACCGTAGTCGTGGAGATTCTGTAGCAGAAGCAAGAAGCCTGGCGCTTATATAGTAACGTCAGGTGGAAATGGGACGTGTAGCAGACGAGGGCATAGTCACTGGTTGGCGGGATTCCCCAGTGGAAGCAGGTCCTACCCAAAGAGATGAGTTAGTTGTAGTTGTAGTTGTCGAAGTCGTGAAGGTTATGTACATGTCCTCAGAATCAAAATTCCATGATGTTGCAGTGTCTGACAAGTTGTACAAGAATGGTATACAATACCGACAAGATGAAATTAAGACACATGTGCAACATCTGGGGAATCCCGCCTACTAGTGACTATGCCTTCTTTCACATACCCTCCCAAATTCGTCCAACAACCTTTGTAAAGTCTCCTCAGAATCTCCCAAAAGCACATTGTTGTTAACGAAAAGCAACTACGACTACTCCCACTTTCTTTTATATTCTATTATCTTTTAATCCTACACCTCTTCCCATCAACGAGCACTCACCTGTTTTGAAACTCCATCTATAAATGTATTAAACGACCATGGTGACATCCTATATCCCTGTCTTCTGCCTGCTTTTACAGAAAAGTAATCTCCCTTTCTCCTACATACCCTAACCTGAGCCTCGTTATCCTCGTAAAAACTCTTAACTACTTTTAGTAACCTACCACCTATTGCATACACTTGTAACATCTTCCAAAATGCTCTCCTATCTACCCTATCATAAGCCTTTTCCAAATCAATAAATGCAACAGAAACCTCTTTATTTAAAGACTGTTTGCTTATATTCTTCAATGTAAACACTTGGTCTACACAACCCTACCCTTCCTAAAGCAATTCTGCTCTTTGTCTTACTTTAATTTATTCAGTAATGACTCCATCATTCGCCTTACCAGGTATATTCAACAGGCTTATTTCCTTATAATTCATACACTTTCTTCTGTCCCTTTTGCCTTTATACGAAGGGGCTGTGCATGCTCTCTGCTAGTCCCTTGGTACCTTCCCCTTTTTCATAAATTTAATAAGTAAATTCACCAACCACTTCAAAATTATATCACCACCTGCTTTAACATTTGTGACTTTGTCCTATCAATACTAGCTGCTTTGCTCTTTTTTCATCTTACCAACAGCCTCATGTATCTCCCTCACACTCACATCTGGCTCTTTCTCTCTTCTGAAAGATGTCACACCTCCCTGACTAGTGCATAAAATCACAGGTTTCCTCTCTTCATCAACATTTAATAGTTCTCAAAATCGCTCCTCCACCTTCATGATACTTCTAATTTCCCATCTAATAACTTTCCTCTTCTGTTTTTAACTGTCAAATCCATTAGTTAATCAGGCTTTCTTAACGTATTAATCTCACTCCAAAACTTTGTCTTCACTTCATCAAAATTTGTTTACAGCATCTCACCAACGCTCTGATTTCCTCTTTTTACATTCCCTTACCAATCTCTTAACCTTTCATTTTCTTTCCATATTCTCAACTTCCTTATATAACTTCTGCTCTGAAAAACCTCTCTCTTACCATCTCTTTTCCTCCTTATTCCACCAGTCGCTGCTCTTCTCTCCCACACTCCCCTCCAATCATATATCCATATACGTCTGCTGAACACTCTAACATTGCATTTCTAATTTTACCACCAATATCTCTTCATGATGAAGATTGAGACACTTATGCAGCATATGGGAATCTTTATTCAGGAAACGTTTCGCCACACAGTGGCTTCATCAGTCCAATACAAAGAGGAAGGCGTAAGGAGAGGAGGAGAATGAGGTAATCAGTCCCTCAACCTGGAGTCGATGTGTTCAGTCCATCAATCTTGTAGAATGTACAGCATAGGGCCGTAGACGTGGCTTATATACTGTAGTGAGGTGACGTGAAGCAGATGGAGGCGGGGTCATAGTGGTACCATCCACTAGTCGAAGTAGGTCTTCGTCCAAAGGTTGAACAAGTGTTGAAGAATTCTTTGTAACAAGACCCCATGATGCTGCGTGTCTGACAGTTGTGATGAATGGTTTGAAAAACCGACAAGTTCAAACCATTCATCACAAACTGTCGGACACTGCAGCATCATGGGATCTTGTTACAAAGAATTCTTCAACACTTGTTCAACCTTTGGACGAAGACCTACTTCGACTAGTGGATGGTATCACTATGACCCCGCCTCCATCTGCTTCACGTCACCTCACTACAGTATATAAGCACGTCTACGGCCCTATGCTGTACATTCTACAAGATTGATGGACTGAAACTCATCGACTCCAGGTTGAAGGATGATTACCTCATTCTCCTCCTCTCCTTAGCGCCTTCCTCTTTGTATTGGACTGATGAAGCACTGTGTGGACGAAACGTTTCTGATAAAGATTCCCATATGCTGCATAAGTTGTCTCAATCTTCAAATTGTCGGTTTTTCAAACCATTCATCACAACTGTCAGACACGCAGCATCATGGGATCTTGTTACAAAGAATTCTTCAACACTTGTTCAACCTTTGGACGAAGACCTACTTCGACTAGTGGATGGTACCACTATGACCCCGCCTCCATCTGCTTCACGTCACCTCACTACAGTATATAAGCCACGTCTACGGCCCTATGCTGTACATTCTACAAGATTGATGGACTGAACACATCGACTCCAGGTTGAGGGACTGATTACCTCATTCTCCTCCTCTCCTTACGCCTTCCTCTTTGTATTGGACTGATGAAGCCACTGTGTGGCGAAACGTTTCCTGAATAAAGATTCCCATATGCTGCATAAGTGTCTCAATCTTCAACTTGTCGGTTTTTCAAACCATTCATCACAAATATCTCTTCATCTTCCTCATTACCTATACTCCCCCCAGGCCATCTTTCTACTGATAGCTACTTAAATCTTACTCTAACTGCTTCTCCTTTAGTTCATGAACTCTTACTTGCTGATGCCATTCTCCTTGTACCCCATCTTCTGTTTAATCTCATTGTAGCTACAACTAAAAAATTATGTATTAGATCTGTTGCCACTTTATAAACATGCACATCCTGATATCTGCCCGTCAGCCTTTTGTCCCCAAAAGTAAGTAACATACTATTGTCATTACACCCTATATCATATCTCATACTTACCTATTCTTTATGGAGTGGTTCACATGGCTCCGGTGGGGAAGTGGACGGAAGGAACGTACGCTGGATTACCTAAGGGAACGTTCACGTTGAAAATGACGTTGAGACACCCCATCCCCTCATTTGTGATCTTGGAAGACTTCAGGACGCAAGTGATGATCACATATGCAGGACAGCGTCGCACTTGCCGAATATGCGTGACTTATAATCACATTGCAGCTCAGTGTAGTCGTCGGCAGGGGTTGAAGGATGCTGGTCGTCAACCAGAGGCTCTGGTTGTTCAGGAGGAGATGGCTGGGATGAGGAAAGAAACGACTACGTCGAGTTCAGCGTGGAGTGTGGAGGTGGAGCAGACGGAGTTGCAAGAGGAGGCCTGTGTGATGCTTCCGGGGGTTCAGAGCACTCTGGGGCCAGAACCTGAGGTTATAGGCGGTGTGACGCCTGAGGAGGCTCAAGCAGTGAAGGCCACGATAGATACGGTGCTGCATGATCTGTTGGGTACCCCAGGTGCGGGGTCGGTGGAAGAAATTGTTAACCTCACTTCCGAGGTGGATTGGGGGGACGTGGTAGATGAGGAGACTGAGGATGGTGTTGCTGACGCTATGGGGATCTATACAGCCGAGGCGGTTATTCATAATGATGGCCTCCAAGAGGAATCAATGGAAGAGGATAGTGGTTCGTGGAAGAGGGCAACTGCACTCTGTAATACAGAGAATGTGTTGACTCCAGCACAACGTTCTGGTAAAAAGGTATGGGCAGACGTGGCAAGGGGTGGCCCTGAAGGTTCCAAGGAATCAGGGACTGTGAAAGGTGGTTCTCGGGGGTCGGGTGGTGACCGGGGTGGTCGTCGTAGACAGGTGTGTCAGTGCCCAAAGGAAAACCACCTCTGTCAGCTTCAGGTGTTTAACTGTCAACATCAGTGGTTTAAGACATAGGTTGAAGTGTAAGTGGTTTAGTGAGTTTTTGGGTCAGAATGATGTGGACATTGTGTTTGTGCAAGAGCATAACCACAAGCTTGGATGCGAGTTGGTGACTGAGGGTTATACTGTTTTTGTAGTGCACTCGTCATGAATGAAAGGGGGCGTAGCTATATTAGTGAGGGAAACCAGCCTGTTTGTTGTACATGGTAGTGAAGAGGGTGGTGAGGGGAGGGTTATGAGGGTGGATGGGTCGTGGGGGATGGAACAGGTGTTGTTTGTGTGTGTTTATGGTCCGGCAAAGGGGGACAGCAGAGTTAAGAATGCATTTGTGAGGAATGTTCTGGTCTATCATCTTCGGTTGCTCCCCACCCTAGCAGTCGTGGGGAGCGACTGAAATTGTGTGGTACATCACAAGGATGTGGAGCCTTGGGGGCAGGGTTTTGTTCCGTAGTTTTGGGGGATCTGTTAAAAGAAGTGGGGTTGGTGGATGTTGGGGGGGTGCTGCATTGGAGGTGGAAAACACCTTTCTGTGGAGGGGATATGCAGCTCAGCTTGATTCTTTGTATGTGACTAGGACAGCAGAAGTTAAGAGGGTGCTTGTGTTGGAAATACTTTTTTCGGACCATAGGGGTGTATTGGTGGAGTTAGGGTGGGGAGGACTGCCTCACAGGTACAGGAGTTACTGGAAATTGAATATCCAGCTGTTTAATAATGAGGAAGGGAGGGCTTCATTCATGAGATTGTGGGAGAGCAGCAAAGTGGAGGATCCAGGAGGCTCAGTTTGCCTTTGGGTTTATCAGATATCTTAAGGGGCAGTTGTGGGAATGTTACTGGGTATGGGGGACGGGAGATACCCAGCTGACGTAATAGAGGGGTTGAAAGACAATATCAGGGAATTGCAGAATGAGAGGCGTGATGTGGCACGGTTGCAGGAAGGGGGGGTTGGAGGAGGTGGTGTGGGGAGACAGGCCATCGGCGTGTGTCCTGCGAAGGCAGTGGCAATGGCAAGCGGCCATGGAAATGGTAGGACTGCATGTGCATAAGAAGATGGGAGAGTATAGGGAGGGGCAAGAGTTGGTCACAGCAGAGGGTATGGGAGGTTATGTGGATACCTGGTATGGGTCATATATGAGGAGTTTCGGTGTAAGGGAGGCTGCTTTACGGGACATGGGGGGATGGGTACAATGTGTTCTTGAGAAGGGGGACAGGGAGGCGTTAGCTGGGATTATCGATGAGGAAGAGGTATGAACGGCATTGATGGGAATGCATGGGGATAAGGCGCTGGGGATTGACGGTTCGCAGAGTGAATTCTATGTACAACATTGGGGTGCTTACCTAGAGTTTACCTAGAGAGAGTTCCGGGGGTCAACGCCCCCGCGGCCCGGTCTGTGACCAGGCCTCCTTAGGTCAGTGTCCCAGGATGCGACCCACACCAGTCGACTAACACCCAGGTACCCATTTTACTGATGGGGAACATAGCCAACAGGTGGAAAGAAACACGTCCAATGTTTCTACTCTGGTTGGGAATCGAACCCAGGCCCTCACCGTGTGAAGCGAGAGCGTTAACCACCAGGCCACCAGAGCCACCCTATAAAGGAGTTTTTGGTAAGGCTGTTCAATGAGATGAAGGACAGGGGAGAGATGGGGGATTTGCAAGTGACAGCAGTTGTGGTCATGATAACAAAGAGGGATGGCTCGTCAGCGATGAGGGACTATCGAGCAATATCGCTTATGTGTGTGGATTATAAAATATTTGCCAAAATACTGGGCAACCACTTGAAAAGGGTCATTGGAAGAGTTGTTGCAGCCGGGCAATATGGGATGCCAGGGAGTCAATGTATGAGGGGCATAGGGTAATTAGGGGATTTAAGAGTGTGTACAAGAGGAGAGGGGAGGGGGAGTGTTGGCGCTGGATTGGAGTGCAGCATACGATAGTGTGGAAAGGGAAACTTTGTGGTGTATTATGCGTTGGTAAGGGTTTGGGGAAGAGATTGTGCGATTAGAGGGGTTGTGGCCGAATCACCTCACGCTGCACCAAAGAGTAATAATGGTTAACGTCCTTCTTTATCGTAAAATATAGCATGTGGCAACGATCTACCCATTGGAACCAAAAGATGTTAAGCTTCTGTTGTGTAGGGTATTCAGTTACATTTGGGGGTCAGAATGTGACTGGTTGAGGAGGGGGGCTGTGACGCTCCCAGTACGCTAGGGAAGGCCTGGGTTAATTCCTTTGGAGTGTTGACTGAAGAGTGTTTATGTAAAGTGTGGGTTCCTGCCAGTGGGAGGGGTGGGGGGATGGGCATTGTGTATGAGGATGTTCGGAGGTGGTGGGGGAGGGGTAAGGATTTAAGGGATTGGAAGGATATGTTATGGGTGTTAATGCATGTTAGGGATCCGGTGCATGTGCTGGTTGGGGTCATCAAAAAAGTAGTAGGGACTCGGGAGGTGGCTTCCGTGGAAGAGGCGTATCCAATGTACATGTGGACAGATATTTGGGGTAATTTACGAGAGTTGCGTATAAGGACGTGTGAGAGGGAGGTAATGTACAGGTTCCTTCATAGGATCCTGCCGTCGGGGGTGGATTAGGGAGGATGGGGCATGTAGACAGTGTGGGGAAGGACACGGCATTTTATGTAGTATACTTTTGCGAACGTTTAGGTATTGTGAGGGAATGGATGAGGCGTGTGGTATGTTTGGTGTCTGGGGAGGACTATCTGTTTTGCAGGTGTTAAGTTTGGATGTGGGTGGAGTGGGAGCGCAGGTCCTGAAAGCTGTGGCGTACCTGGTAGTCGATTTTGTTTTTGTCTCATGGGTGATGAGGGATAAAGGGGCAGGGAAATGTAAGACGGTCCTAGCAGTGACCTTTTACAGAACGAAGTGTTATAACAGGGACTTTTAGGGAGGAGGTGGGGGAGGAATTTTTCGGTGGGGTACCGTGGTTTCACAGTGGGGGATTTATTGAATTTATGAGAAAGTCAGAGGTTGCAGTGGGCTGGTCTCCCGGTAAGGGGCGGGGTGAGTGCCTGAGTGTGTGAACTCACCTGAATGTGTGAGGATCATATATGGTTTGGGAGGTTTGGACAGTTGATTTGTGGAACCTGTGTGGTTTGTTGTGTATAGGTGGTTGGTGCTCTGGTGGAGCTAAGGACGGCTGTAGTTATGGTCTGTATCTCAGTTTCTTATGTATGTAGGTAGGAGTGACGAGAGGGTTTCCCCACTTGTGGAAGCTGTCATTCGTTCGGTTAGGCGTTGCCGGATGTGATTCCTGATGTCTTATCATCACTGTCTGACAAGCCATATGGCTATATTGGTATTGCAGGATTGTTTGCCTCTATTGCGGTACTTCGGTGCGTCTGGTGCTTGTGCATGTAGGAGCATGCCCTTGTTGGTATAATGGGTTTTATGTTGACTGCTATGTTCACGATTTTCCGACATGTTACTAAAGTTCAGTGTGTGTGATATGGTTATTGTGCTTGGGTCTGTAATTTTTTCTTGTGTTACATATCATGTGGCTGCAGCTCTATATAAGATAGTGATGGCCTGTTTGGATGGATGTTTTTCACGTGCTTTTCTCTTAACTCTTGACCTCGCACATGAGGTTGGCATGTATTGTTTTGTATTGCCATTTTATCAAACTTGGATATAACTGAATACATCTTGTGGATAGGTGTGGTATGCCTTGCGTATTGAATTTATTGTCCCTAATGTAAATGGCATGGACTTTGGCAAGGATGACCCAGTACGCTTGTATGGATTATTACTGTATATGGTGTGCATTGTGTATATTTAGGTAGGAGTGTGTATTGTTATTGTGTTTTGTTTATGGTGTAGGTTATTTCCCCAATCAAAATTAATGTTAAGTTGTTTATATGCGATATGCTTGCCGTGAGACATCTGTTGTGCCTATGCCATGTCAAGGTTGTGATGGGCAAACATGTATTCCTGTATGGTGTGACGGTTTTTGTTGTAAATGTATTTAATCTTTGGTCACAGGGTTTCATGTCCTCGTCATGTATTGAATTTTAAATAAAATATATAAAAAAATGATACTTAAACATTATTGTTATTCCTTCCTTAGCTCTAACTCTCAGAAGTGAAGAGAATAAATATCAACAAAAGGTTCTTAAACATTTGTTGTATTCTCATGAAATTTCATTGAAAGTAAATAATTCCAGATTTTTCTTATAAAATGGCAAGACTCTAGCATATATTGAGCAAACTCTTCCACTTCTGAAGCAGAGCTGCTGATACGACGCTTCAGACCTGATATTAACTGACTTGGTATTCTTACTATTTCCTTGTTTTTGTAAACAAAAATCAAAGCAAGTTAAAGAAAATATTGAAGTCACGAGAAAACTGAAAAGCAAGTCTTGAGACCAATGATTTATATAATGCATCCGAAGTTTTTTTTATATTTTATTTAAAAGCAGTACAGCATTATATAATTCCGGAATATAAACAGACATAAAAAGATAACATGAAGTTCTCAGAACCAATGGCTCTATAACCTCTCTGAAAAAATGTCAATACATAAAGAAAAAGCTTACAACAAAACGTCTCAAAACAACTACCAGTAACAGAGTATTAACCTATCATATATATCTTTAAAACAACATTAACATACCATATTAGGAATGTACTAGAGCCTAACATTTAACAAAGGCTCAAAACAATATTAAAAGGATGACACAAAATAAAACACTGATTTTCACAAAAAAAAAAAGGAAAACCCATGCAAATGCATACATGTACACAAACAAAACAATATATAAAAATAAAATAAAATGGCAAGACTCTAGCATATATTGAGCAAACTCTACAAAAATCTAACACATATCATGACCCCATAACCGATAATAAACATAACCAATTACATATACCATTAAAAACATATGACTCAAGAATCGGGTCATTACAAGACAGGAACACCACCAAATACATAACACCTTCGGGGTTGCACTTTCATTCATTACACAAAAGTAACAATAAGTATCAAGGAGCTCTCAAAGCTCCACAACCACACATCCATGACAACCAGGAAACAAAATCCATACCAACATTCACCACACTCTCATGCCATCCCCTCAGGAGATGAGCCCGCTATTACCCACTGACTTACACTCAACCAATTTAAATTCCTAAATAAAGAGAACCATACCCTTCGTACATTCATATTCATTCACAGATACACGAGAATTCCTAATGTTAGCCTCCTATATCCTTCCGAAAATGCCTGATCCCACCTCTTCCCGTACAATTCCCTGTTCCGACACATCGTACGATAAAACGTTATCGCAAGAACGCACTCGCACCTCACTAACCCCTTTCCCCCTTACACTCACGATATGTAGATATAATCCACCATGATGTAATCTAAATGCTCTTATGACTTCCTCTTCTAAACCATCCATGTCAAGACTTAAAGCACGCAGAACCGCCACCCCACTCCCTCTCACCCTCTGTACCAGCCTACATAACCAACCCCTGACGTCTTCTAACCCTTTACAAAAATAAACCTACATGAAACGCAAAAAACCACACCCCCCACCCTCTACTATCCTCCTGGTTCTTAGTATGGCCCCTGACGGCAAGATACCATGCAAAAAATGAAACATAACATCACGCACCCTAGGCAATAATTTCAGCTTGCTAAATCTATACCAACTGTTTCTCCATGAGTACATGGGGAACAAACCCTCAACAGGGACAACGCACTTACCCACCAGTAACCTACATAAAACCCGTATTCAAATGTTTCTCCATTCCCTAACCAACAACAAGGCCCGTAGAACAATTTCACATTCCCTCAATTCAATGCCTCCATACCACTTCTTCAACCTCATATATACCTGTTCTAAATTCCCCAGCATCACGTCCACATGCAATACCTCCCATTTAAGAAACACACATTTAGCTCTTTGTCATAGATCCATTAATCCCAACCCACCCTGGCACACCAGTAACATAACAACCTCTCTTCTTAACCAATCACAACTTGATCCCCACAAAAATTTAAACACCCTTCTCAAAATTCCGGCAATCGCCGTCCCTGTAATCGGAAACACAGCCGCAACATGCCAGACCTTACTATACAATAAAACATTTATGACAATCACACGTTGGGCCAGAGTGAGATGCTGGGGCCTCAAAACACCCAGACGTCCCACGATCCTTTCTAACAACCTATCCGAGTTTTCCTCATGCGCCACATCTATGTCATCCTTGTATATAATACCAGAAATCTTCAGCGACACCGCACACTTTTTAACAACATTACAACTCACCTTACCCCCCCCCCTTTCCAAGTGCCCAACCCCATGATCATTGACTTCTCACTGTTTACCTTCATACCCGTGGCACGTTCAAACACTTGCACAACATCTTCCAAAACTTTCATAGACATCCTTTCACGAACCAGAACAGTCGTATCATCTACATAATCTATTAATCCCGGCCAAAGCGTCCCTCCCTCAACCCCACCCTCACCCCGGGTACTGACAGTACGATCAACCATTCTATAAAAGGGGTCCTGAAAACACGCAAATAAGATCTGTGACATGGGACACCCTGCCTGAGACCTCTACCCATCGCAAATTCCTCCCCCCCCATACACCTATTTATTTGTACCCTCATTTTTGCTCCCCTATACAGCGTATTTACCCAATCAACTATTTCTTCCCCATAACCTTGTCTCCTAAGTATAACCTGCAGTACACGTCTTTCCACTCTACCATAGGCTGCCTGCCAGTCCAAAGCCAGTAAAGCTGCCCCCCCCCCCTCCCCCTCATTTTGACTCCACAAAACTTCTCAAAATCCCATGTCCTTCAATCATCGACCTTCCGGGCAGCCCAAACTGCGATTTCGAAACGACCCTCCCCACTTCACATTTAACCCTATTACCTAAAATTTCTGCAAAAACCTTATAGTCCGCACATAGCAATGATACTGCCTGATACTCCCGAAGGGTGGGCTGCCCCTTACCTTTCAGGACCAGCACCACAACTGCTGTAGCCTGCTTATCCCCCAACTTACCCTTCTCCTTCATACAATTAAATAACCTAACCATGAAATTTCCTATTAACGCCCAATGCTGTAAATAAGTTTCCACCGGTAGACCATCAATACCCGGGGCTTTTCCTTCCTCATGCCCTGTAAAGCAATCTCTATTTCCTCTGCAGTAATAACCCCACCCAAAGCCATTCTATCACTATTACCCAAATTGCACATTGCATATGTACACATCCTGTCTAACTCCACATCACCCACACCCCCACTTGTCCAGTACTTTTCATACCACATATCTGCATACGCACACATACCCTTCGTATTTCTTATCTCCTGCCCTGCTCTATAGATCCCCATCATCTCATTTACCTCTAATCTCGGGATAGCCTTCAGCACCTGCCTTTGCTTTTGATGTCGCAACACACATGCAGATGGCTTGTCCCAGCACAAAATTTCTTTTAACCCTGCTTGCACCCTTACCGCTTGAAACCGATTATTTTGCAACGTTTACAATCTCCCTTTTATGTCAACTATTTCGTCCATGGGAAAAACACCACCAACCATCCCCTGCCCATAACAACCTCTTAATCGGTCCTCTAAATAATTTGCAAGCCCATATTTTAAATTATTTATACGTTTAACCTCCCTCACATAATACTTTCTGATCCTTTCTTTGGCCTCATAATCCCACCATGTTACAATATCATCCACCTCCTGAGCTTCCTTATAAAGCTCTTTCCATAGAATAGAAAAACCCTCCAAACCTTCTTCATCACTCAACACACTAATGTTCAATTTTCAATAAGTCCTATATATTTCCGCCAGCTCCTCCCACCCTACTTCCACCACTACAGCGCTATGATCCGACATAGCCACCTCAACGGTATTTTTTTTTTTATTTTATTTAGAACAATACAATACAAGAGATAGATAAAGACAATAACAGTTCTTACACAGAATAAATCATTAACAACCACACAAACATGAACTTTGAGATAACACAATCCCCCCTCACCCATACATGAAAACCCCTACACCTATGATAACCAATAAAAGACTAATTCCAAAATGCATTGTTATATGATTAACAAAACACACCAACGATATGCATATATTGTCACTTTGTAAGTTATAAAGTGGGTACTTTATACGTTAAATACAATTAACGTAATGTATTGAGAATAAGGTAAAAACAATATGTTCATCAAACACAGAATATATTAATAAACAAGGATCCAACACACTGACAACTCTACAAGCATCTAAAAACATGCATATGAATAACATACATAGAACAATGTCCCACTGCAAAGTCAAACACATATATTAAGTATACTCGTCACAAACCATGAATACACATCATTCCCAAATTCATACACATTCACCCGTTACATACCAGGAGGCGACCCCGTTTCCACCCCTGACAGCCCATCAACATAGCACATTGTACCATCCCTACCGTGCCCCACCCACCTAATTTACAAATTTAATAAAACCTCTAATGTAAGGTCTCTATATCCCTCAGAGAATGCCCGCTCCCACCTCCTCCCATAAAGTTCTCTATTACGGCACAACGTTTTATAAACCGTAACAGCCAAGACCCTCCTCTTCACCTCACTTACCCCTTTCCCCCTCATTCCCCACATTATGTAAACATAATCTACCATAATGTACCCCACAGCCCTAATAATACTTTCATCCATACCCCCCACATCAAGACTCAATGCCCGCAGAACAGAAAAGTATTGACCACTTATCCTATGCAACACCCTGCTCAACCAACCCCTGACGCTCCCCAACCCCTCACAAAAATACACTACATGGAATGCACAATCCTCCCCGCCACATATTCCACATACCCTCCCCCCTCAACCACCCGTCTAGCTCGTAAGACCACTCCCGATGGTAAAATCCCATGCAAAAACCGATACATCACCTCACGTCCACGGGGTTGTAACCTTAACCTACCAAACCTTCTCCATATACATCCCCAGTCATACATGGGGAAAATCCCCTCCACCGGAGCCACAACCCTTTCCACTGACATCCTACACAGCCTACTTATTTTTACCTTACCCAGATCCCTAACCATCACCACTGCCCTCAAAATAGTTTCACACTCCCTCAACTCCGTCCCAGAAAACATGCGTTTCAATTTATTATGTACCTTAACCAACCCCCCCCCCCCACTCACACCCTCCCTCATCACCTCCCTTTTAATGAAGATACATTTGACCCTCCTCTTTAAGTTCATTAAACCCAACCCTCCCTGACGCACAGGTAACATTACTACATCCCTTTTAAGCCAATCACAACCTGAACCCCACAAAAATTTAAAAAACCCTCTAAGTATAGTTGCAATTGCCGTCCCCGTTAAAGGGAACACGGCAGCCACATGCCAAACCTTGCTATACAATAAAACGTTAATTACAATGGCACGCTGCACAAGGGTCAAATGATAAGGCCGCAATGCTCCCAATCGACCCAGAATCCTTTCTACCAACCTGACCGAATTATTAACATGTGCAACATCAAGATCATCTGCATAGATTAGACCACAAATTTTTAATGACATCACCCGCTTCTTTACGACTGCACTACCCCACTCGACCCTCTCCCCCCCAAGTTCCTAACCCCATAACCATGGACTTCTCCGAATTTACCCTCATACCAGTTGCACATGCAAATGTGTCGACCACTCCATCTAAGGCGTTTATGGACATCCCCTCTCTAACCAAAACAGTGGTATCATCTACATACCCTATGAAAACAGGCCAAACGCCCCCTGTACCCCCCCAACCCCTCCACTAACGCCCATATGGCGCTCCACCATTCTATAAAAGGGGTCCTGTATGCATGCAAATAAAAGCTGTGACATAGGACACCCCTGTCTAAGACCTCTGCCCATTGCAATCCTCCCCCCTAATCTTCCATTAATCTGTACTCTCACCATTGCCCCTCTATATAACGCCTCTACCCATCCCACTATTTCTTCCCCATAGCCCTGTTTCCTAAGGATAGCTCTCAACGCCTCTCGCTCCACCCTATCATAAGCTCCTTGCCAGTCTAGTGCAACCAAACCCCCCCCCCTTCCCCCCTTTTCCTTCCACGAAATCCCTTAAAAAACCATGCCCCACCCCCATAGACCTACCTGGCAACCCAAACTGGGTTTCCGATACAACCCTCCCTACAACACACTTAATCCTATTTCCTAAAATTTTCGCAAATAACTTATAATCCGCGCATAACAACGATATTGTTCTATAGTCCCTGAGCGAACGCTGTTCCTTACCCTTTGGTACCAAAACAACTACAGCTGTTGCCTGTCTTTCACCCAACCTGCCCCTTACCTTCATCAAGTTTAGTAACCTCACCAAAAAACCCTTTATTAACTCCCAATGCTGTTGATAAAACTCCGCCGGCAGTCCATCGATTCCCGGTGCTTTGCCCTTTCGCATGGCACTCAAAGCTCTCCATATTTCCCCCTCAGTTATGTCCCCCCCCCAAAGCTTCCCTATCACTGTGTCCTAACCTACATGGCACACTTCCACACACCCTCTCTAAATCCCCTAATCCTACCCCTTCCTCCCGCCAATACTTTTCGTACCACTTATCCGCAAACAACCCCATCCCATCCGTAGTGTGGATAACCTGACCCGCCCTGTACCCTCCCACCGACTCAAGAACCTCCAGACATGGAATAGCTGTTGCCTGCTGACGTTGTTTTTGTCTGCGCAACACACACGAGGACGGCCTATCTCCCCATAACACCTCCTCCACCCCCGCCATTACTCTCACCGCTTGGAACCGCTCGTCCTGGATTTCCTGCAACCTCTCTTTAAGTATCATAATGTTATCCATTGGATAGATACCCTCTACTGCCCCTTTTACATAACAACCCCGTAACCTGTCCTCCAAATAATTAAGCAACCCAAATTTTAAAGAATTAATCCTTTTCCCCTCCCTCACATAATAATGCTGAATCCGGTCCTTAGCCACACCATCCCACCACGTCACCACATCCTCCACACCTTGTACCTCCACAGTTAATCTCTTCCACAGCTCTGTAAAAAACCCCAACCCCTCCTCATCTTCCAACAGACTCGTATTTAATTTCCAATATCCCCTAGAGATACTAGCTAGGGAATCCCACTCTACTTCTGCTACAACCGCCCTATGATCTGAAAAAGCTAGTTCAATAGTACGGACAGACTTTGACAATACCTTATGAGATATATACAACCTGTCTAACCTAGCTGCATAACCTCGCCTCACGAAAGTATGCTCCACCTCCCACGCTCCCCCACCTACCACATCCCTCAACTGAACGTCCACCAAAAGATTGCGTAATGCTGTCAACATATGCCCCACCCCTCGTGGTTCCACATCCGCTCTCCTGATCACACAATTCCAGTCCCCACCAACGATGGCCACTGCAGGTAAACCACGGAAAGCAAAAACTAGATCATCACACACAAAATCCCTCTTTACTTTCATATCATTTTCAGCTGGTGCATACACACTTACAAAGGTTACCCTCTGCCCCATCCACCACCCATCCACACACAACACCCTCCCCCCCCGCTCCCTCACTTCTTTGCAACACAAACGGGCTCGCCTCCTTTATCAATAAACCCACACCACCTTTCAAACGTGCCGATGGCAGAGTCAACACCTTATACCCTGCCACCTCGAGCACTCCACCCTCCCTGAAATTATGCTCCTGTAGAAAGACTACGTCCACTCTGTATCGACGTAAGAGCATACGAAAGCATTCCCTCTTCACACCAGTACACAGCCCATTCACATTCACAGTCATGCACTTAAGGCCTTTCTAAAGCTTCCAACCCTTTCTCCTCTCAACCTTCACAGGGCCTCCTGCCCCAGGGTCAACATGTGGTTTGTCACCATCCACCCCCCCCCTTTCCGATGCCTCTTATCCTGGCTGTCTCAAGAATATACATCCTTCCTCCCAGACCTCTGCGCGGGCGTCAGGACATCATCTGAGTCTGACGCAGCCGCCCTCTTCCTCGTGACATCCTCTACCGCCATACTGTCTTCCGAAGATTCCTCACAGTGAACATCAACCTCTACTGTGACCTGTCGCACAGAGCACGGTGACTCCTCTCTGTGCCTGCAGTTGTCCTCCTTCCTTCTCGTGCCTGTCCCGCCACACTCTCCTTTCAACTCAGGCACCATTTCACAGACCAAGCCATTATCCTCGCCCAAAGAAGGTAAAGTTTTCAATACCTCGTCGAGCTCCTCCTCCAGCTCTCGCACCTCCTGCTGAATTAGCACTTCCTCCCCCGTCACCGGCAAAGTGGCCATTTTTGGCTCCACACAACTCGTGCCTCGCCCATCATGCACCACAAGAGACTCTTCTACAATTTCACTCCACAGACGGCCATCTCCTCGTTTTCCTTTGGAATTCTCCTCAACGACATCCACACCTGTAACTGGTGTTCCACCTGTTTGCGCCGGCGCCCTCCACTGCCTCCCACATGTCGCCGCCATATGATCATACTCCCCACACAACCTGCATGTTCGTCGCTGCCCAGCATACGCCACTAGAATTTGGGTTCTAAACTCCGGCATCACGACGTATGACAGGATCGGGTGCCTCAGTGTCATTTTGAGGGAGAATGTACCCTCCGGACGTCCCATGTACGCACCTGCCGCCCACTTGCCTTGGGTTGCCAGATGCACGGTACCATAAGCTGCAAACACCTTCCGTAAGTCCTCCTCGTCAGCCTCGAAGGGGACATTTCGCAACTTCACCCACGTATAGTGGCGAGAGACGTCTATGAGTCGCACTTTGACAGCTGGAGTTACATCAATACTCACATGCTCAAATTTCGTCACTAACGACTCGTACACAGCCGTCGAATTTAACTTGACGAATAGACGATAGGCCCCATTCAGGGCCACACCATAAACCTCATCATCCTGCACTCCGTACGTTTCCCTGATGATTGTTGGAAGTAACACCTGCGCCGTAGAGGGGGAAATCGCCCCACGAAGCAGCTCAACGCCGACAGTGTTCACCCTACGTCGGATACTCAGCGCCATATTGTTGCTATGAGAGCTCTCCTGACAAACAGCAGAGGGGTGCCGAGCACAACCGCGCTCCACCGCAGTCAGGCAGCTAATGACCTCAACGGTATTAAAAGATTTTACAACAACCCCTTGAGAAAGATACACTCTATCTAATCTCGCTCATATCCCCTCCTAACAAAAGTATGTTCTGTTTCCCACCCACCCCCCAAATGCATCACATAACCTAACGTACCTCAGCAAATCCCTGAGAGTTACAGACATATGTACTGCCCCTTTTGGTTCTACGTCAGCCGCCCTAATAACGCAATTCCAGTCACCCCCCACTATTGCTACTTCCGGAAGTGCACGCAAGAAGTAGACAAGATCCTCGCACGCAAAATCCTTCCTTACCTGCATGCTATTCTCTGCAGCCGCATACACACTCACAAAATATACATGCTTACCCATCCATGATCCATCCACACGCAACATCATCCCCCCTCACTTCTCTGCAAAACAAACGGGCTCGTCTCCTTCATTAAAATACCCACACCACCTCTTAAATGGGTAGTTGGCAGGGTCATCACTTGATAACCTGCTACCTTTAACACCTTACCTTCCTTGAAATTATGTTCCTGGAGGAGCACAACATCTACTCTATATTTATTAAGAAACATACTTAACCATTCTCTCTTTATTCTGCTACATAAGCCATTTAACATTGACAGTCATACACCAAAGGCCTTTTAAATTTTCCACCCCTACCTCTTCTCCTCACTCTTTTCACCACTAGAATTAGTATTTCTGTATGTTATATTCACAATACCTTCTTTTCCCCCTCCCTTCTTCCGATGTCTCTTATCATGACATCCCCCATCACCACCTCTTCCCTCTCCTACCACCCCAGTCTGCTTCCCAGGCCTCTTCGCTGGTGTCAGGACATCAACCGTCGTCAGTCACCGTATCATCCAACCAAGATTCAGAGATGGTTATAACTGCCGCCCTAATTTTGTTAGCTAGAATCCTAATCTCTGCCAATTTAGGAAGAAGTGATCTTGCATTGACATGAATAAAGTGAAGGCCTGTTTTCATAAAACAATCATAATCATCAATATATGGCAATGGGTCATTTGTATTAAAATTAGGTAAATCAATGTCATCACTGCTAAAGGGTAACTGTGCCAAAGTGCATTTGTTACACACAAAATGAATTCTGGCACCGTTGCTATAATTGTACACCCCTTACACATTTTACATAAGGTGCCTTTTCTGTTTTTCATGCGTACTTTAGTACAGTGTATGCATCTGTTTGGTAGTGTTTGAGATAATAATGGCTGTATTGTCTCACATTGACCTATGTATGCATTACATATGGAGTTAAGGTTATCATCCCTAGCTACTAGACCGTCATTATCACCGTCATTTATCTGTCTGTTTTGCCTCTGCACAATAGTTTGAGGTCCTGGATTAATTTGGATATCACCACTTAAGAGCACTACAATAAGAGCTGTGTGCCACTGTTTTTGTTTGGGTATGCGGTGTTGCCATACCTTGCGGCGATAGTGAGGTTTACTTTTCTGGTAGGATGGCAACTGTTGGGCTTTTACTGTCCAGGGCGCTGTTACTCCATTCACCTTTTCCAACCCCCATGACTGATTTCTTTCTTCATGGAATTGAAGAAGAAATATAAATATAATTATGGCAGCCTGTACCCCTCTAATGCCTGCCATTTTCACTCTTCGCTCTTTTACTCATATACAATAATATTTATTTCTCTTTTCCAGTCCCTAGTACACTTAGTATCTGCTTTAGCAATCACACTGAATTACTAGTAAAATTTCCTCTTCAAAACCCTCTTCACTGCTCACTTTTCCCTTAACTTCACAAAACCCTTACAGAAAACCTCTTCAAAACCCTCTTCACTGCTCACTTTTCCCTTAACTTCACAAAACCCTTACAGTTAACCCCTTATTACACACTCCCCTACCCACCTCACTTCACAGTCTGGCTTCACCAATTAACTTCTAACTCCTTTCCATTCTGGTAGACCAGAAAGGTTTAATCAATGGTTTTATCCTTCCAAATCCCCCTCAATTCCATTTATGTATCTGCGCATTGCCTGCGGCATACGCAGTTTTCACTAAAGAACTCATTGCAAGGATGTTCCGTGATGGAGTTATTGAGGAGTTCAATCCCCCGTGGAATGCCCCTTTCATCCTGGTTCTCAAGAACGATGGAACCTAGCTCCCTGTTATCAATTCCAGGAAAATGAGTACTTGTACGATCCCAGACGGATTTCCATTGCCAGTTCTGAACGGCCTGTTGCAGAACATCGGTGATAATGAGGTCTTTTCGACTCTTGATCTTCTTCAAGGGTTTTGGCAGATCCCCATCGATGACCAGAGCAAAGAGTTGACAGCTTTCTCTACGCCGACCAGTCATTACCAGTTCAGAAGGATGCTCTTCAGCTTGTGCGGAAGCCCGATCACGTTCAGTTGTTTGATGACGACGATTTTCCCTATTCTCCTAGGTGGCACGCTCAAGGTCTACCTAGATGATCTCATCGACATGTCGCACAATGTCACTACACATCTCGAGAAACTTGACAGGGTATTGGACAAACTAGCTCAGGCTAGCCTTATGGCAGAGCTCTACAAATGTCAGTTCCATCGGAAGGAATGACATAAAGACAAACAAGTCTAAAATCCCAGCTGTGCAGAAATTCCCTAGACCTATGACGGCGGGTTTCTACCGCATCTTCATCGCCGGTTTCTCCCCCATCACTGCACCTATGACACGCCTACTTAAGAAGAACGCCCCTTTTGAGTGGACGTGTGATCAGGAATGAGCTTTTGTTACCCTTAAAAATAAGTTAACATCAGCCCCAGTCCTTAGATTCCTTGATTTCACCTAGGCATTCACCATGACGGCGGATGCCAGAAAAGTTCGTATCCGTGCATTGTTGTCACTGCAACAACTTAATACCTATGCAAGCCGTATCCTTACTTCCTCCTTTGTAATGTGCTTGTGTAGTATTAGCAGGGGAGATTATGTGATGGCAGGGTATACCGTTTTTGGGAGGATTCTTGCTAAGATTTCAGAGATGTTGAAGGTGCCTTTGTTTTGTTTAATTGTGTTAGAAACAGCGATTAATGCTGATTCAAGGCACTTGCGTCAGCGGAAATTAGTTTCTATGATCCTAATCGGGCGTCCCTGAATTTCATGAGATGACTGGTGGAATTTCGGTGTAGTACACAGGCGTTCCTATATGCATTAATGTGTTCATTGGGGAGTGTTTCGAGGTTTCTTGCTGTTTCACTGGAGGATCACGCACGCATAACAGGAAAGGTACTGCAATGGATCAGAGAATATCTGACAGGGAGGCAACAACGAGTGACGAGTGGGGTTCCACAGGGGTAAGTCCTAGGACCTGTGCTGTTTTTCGTATATGTGAATGATATAACGGAAGGGATAAACTCAGAAGTGTCCCTGTTAGCAGATGATGTGAAGTTAATGAGAATTAAATCGGTCGAGGATCAGGCAGGACTATAAATAGGCCTAGAGAAGCTACAAACCTGGTCCAGCAGCTGGCTCCTTGAATTTAACCCTGCCAAATGCAAAGTCATGAAGATTGGGGAAGGGCAAAGAAGACCGCAGGCAGAGTATAGTCTAGGTAGTTAAAGACTGCAAAACTCAATCAAGGAAAAAGATCTTGGGGTGAGTATGATACCGAACACGTCTCCTGAGGCGCACATCAGTCAGATAACTACTGCAGCATACGGGCGTCTGGAAAACCTAAGAACAGTGTTTCGATACCTCAGTAAGAAATCGTTCAAGACTGTACACTATATACGTCAGGCCCATACTGGAGTATGCAGCACCAGTCTGAAATCCACACCTAGTCATGCACGTTAAGAAATTAGAGAAAGTGCAAAGTTTTGCAACAAGACCAATCCCAGAGCTGTGGGGATTGTCCTACGAAGAAAGGTTAAGGGAAATCGGCCTGACGACACTGGAGGATATGAGGGTCAAGGGAGACATAATAACAACATATAAAATACTGTGAGGAATAGACAAGGTGGAAAAAGACAGGATATTCCAGAGATGGTAAACAGAAACAAGGGGTCACAATTGGAAGATGAAGACTCCTATGAGTCAAAGGGATGTTAGGAAGTATTTCTTCAGTCATAGAGTTGTCAGGAAGTGGTATAGCCTAGAAAGTGACGGATTGGAGGCGGGAACCACACATAGTTTTCTAACGAGGTTTGATAAAGCTCACGGAGCAGGGAGAGAGAGAGAACATAGTAGCAATCAGTGAAGAGGCGGGGCCAGGAGTTGTGACTCAACCCCTGCAACCATAAATAGATGAGTACAAATAGATGAGTACAGCTTAAGATAGCCGTCCAAGATAACAATACAGTCAGTGCGTCATCAAGGACTGGCAGTCTTATTTCCCATGGCAGTCGACTAACATCCATCTACCTGGTTACAGCCAGGTAGGTGTACATGAGTTAAGGCGTAAGAAAACTTGCCCAAAGTTTCGCCGTAGCGGGATCGATACAGGTTACTCAGTGTGAGATGAGGTCGCTACCTACACACGAGGATATGAATTTGGTCTACCGACTCACCTTCATGCCTTTTGTTTATATTTATTCACCATTTTAAAAATATATGAACCAGATCATGGAAAATAAAGAAATAATATAAATCAGTAAAACTTTTACCAAAGAAGCCATTATGTCTTAGTTTAGGATAGCAATAAAATGTCTTAATGACGATTAATTAGATATAAGTTGTATTAGTGAAGTTTTTTACCTATAAAATGTTTTACGTAAACCTAATTACCCATGAAATGCGTTAGGTAAACCCAATTATAATGTTGCCATCGTTTAGGAGTATTTTTTTTTAATTTAGCAAAAATCGACTTTTCTCAAAAACTTCTGTGATATTGTTGCTCTCCTGTTCACCCTGTGTTTATTGGGGATAAACACAAGAGCTGAGTCAGGTTAAACTCTCCAGAACTGTGTCATTTATTCAGAGTTTACCTATTAATCACTTGACAAATAGTAATAATTTTTCGACTCGGGCGGCCGTGAACATCAATAACCCTGACTAATATGAAACCAATTATTTACACCATAATTATAATAAACACTTGTATATGCTTAACATTTGCATTTCCCAATGTGGCATTTTTTTTTTTTGTTATTCAAGAATAGTTATAGATTCGTGAGCAAGGAAGCACTGAAGAAGTGTAAAAGTTTTCCGTGCGCCAAAAAGATGTTGACAGCGCCTCAGCACTGCTGAGTCAAACTTTGTTTCACGAGGAAAACTTTGATTATAGGCAAACGTTTATAAACTGTAAACAAAATCACTGACATAACTTAGAACATATTAAATTAATGTTATTTTGATACTCACACATGGGTATCTTTGATATGCCTTTGATTATTATACAGAAGAGTTTTCAACATAACTTTGATCATTATACAGAACATCATCTTTGACATTATTTTGAACATTTCATATTTAATTTTGATTATGCAACGACAGCAATAAAAATATTCGTATAAACAAATTATGTTATTTCGAGACTACTTAAAAAAGTACGTCGTTTCTGATCAATATGATCCCTTTATAATAAATTTCAGTTTAGAACGATAGTCTCGGTGTTTATTATGGTGACGTGAGTCGAATGTATCGAGTCGGAGCACAATAGCAATTCGCACAGCGACTGTCTAGTTGTTATGACACCCACTGTCAACATACACCTGGAACACACATCCGCATTTCCCGCAGGCTACACACGCATCTCCTAAGGTTCCATTACATCTGCATGACAGCCAATTTTCATTGAGTCAGAACGCACGCAAATGCTGCAAGTCCTTGGCTATCTGGGTTTAATGGACATATTTCGTGCGTGTTATCATGGGAGGGAGAGTGTAGGAAATACGAGGTATTTCTTATAAACAAAAGTTTAGTTACTGAAGACCACAAAAGATTTGGTCTTCAACATTACTAAAGATTTGTTCTTCAAGATCACAAGACTGGTCGTCAACACCACTGCAAACTTGGTCCTCAACGACACATCATGACTTGGTAGTCAGCACCACAACAGACTTGGTGGTCAGCACAACAGCATAATTTGGTTGTCAATACCAAAACCGACTTGGTCGTCAACATCACAGTAAAATTGGAAGTCAACACCAATCAAGCTTGGTCGTCAACACCACATCAAACTTAGTCGTCAACACCACATCAGACTTGGTCGTCAACACCAAAGCATGACTTATGACTTAGTAATCAACACTCAGCAGACTTGGTCTTCAAAACTACAGCAGACTTTGTCGTCGACATAACAACGGACTTGGGTGTAAACACAACAAGAGAGTTCGTCCGTTTTTTATATATAAATACTCTGAAAACGCGTGTCATAAAAGCTGATCAACAAATAGGTAACCATCACATGAAATTAAACAAAACAGTGTAAAAGATCTTTACGTTTTGATACTGTCTAACAGACAGAGACAGACAGACAGACAGACAGACACACACACACACACACACACACACACACACACACACACACACGCAAACACACACACACACACTCACACACACACGCGCACACACACACACACACACACACACACACACACACAAACACACAAACACACACACACACACACACACACACTAAACCCCATGCACCAACATATTAGGGACGCTACCTGAGAGAGAGGGAAGGATGAACCAGCTAGACTGTACCTTGTGTTCACCCTGAGTAGCACAGACATTGAGGACATCACATATGAAAGGCCCGTTGGAGCTAGTGGTCACGTGGTTCTGAGTTTTGAATGCATCGTAGAGCTACAAGTGGAGAGGGCAACAGGAGTAGAAAGCGAAAAGCCAAACTATAAAAGGGGGGACTACACAGTTAAGAGGACCTTCCTGCAAGAGTTTCAGTGGGAAAGAGAATTCGTAGGAAAGTCAGTAGACGAGATGATGGAATACATAACAACAAAATGCAAGGAGGTAGAGGAAAGGTTTATTCCTAAGGGTAACAGAAATAATGGGAAGAACAGAATGAGCCCTTGGTTTACCCGAAGGTGTAGGGAGGAATAAACTAAGTGCACGAGAGAATGGAAAAAGTACAGAAGCAAAGGACCCAGGAAAATGAAGAGATTAGTCGAAGAGCCAGAAATAAGCATGCATACATGAAGAGGGACGCCCAGCGACAGAACGAAAACAACAGTAGCACCGAAAGTCAAGTCTGACCCGAAACTGCTTTATAACCACATTAGGAGGAAGACAACAGTCAAGGACCAGGTAATTAGGCTGAGGAAAGAAGGAGGGGAGCTCACAAGAAAAGACGAAGAAATATGTGAGGAGCTCAAAACGAGATTTAAGAAAGTATTTACAGTGGAGACAGAAGGGGCACTGGGAAGACAAATCAGAGGGGTACACCAACAAGGGATACACCAACAAGTGTTGGATGAAATACACACAACCGAGGAGGAGGTGAGGAAGCTGCTGAGTGACCTTGATACCTTAAAGGTGGAGGGACCGGACATCTCTCCGTGGCTCCTTAGAGAGGGAGCAGAGACACTGTGTGTGTCACTAAGCACAATTTTCAACACATCCCTTGAAACTGGGCAACTACCTGAGGTATGGAAGACAGCAAATGTAGTCTCCATCTTTAAGAAAGGAGACAGAAACGAGGCACTAAACTATAGACGAGTGTCATTGACATGTATAGTATGCAAAATCATGGAGAAAATTATCAGAAGGAGAGTGGTAGAGCACCTGGAACGGAACAAGATCATCCAGCATGGATTCATGGAAGACAAATCCTTTGTCACAAACCTACTGTAGTTTTATGACAAGGTAACAGAAGTAAGACATGAGAGATAGGGGTGGGTTGATTGCATTTTGTTGGACGCAGGAAGGCCATCGACACAGTTCCTCACAAGAGATTAGTGGAGAAGATAGAGGATAAGGCACACATAACAGTAAGAGCACTGCAATGGATCAGGGAATACTTGACAGGGAGGCAACAGCGAGTCATGGTATGTGACGAGGTATCACAGTGGGCGCCTGTGACGAGCAGGGTCCCACAGGCGTCAGTCCTGGGACCAGTACTATTTTTGGTATATGTGAATGACATGACGGAAGGGATAGACTCAGAAGTGTCCCTGTTTGCAGATGATGTGAAGTTAATGAGAAGTAAATCAAATGCGGCTCAGGCAGGATTACAGAGACCTGGACAGGCTGGACGTGTGGTCCAGCAAATGGTTTCTAGAATTTAATCCTGCCAACGGCAAAAAAAGACCGCAGAGAGAGTATAGGCTAGGGGGCCAAAGACTGCAAACCTGTCTCAATGAGAAAGATCTTGGGGTGAGTATAACACCGAGCATGTCTTCACAAGCACCCATTAACTAGATAACTGATGCAGCATATGGGCGACTAACAAACCTGAGAAAAGGGTTCCAATACCTCAGTAAGGAATCATTCAAGACTCTGTACACCGTGCACATCAGACCCATACTGAAGTACGCAGCACCAGTTTGGAATCCACACCTGGTCAAGCACGTCAAGAAATTAAACAAAGTGCAAAAGTTTATAACAAAGCTCTTTCCAGAGCTAAGGGAAATGTCCTACGAAGAAAAGTAAAGTGAAATTGGGCTGACGATGCTGGAGGACAGGAGGGTAAGGGGAGACATGATAACGACATACAAAATAGTGCGTGAAATAGACAAGGTGGACAGTGACAGAATGTTCCAGAGATGGGACACAGAAACAAGGGTCATAATTGGAGTTGAAGAGTCAGATGAGTCAATGGGATGTTAGGAAGTATTTCTTCAGCCATAGACTTGTTAGGAAGTGGAATAGTATGGCAAGTCATGTAGTGGAGGAAGGAACCATACATACTTTTAAGACGAGGTATGATAAAGCTCGTGGAGCATTGTGAAAGAGAACCCAGTAGCAGTTAGTGAAGAGGCGGGGACAGGAGCTGAGTCTCTACCCCTGCAACTGCAAAGAGGTGAGTAGAATTAGGTGAGTACATATACACTCACACATTGCTTTAAGTGAAACAAAGTTGAATGGGGGTGGGTGAATTTCAGTGGAGAGGAATAAATGGGATTAGGTCAGGGGTTTCTAATTGAGTTAGAGCTAAAGAAAGAGTAGCAATAATGTTGAAGGATAAGCTATGGCAGGATTATGTGGAGTAAAATAAAGGTTGGACGTGAGAAGTGGGTTATAGTAAGTGTATATGCACCTGGGGAAGAGAGAAGTATAGAGGAGACAGAGAGATTTTTGGGAAATATTGAGTGAATGCGTGAGGGGTTTTGAACCAAGTTTGAGAGTACTTGTGGTTGGGGATTTTAATGCAAAAGGGGATAAAAATGTTGAGGAGGGAGTAGTAAGTAAATTTGGGGTGCCAGGGGTAAATGAAAATTGGGAGCCTTTAATTGAGCTGTGTGTAGAAAGAGGTTTGGTAATAAGTAATACATATTTTATGAAAAAGAGGATAAATAAATATGTAAGGTATGATGTAGCACGTAATGAAAGTAGTTTGTTAGATTATGTATTGGTGGATGAAAGGTTGATGGGTAGGCTCCAGGATGTACATGTTTACAGAGGGGCAACTGATATATCGGATCATTATGTAGTTGTAGCTACAGTTAGAGTAAGAAGTAGATGGGATAAGACGAAAATGGCAACAAGTAAGAGGCAGGTGAAAGTGTATAAACTAAGGGAGGAGGAAATTCGGGTGAAATATAAGCAACTACTGGCAGAAAGGTGGGCTGGTCCAGGTATGAGTAGTGGGGGGGTTGAAGAGGGTTGGAATAGTTTTAAAAATGCAGTATTAGAATGTGGGGCAGAAGTTTGTGGTTATAGGAGGGTGGGTGCAGGAGGAAAGAGGAGTGATTGGTGAAATGATGAAGTAAAGGGTGTGATAAAAGAGAAAAAGGTAGCTTGTGAGAGGTATTTACAAAGCAGAAGTGTTATAAGAAGAGTAGAGTATATGGAGAGTAAAAAAGGTGAAGAGAGTGGTGAGAGAGTGTAAAAGGAGAGCGGATGATAGAGTGGGAGAGGTACTGTCAAGAAATTTTAATGAAAACAGAAAAAAAATTGGAGTTAAACAAGTTAAGAAAGCCTAGGGAACAAATGGATTTGTCAGTTAAAAACAGAGTAGGGGAGTTAGTAGATAGGGAGATGGAGATTTTGGGTAGATGGCGAGAATATTTTGAGGAACTTTTAAATATCGACGAAGAAAGCGAGGCGGTAATTTCATGCACTGGCCAGGGAAGTATACCATCTTTTAGGAGTAAATTAGAGCAGGATGTGAGTGTGGGGGCGGTGCGTGAGGCATTACGTAGAATGAAAGGGGGTAAAGCAGCTGGAATTGACGGGATCATGTCAGAAATGTTAAAAGCAGAGAGGGACATAGTGTTCTAGTGGTTGGTATTTTTGCTTAATAAATGTATGAAAGAGGGGAAGGTACCTAGGGATTGGCGGAGAGCATGTATAGTCCCTTTATATAAAGGGAAAGGGGACAAAAGAGATTGTAAAAATTATAGAGGAATAAGTTTACTCAGTATACCAGGAAAAGTATACGGTAGGGTTATTATTGAAAGAATTAGAGGCAAGGCAGAATGTAGAACTGTGGATGAGCAAGGAGGTTTTAGAGTGGGTAGGGGATGTGTAGATCAAGTGTTTACATTGAAGCATATATGCAAGCAGTATTTAGATAAAGGTAGGGAAGTTTTTATTGCATTTATGGATTTAGAAAAGGCATATGATAGAGTGGATAGGGAAGCAATGTGAGAGATGTTGCAAGTATATGGAATAGGTGGTAAGTTACTAAATGCTGTAAAGAGTTTTTATGAGGATAGTGAGGCTCAGGTTAGGGTGTGTAGAAGAGAGGGAGAACTACTTCTCGGTAAAAGTAGGTCTTAGACAGGGATGTGTAATGTCACCATGGTTGTTTAATATATTTATAGATGGAATTGCAAAAGAAGTAAATGCTAGGGTGTTCGGGAGAGGGCAGGGATTAAATTATGGGGAATTAAATACAAAATGGGAAGTGACACAGTTACTTTTTGCTTATGATACTGTACTTATGGGAGATACTTAAGAAAAATTGCAAAGGTTAGTGGACGAATTTGGGAGTGTGTGTAAAGGTAGTAAGTTGAAAGTGAACATAGAAAAGAGTAAGGTGATGAGAGTATCAAATGATTTAGATAAAGAAAAATTGGATATCAAACTGGGGAGGAGGAATATGGAAGAAGTGAATGTTTTCAGATATATGGGAGTTGATGTGTAAGCGGATGGATTTATGAAGGATGAGGTTAATCATAGAATTGATGAAGGAAAAAAGGTGAGTGGTGCATTGAGGTACATGTGGAGGCAAAAAATGTTATCTTTGGAGGCAAAGAAGGTAATGTATGAAAGTATAGTAGTACCAACACTCTTATATGGTGTGAAGCTTGGGTTGTAAATGCTGCAGCGAGGAGGCGGTTGGAGGCAGTGGAAATGTCCTGTCTAAGGGCAATGAGTGGTGTAAATATTATGCAGAAAATTCGGAGTGTGGAAATTAGGAGGTGTGGAGTTAATAAAAATATTAGTCAGAGGGCTGAAGAGGGTTTGTTGAGGTGGTTTGGTCATTTAGAGAGAATGGATCAAAGTAGAATGATATGGAAAGTGTATAAATCTGTAGGGGAAGTAAGGCGGGGTAGGGGTCGTCCACGAAAAGGTTGGAGGGAGGGGGTAAAGGAGGTGTGGTGGGAGAGGGGTTTGGACTTCCAGCAAGCATATGTGAGCGTGTTAGATAGGAGTGAATGGAGACAAATGGTATTTTGGACCTGACGAGCTGTTGGAGTGTGAGCAGGGTAATATTTAGTGAAGGGATTCAGAGAAACCGGTTATTTTATATAACCGGACTTGAATCCTGGAAATGGGAAGTACAATGCCTGCACTCTAAATGAGGGGTTTGGGATATTGGCGGTTCGGAGGGATATATTGTGTATTTTTATAAGTATATAATTCTAAACTGTTGTATTCTGAGCACCTCTGCAAAAACAGCGATTATGTGTGAGAGGTGAAAGTGTTGAATGATGATGAAAGTATTTTCTGTTTGGGGATTTTCTTTCTTTTTGGGTCACTCTGCGTCGGTGGGAGACAGCCGACTTGTTGAAAAAAAATTATATAATATATATATACATATATATATATATTATATATATATATATTATTATAATATATATATATTTTATATATATATAATAATTATATATATATACTACATATATATGTATATATATATATATATACATACATATATATGTATATATATATATATATATATATATATATATATATATATATTTATATATTATATATATTTTATATATATATATAAATATAAATATAAAGAAAAAT
>NC_069400.1:86833690-86943690 GCF_026875155.1 Cherax quadricarinatus | reverse complement strand
TTCGGTGGGGGGAAATAAATGGGATTAAATCTGGAGTATCTGAGAGAGTTAGAGCAAAGGAAGGGGTAGCAGTAATGTTGAAGGATCAGTTATGGAAGGAGAAAAGAGAATATGAATGTGTAAATTCAAGAATTATGTGGATTAAAGTAAAAGTTGGATGCGAAAAGTGGGTCATAATAAGCGTGTATGCACCTGGAGAAGAGAGGAATGTAGAGGAGAGAGAGAGATTTTGGGAGATGATAAGTGAATGTATAGGAGCCTTTGAACCAAGTTAGAGAGTAATTGTGGCAGGGGATCTGAATGCTAAAGTAGGAGAAACTTTCAGAGAGGGTGTGGTAGGTAAGTTTGGGGTGCCAGGTGTAAATGAAAATGGGAGCCCTTTGATTGAACTTTGTATAGAAAGGGGTTTAGTTATAGGTAATGCATATTTTAAGAAAAAGAGGATAAATAAGTATACAAGATATGATGTAGGGCGAAATGACAGTAGTTTGTTGGATTATGTATTGGTAGATAAAAGACTGTTGAGTAGACTTCAGGATGTACATGTTTATAGAGTGGCCACAGATATATCAGATCACTTTCTAGTTGTAGCTACACTGAGAGTAAAAGGTAGATGGGATACAAGGAGAATGGAAACATCAGGGAATAGAGAGGTGAAGGTTTATAAACTAAAAGAGGAGGCAGTTAGGGTAAGATATAAACAGCTATTGGAGGATAGATGGGCTAATGAGAGCATAGGAAATGGGGTCGAAGAGGTATGGGGTAGGTTTAAAAATGTAGTGTTAGAGTGTTCAGCAGAAGTTTGTGGTTACAGGAAAGTGGGTGCGAGAGGGAAGACGAGCGATTGGTGGAATGATGAAGTAAAGAGAGTAGTAAGGGAGAAAAAGTTAGCATATGAGAAGTTTTTACAAAGTAGAAGTGATGCAAGGAGGGAAGAGTATATGGAGAAAAAGAGAGAGGTTAAGAGAGTGGTGAAGCAATGTAAAAAGAGAGCAAATGAGAGAGTGGGTGAGATGTTATCAACAAATTTTGTTGAAAATAAGAAAAAGTTTTGGAGTGAGATTAACAAGTTAAGGAAGCCTAGAGAACAAATGGATTTGTCAATTAAAAATAGGAGAGGAGAGTTATTAAATGGAGAGTTAGAGGTATTGGGAAGATGGAGGGAATATTTTGAGGAATTGTTAAATGTTGATGAAGATAGGGAAGCTGTGATTTCGTGTATAGGACAAGGAGGAATAACATCTTGTAGGTTTGAGGAAGAGCCAGTTGTGAGGGTGGGGGAAGTTCGTGAGGCAGTAGATAAAATGAAAGTGGGTAAGGCAGCCGGGATTGATGGGATAAAGATAGAAATGTTAAAAGCAGGTGGGAATATAGTTTTGGAGTGGGTTGGTGCAATTATTTAATAAATGAATGGAAGAGGGTAAGGTACCTAGGGATTGGCAGAGAGCATGCATAGTTCCTTTGTATAAAGGCAAAGAGGACAAAAGAGAGTGCAAAAAATACAGGGGGATAAGTCTGTTGAGTATATCTGGTAAAGTATATGGTAGAGTTATTATTGAAAGAATTAAGAGTAAGACGGAGAATAGGATAGCAGATGAACAAGGAGGCTTTAGGAAAGGTAGGGGTGTGTGGACCAGGTGTTTACTGTGAATCATATAAGTGAACAGTAATTAGATAAGGCTAAAGAGGTCTTTGTGGCATTTATGGATTTGGAAAAGGCGTATGAGAGGGTGGATAGGGGGGCAATGTGGCAGATGTTGCAGGTGTATGGTGTAGGAGGTAGGTTACTGAAAGCAGTGAAGAGTTTTTACGAGGATAGTGAGGCTCAGGTTAAAGTATGTAGGAAAGAGGGAAATTATTTCCCAGTAAAAGTAGACCTTAGACAAGGATGTGTGATGTCACCGTGGTTGTTTAATATATTTATAGATGGGATTGTAAGAGAAGTAAATGCGAGGGTCTTGGCAAGAGGCGTGGAGCTAAAAGATAAAGAATCACACATAAAGTGGGAGTTGTCACAGTTGCTCTTTGCTGATGACACTGTGCTCATGGGGGATTCTGAAGAGAAGTTGCAGAGATTGGTGGATGAATTTGGTAGGGTATGCAAAAGAAGAAAATTAAAAGTGAATACAGGAAAGAGTAAGGTTATGAGGATAACAAAAAGATTAGGTGATTAAAGATTGGATATCAGATTGGAGGGAGAGAGTATGGAGGAGGTGAATGTATTCAGATATTTGGGAGTGGACGTGTCAGCGGATGGGTCTATGAAAGATGAGGTGAATCATAGAATTGATGAGGGGAAAAGGGTGAGTGGTGCACTTAGGAGTCTGTGGAGACAAAGAACTTTGTCCTAGGAGGCAAAGAGGGGAATGTATGAGAGTATAGTTTTACCAACGCTCTTATATGGGTGTGAAGCATGGGTGATGAATGTTGCAGCGAGGAGAAGGCTGGAGGCAGTGGAGATGTCATGTCTGAGGGCAATGTGTGGTGTGAATATAATGCAGAGAATTTGTAGTTTGGAAGTTAGGAGGTGCGGGATTACCAAAACTGTTGTCCAGAGGGCTGAGGAAGGGTTGTTGAGGTGGTTCGGACATGTAGAGAGAATGGAGAGAAACAGAGTGACTTCAAGAGTGTGTCAGTCTGTAGTGGAAGGAAGGCGGGGTAGGGGTCCGCCTAGGAAAGGTTGGAGGGTGGGGGTAAAGGGGGTTTTGTGTGCGAGGGGCTTGGACTTCCAGCAGGCATGCGTGAGCGTGTTTGATAGGAGTGAATGGAGACAAATGGTTTTTAATACTTGACGTGCTGTTGGAGTGTGAGCAAAGTAACATTTATGAAGGGATTCAGGGAAACCGGCAGGCCGGACTTGAGTCCTGGAGATGGGAAGTACCTTGCCTGCACTCTGAAGGAGGGGTGTTAATGTTGCAGTTCAAAAACTGTAGTGTAAAGCACCCTTCTGGCAAGACAGTGATGGAGTGAATGATGGTGAAAGTTTTTCTTTTTCGGGCCACCCTGCCTTGGTGGGAATCGGCCAGTGTGATAAAAAATAAATAATATATATATATATATATATATATATATATATATATATATATATATATATATATATATATATATATATATATATATATATATATATATATATATATATATATATGCAAAACAACCACTGTGAAAGAGTAGTGAAATTCCAAGTGCTTTCATGACTACTCACATTGTCATTCATAGTTCCTTGACAATGTGAGTAGCCACGAAAGCGCTTGAAATTTCACTACTCTTTCACAGTGGTTGTTTTGCATATTTTAAAATCACCTGTTTACTGTGATCTTATTGCATTTATATATATATATATATATATATATATATATATATATATATTATATATATATATATATATATATATATATATATATATATAATATATATATATATATATATATATATTATCACACCGGCCGATTCCCACAAACGCATATATACAAACAAACATTGATCTCTGGCCGAAGGAGACTCGAACCTACGAACCTTGGAACAAGGCACACAGTGCTTTACCATCCTCATCACTCAGGACAATACCTTGGCGCCCAGTTCACGCTAAACGTTGATCCAAGGCTTACAGCTTTTCATCTCATCCCATGCATGCATCGACCAACTAGAGTTTTAACAATGCAAGGAATTTGCAAGAACAGGCGAAATATATACAAACACTGAACTCTGGCCGAAGCAGACTTGAACCTACGAACCTTGGAACAAGGTATGCAGTGCTTTACCATCCTCACGACACTGGACAATACCTTGGCGCCCAGCTCACGCTAGACGTTGATTTAAGGCAGCCAACTTTCAGAGTGTAGACACTGTACTTCCCATCTCCAGGACTCAAGTCCGTCCTGCCGGTTTCCCTGAATCCCTTCATAAATGTTACTTTGCTCTCACTCCAACCGCACGACAAGTATTACAAGCCATTTGTCTCCATTCACTCCTATCAAATTCGCTCATGCATGCTTGCTGTAAGTCCAAGCCCCTCACACAGGAAACCTCCTTCACTCCCTTCCCTCCAACCCTTCCTAGGTCGACCGCTACACTGCCTTCCCTCCACTACAGATTTATACACTCTCGAAGTCATTCTGTTATGTTCCATTCTCTCTACATGTCTGAACCAGCTCAACAACCCGTCCTCAGCCCTCTGGATAATAATTTTGGTAATTCCACACCTTCTCTTAATTTCCAAACTAAGAGTTCTCTGCATTATATTTACACCACATATTGCTCTCAGACACGACATGTTCACTTCCTCCAGCCTTCTCCTCGTTGCAACATTCATCTCCCATGCTTCACATCCATACAAGAGAGTTGGTACAACAATACTCTCATACATTCCCCTTTATATATATATATATATATATATATATATATATATATATATATATATATATATATATAAATAATATATATATATATATATATATATATATATATATATATATATATATATATATATATACATATTATTTTCAATTAATATATATATATATATATATATATATATATATATATATATATATATATATATATATATATATATATATATATATATATATGTTTGATGCACCAGATGAACTGACCAGAAGAGTGCTTGAGCAGCATATGTCGCATCATTGTAGAAACCTTTCTTCCCCAGGAGCCAGAGGCAGGTCATCGCAAGATTGAGACCCATGCAAGGACTACGGGCTTGACCAACATTATACACATACATTATGTTTGTAACGGATTGAAAAAGCTCCTGGAGAGAGAAACGTTGCCACAATAAAATGTTACACTAGCTGTACTTGTGTTTTTTACTTAACATTTCTATCTTTATCCCATCAAACCCAGTTGCCTTACCTCCTTTCATTCTACCTACTGCCTCACGAACTTCCCCCTCACTCACAACTGGCTCTTCCTCACTCCTACAAGATGTTATTCCTCCTTGCCCTATACACGAAATCACAGCTTCCCTACCTTCATCAACATATAACAATTCCTCAAAATATTCCCTCCATCTTCCCGATACATCTAGCTCTCCATTTAATAACTCTCCTCTCCTATTTTTAACTGTCTAATCCATTTATTCCCTAGGCTTCCTCAACTTTTTCTTATTTTCTACAAAATTTGTTGATAGCATCTCACTCACTCTCTCATTTGCTCTCTTTTTACATTGCTTCACCACTCTCTTAACCTCTCTTTTTCTTACCCATATACTCTTCCCTCTTTGCTTCACTTCTACCTTGTAAAAGCCTCTCATATGCTAACTTTATCTCCCTTACTGCTCTATTTACATTATCATTCCACCAATCGCTCTTCTTCCCTCCCACACCCACTTTCCTGCAACCACAAACTTCTGCTGAACAATCTAAGCTACACTACATTCTTCGACCCCATGTAAAGTAAAAGGACACAAGTGCAACTAATGTAACAATTTATTGTGGCAATGTTTTGCTCTCCAGTAGCTTTATCAAGCCGTTACAAACAGTACATGGACACAGTGGGTATATATAATAGGCTTAGAGTGAGGTGCAATACTAGTGGTAGTAGCAGTAGTAGTGATATAAGTTGTTGTAGTAGTAGTAGTAATACAATATGGGTAGAACAATTAACTTTCATATGAGTAAAAGGATATAAAAGCTATTACTCGGGTAACATAAAAATAGGCTAGACAAATATTTCTGCTGGAGGCTGGATTAGAGAAGGCCTGTTTCAAAGTTCATCCTCCGTAATATGGTTGTGTAGTATAGCAGGAGAAACCATGTGATGGCAGGGTTTACTGTTTTCAGGAGGATTCTTGCTAAGACTTCAGAGATGGTGTAAGCTACCTTTGTTTTGTTTAATTGTATTAGAAACAGCTATTAGTGATGATTCAAGGCACTTGCGTCTGCGGAAATTAGTTTTTTTGATCACTAATTGGGCGTCCCTGACTTTCATTAGTTGATTGGTGGAATTCCGGTGTTGTACGCGGGCGTTGTTCAAGTTATCGTTTCTACATGCATAAATGTGTTCATTGGGGCGGGTGTCGAGGTTTCTTGCTGTTTCACCTACATAAAACTTGTCGCAGCCTCCACAGAGTATAGTGTAAACCCCTGCGTTGACTGGTTCATGGTGCTTGGATTTTGTCCTGGTTAGGTCCTTTACTGAAACGCTGAAAGCGATGGCGACTTTAGCGTTAGCTTGTGGAAGTACTTTAGAAACGTTCAAGGCAACCTGTCTGTTGGGAAGAAATATAACTTTGTTGGGAGTGGTGTTGGTGCGTGGAGAATTAATGATCTGAAGAGCTCCTTTCTTGCAATCTAGGAAAATGTAAATCAGTAAAGGTTTGGTGAATGTATGTACATTCCTCGTCAAATAACTCAGGACTACAAATTCGGTATGCTCTTAGGAAGAATCCGATGATGATGCCTATTTTGGTATTAGTATCTTGACTGGAATAGAAGTGTGTTAGTTATTTTTTTTTTGTAGGTTTCCGGTAAGGTTGTTGTTATCTACTTTGTTGTCTACTTTGTGAATGAGGACATCTAGAAAAGGTATCTTATCATTGGATTCTTCTTCTAGGGTAAACTGGATCGCCGGTTCAACTGCGTTGAGCCTTGCCTGAAGATTCTGTACATCAAAACGTTTGGGAGTTATTACGAGGACGTCGTACACTTAACGTAACCAAGTGACGCTTGAAGGGATGATGTTGGCGAAATGTTCAGCCTCTAGGTGTTCCATGTACAAGTTGGCTAAGACGGCACTGATAGGGGACCCCATTCCCATGCCGTTTGTTTGTTTGTTTGTAGAGCTTGTTATTGAAAGAAAAGCAGTTGAAATTAACACATAGTTCAATCAAGTCAAAATCTCCGGGAGGTAGAGGAAGATTAAGGTCTTGATTGAATTTACATCGTGGAACCTAGATGGCTTTTGTGGTAGGCACTTTAGTGAAGAGGGAAGTCACGTTCAAACTGCTTAGTTTCTTGTTACGGATGGAGAGGTTTTTGGATGCGGTTGAGAAGTTCGCCTGAATGCTTAAGATGAGCTGGGCTGATGGTCCCCAGAAAGCAGGGAATATGTTTGGGAAGAACTCCGGCTAGTTTGTGAGGTGCACTGCCTATACCTGACATGATTGGTCTAAGAGGAATATTATGATTATGGGTCTTGGGTAAACCATTATTACGAATAGCAGCTTGTTTTTAAAAAGTTATTGTTTATCCTGGGTTACATTGCTTTCTTCATGAGATCCGCCGGAGTTCCGATATCTAGTCATCGGCGCAGCTGATTCCCGGAAGAAGTCAACCTCGCCTCGCTAGGTTTTTGGCTATCACCGGTCGAGTGAGTAATCATTTGAATGGGATATGTTCTTCCGTAGTCCTTTTGGTCTTTATTCCTCTTAAAACACTGGTTCTGCAGATGCCCTATTTTCTTACAATATTGACAATATGGATCTTGGTTCCATCTACTTATAGCTTTTGGAGTTTCATCCCTGCCCTGACTTGGCAATTTTTCTCCCATGAAGAATTGAGACTTTCTCACCAAGGGAAAGGTCAGAGTATTCTTCCTCCGATCATCTAGTTTTCGTTGGGGAGGCGACGACTTACTCAGAATCTTGGAATCGGTCAAACGTAACGTTGCATCATACGATCGGCTAGAGAGGCTGTTTCGGTCAACGCAGAAGTAGAATGTCCGATTAGGTAAGAGTGTAGCCTCTCCAGTACATGGTTAAAGAAGTTTTCATGTAAGATCATTTGAGCCAGATCCTCCACCGTAGTACATTGAACGGCCCTCTTCCATCTGTGGAATGCCATTTGCTTCTCCCTCGTAAACTCAAGCCAGGATTGATGGGGTTGTGTTAAACTCCGGAAAATTTTCTGATAAGTAGCCGGCAACAATTCATAAGAGTCTAAAACGGTTTTTTTTTTCACGATGTCATAATTGGAATATTGATCAGAAGGTAACCTAGCCGTACAGTTTTGAGCTTTCCCCGTAAGAACTGTATGTAACAAGGCGGCCCAGTGTTCCTTGGGCGAATGCATCATGTGTGCTTGGTTTTCGAATGCTTCGAAGAAAGAGTCGGGGCTAGTATCGCTGAACTTGGGAACCAAATGAGCAGCGCGGTGTAGGTCAAAGTGGTAGGGAATACCTTTACCTCGACTGCCTAATTTTCTCGTAATAGCTGTCTCTCATAACGAATTGACTCTCTTTCGAAGTCCTCCTGATTCAACTTTCCTTGCAGCTCAAGCTGGTTAGCTTGAAGATGAAGAATGCGCTCTATCCGTTCGCATTGCTCCGAGGATAGTGTTTCAAGGAAGGATTTTTTCGGTCGCGGATTGCTGTTTGTAGGTCCGAGTTGGTCGGATTCAGTCAATCTGGAGAACATCGTAAGGGCTGGAGATACAGGGTCGGCTATAAGTGCCACCGTGATCTCTTCTTCACTAACTCTTGGTATCTCCTCCGGAGGTAGCGCCGTATCGGATTCCCTTCCTTTCTGAGGTGTGCTACATAACTGGGAAATCAGGCTATCAGTTTCCTCCATTTTGTCTTCAGATTCGTCCTGATCATCGGGAAACAATAAGTTTCGTATGATGGAGCGCACAGTGTTTGCAGAATAGTGTCTCTCGTATGGTACCCCGAAAACTCTAGCGATTTACCAACATGTTTGCAATTTCAATGTGGCCAGTCTCTGAGCAGTAATGTCTTCGAATAAGGATTTTAACTCTTCCATAGTAGTTTATAATAGGTCAATAACGGGCCAAACTAAAGCTCCCGGACACAGGCCTCCATCTATTACCAATAGGAGCTTGTTTTTAAAAAGTTATTATTTATCCCGGGTTACATTGCTTTCTCCTCAACAAGGGGAGGAGCCTCCTTTTTTCGTAATACTATTAATAAACCAATTTCCTTGATATCTCAGTTTCATCAGACTTCAAAACCTAGGGGTGAATCAAGACAATGTCATCACTATTATGTTAGTTTTAAAATATTTGGGCCGTTAAATCATAAGCAATTCTAATGCTTAAATATATGAAATTGATAATTGCTGTCTATACAATAGAAATCACTATATACAGCTCAGGTGGGGTACCACTTTTTCAGTATCTGAGAAGACTCCAATTCCCGGCAAGTCCTTGCCTAGGAAATATATATATGTATATGCAAGCACAGTAAGCCAATCTTTGAAACGATGAGTTGGACCGGCTTCTCCAAGCCTGTCCTCAAGCTTGCCGTGAGTGACTGCGGGAACAAGCCTCGGGAGAACAGAAGCCCCCAAATTATGACGTCACTTAACAATCCAACTCTCGGACTGGGTTTAGAGTACCTAATTAACCGTATCAAAATGATGAAGGATGAATACGATAATACTACGACGATCCAGCGGCTTCGATTTAGCTATTACCGAAGCAGCTAGCGAGGTAGTATTATATAGATGAAATAAAAGAAAAATTACGATACATCGTAACAACCATACATGTGTGCTGGTTTAGGATTGCTGGGAAACAAGTACAGAAGTTTCTTTCCTTCTCTAGTGCGTTTGAGTATTTGTCTGGTTTTGTATAGAAAATCTTTGGTGAGTGTCTCCCACTGTTGAGTGCTGATGGGTTCGTATGTAGACTGATCATTCAAAAGGAACATCATTTTGGTGTTGAGTATGACGACTCCGCCTCCTTTGTCGGCGGTGGTGATGATAATGTTAGGGTAGTTGGCGAGGTTCTTTAAGACAGTCATATATCGTCTAGGAAGATTAGAAGAAGGTTCACATAAAGCTGCAGTGGGAATGCCCTGTATATATCCCTTCTGGAAGTTACTGTCACTGTATCTGTGGTTTCTGGTAATTTTTTTTTTATATTTTATTTAAAAAACATTACACCTTAACATAAAATAAAAATTTAAAAAGAGTACAGTATGATCGTCAATCCTACAGAACATACACTGACAAAATTATAACAACACAATTTAACTGACACAGAGAGGTTACACATATACACTCGCAAATATTACCATATGAGAGATGTAAAATTAAGAAAAAAAAAGAAAAAAAAAAAGAAGGGGTGATCCGAACTCAAACCTCATTAGAAACCTTAGCAAGAACATAACTTACAGGTGACCACAGTAACAGGGCCATAAAATAATGACATTATATAAACATCCATTGAAACGAAACCTTTCAGGTTTGTATAATTAACAGAAAATGACTGTGACATATGGCAAAGGCTCACAACCTTCACATTAGTCAATAAAAGGAATTACCTACATCATAATCTTATTAAAACAAAATCTTAAGCATTCACTTATAACTTAATAAATATTAAATACCCTCTTCCACAGGTGAGCACATTATATAAAGTAAAAAGAGACAAACCCCATTTGTCAGGGTAATGCGTGAAGGACAAGCACAATATACCAAACAAAACAAAAAAGGTGTATTTTTTTTTTTATTATCACACTGGCCGATTCCCACCAAGGCAGGGTGGCCCGAAAAAGAAAAACTTTCACCATCATTCACTCCATCACTGTCTTGCCAGAAGGGTGCTTTACACTACAGTTTTTAAACTGCAACATTAACACCCCTCCTTCAGAGTGCAGGCACTGTACTTCCCATCTCCAGGACTCAAGTCCGGCCTGCCGGTTTCCCTGAACCCCTTCATAAATGTTACTTTGCTCACACTCCAACAGCACGTCAAGTATTAAAAACCATTTGTCTCCATTCACTCCTATCAAACACGCTCATGGTGTATATCCTAACATAAACAACCATAACACATTTCATAAATAACAACAAATTAACACCTCAAAAAGCGATACACATCTCAAAACAAAATAACATTTAAAAATAATGGGTAAACTTGACCCTATTTCACAATAAACCTAACAATGACATAACGTACAGATAACACTCAGTACCAGGATCAAAAATGAAGTACATAAACATCCAATGAAACCCAGCCTTACAGGTGTAGTTTACATAATATGCATTGTCCACATCGCTCTCGGGCCATGTGGACAGGCTGCGCAGTAGCTCCTGATTCAACTGATTTCTGCGCAGTTTTCACAGACCACTACAAGTCACAAGATGGCGGACCGACAAGGCAGGAGAGTTAACACGGTTTGTGTTGCATTCACACAAAGCTCCCTCAGTGTTTCTACAATGCACACATTAATGCCAAGCATTATACGAGACGTCTACGGCATTCCCAATGAAGAATTATATGGCGTAGCTTTGAATGGAATGTCAAGGATATTTATAAAATTCGTGAATGCCGGCTTCTACAACAAGATTGTGGAGGAAACTTTTCAAGAAAGGAGAATGGTAGTGAATTCGGCGGTGGAAGTGTGTCTACATGACGTGTCGACGTATGTCACCTGGGTCAAGGTGAGAAATGTGCCTTTCGAGGCGGAGGAGTACGATCTGCGGGACGTTTTCGGCAGATACGTTACGGTGCATGCAGCTACCAAGGGAGTGTGGAGAGAGGGCCCATACGAGGGGTTCCCGGAGGGCTCCTTCACCATCAAGATGACGCTCCGCCAGTCGATTCCCTCTTATGTATGTCTGGAGGAATATAGGACCCAGGTGTTTGTTCATTACGCGGGCCAATGGAAGACTTGCAGACTATGCAACTCTTCATGACTTAAGAAATCGTAATGACACGATTGCAAATAAACCATACCCAATCGTGTCATTACGATTTCTTAAGTCATGTTGACGGCAGTGAAGGGACTTGAGCTAGAGTTCGTCACGGCCACGCTAGCTGGAGATTCGTCTGTAAAAACTTGCATTTGTGGTCACAGAGGTGCCTGTGCTAACTTTCCTATGGTGTAGAAATATACCTAGTTGGATGAATCTTATTGTGGCTAGCTGGTCTAGTGGCTAGCGCGACGGGCTGGAGTTTTGAGACTCTATGACCGCGGGTTCAATCCCGGCCGGGGGTATGGTTTTTTTATGCAACTCTTTTGAGCATATGGCTGCCCAGTGCCCCCGTCGACTGGTTGGCCACTCCTGGGACCATTCACCTTTGGGCCTACAGGCTGAGGCTTTCGTGACTGAGCCTGGTACCTCAGCTGGGCAAGTTCCCAAGCTTTGGAGTGACGAGATGCAACAGGAGGACACGCGGTCTACGATGTGTGCAACCCTGTCTGTGGATGCATCGACCATGCCCACGCTTACAGTGGATCCTGTGTGGCCTGAGGTTTTGCCACAGGATAAGTTGCTGGAAGACGTGTTGCAGGACCTTCTAGATGGAACAGAACATGGTCCTGTTGTTTCGACGGCGTGTCATGAGTTAACGACTGAGGAATCCCCTAACATGGAAATGCAGGATAAAACCACGTTCGTGCGGACGCATGAGGTGGTGGTGGAGGTTCACCAGGAGGCTTCATCTACCGAGGAGATGCATGTGGATGGCAGCTCCCGCAAACGTTCGGCGGGAGCGTCGGATATGGACGACGTCTTGACACCAGGACAGAGCCCGGGGAGGAAATCGTGGGCGAAAGTGGCTGAGCCGCCTGTCACAGAAGGGATAGTTTCAAGGTCCCAGCATAAGGGTAGAGTACAGGGGTAAGGGGGTCTTGAGAAGCCGAATGACAAAGACGGGCAGTCTAATGTGCGAGTGGGAACAGGAAAGACCCAAAAACATAGAGGTAAACCACCTTTTTTGTGAATTCAAGTGTGTTACTATCAATGCCAATGGCTTAAGGACTGAAGTTAAAAAGGTGTGGATGGAGTGGTTTTTGCGTCGTTACGATGTGGATGTATGTTTTATGCAAGAACATAATTATAAATTTGGTAGAGAGTTACGGTTGAAAGGCTACCGAATGTATGTGAGTAATTCTTTAAAATTAAAGGGTGGGGTGGCTATAGCGGTGATGGAGTCCAGCCCTTGGAGCGTCTTGGGATGGGAGGAGGGGGAAGATGGAAGGGTGGTAAGGGTGGATGGGTATTGGGGTGGGGTTAGAGTTTGTTTTATCGGAGTTTATATGCCAGCGGACAGTAACTCTAAAGTTAAAATAGACTTTGTGAGGAGGCTTTAACGTTTCACATCCGGGGTTTACCTTCAATTTTCGGTCTTAGGTGGGATTGGAATTGCATTATCCGCCATGGGGATGTTGAGCCGAGGGGGGCGGGGTGCGTTCTACCTGTCCTAAGAAATCTGCTGGGGGATGTAGGGTTTATGATGTAGTGGGAGGGTGGGTGGGGGTGGTACATACGTTTGTGGCGCAGAGGTTACACGGCCCGACTGGATAGGATTTATGCAACACAAGGAATTCGAGTTGGGCGCGTGCAGACCCTTGATCTGGGGTTTTCCGATCACCGTGCAGTGCTAGCGGACTTGGACTGGGATGGAATGATCAGGGTTTATTCAGGGTAGTGGAAACTGAACGGGCGGCTCTTGGAGGAGGAAGGGGATGGGTCCGCTTTTCAGGATTGGTGGAAAAATATCTGGGAAACGCGGAGGGCAGATGAATGTTTGTTGGAATGGTGGGAAACGCGTGCCAAACCCGGAATAGCGCGTTATTATAAGAAGCGGGGAAAGGGGGAGGCAAGGTGGAGGTTTGGGCTACAAAACTATTTGGAGGGGCAGCTTAATGATTACTATGTTTACCTGGAGTTTACCTGGAGAGAGTTTCGGGGGTCAACGCCCCCGCGGCCCGGTCTGTGGAGGGTGGAAGTAGTAGGTATGACGACATTGAACATCTTCGTAGTCGACTTGCAGAAATTCACAATGAATGTTTTAATGCAGTTCGAGTCAGAGCAGGTATGGAAGAAGTGCTCTGGTGTGTCTTGCACAAGTTCAGGGTCAGACAACAGGCTGATCTATGGTTTGGGGAAAAGCTACGGCGGGGAGTAGGGGGGGGTCCATGCCGGTGGCCTGGTGGGGGAGGGATTTCAGAAAAGTTATAAGTGACAGGGATAGGACGGTACTAGAAGGTAGAATTCGAGTGGAGGAGGTAGAGGAGGCGATTTTTAGTATGAGTAAAGGAAAGGCGCCAGGTATAGATAGCATTTCGAATGATTTTTATAGGGCGCATTGGGGAAGTATAAAGCATTGTTCGGTTGATGTATTGAATTGCATGTTCACGGAGAGGAGGTTAGGTATGTCGCAAAATATGGGGGTAGTTGTGTTGGTGCCCAAAAAGGGAGGGGGAGGGGTCTGAGTGCATATAGAGCTATATCTCTTATGTGCTCAGACTATAAAATCTTTGCAAAAGTTTTAGGAAATAGAATGAGGAAGGTTATGGGGTCGGTTATTCACGAGGGACAGCTAGGCATACAAGGTAGGAGCATGAGGGACGGGCATTAATCAAGCTATGCTTATCGAGATGGCTTCTTATAATCTCAGCTATAATTGACTCTAGTAATTTGCCTACAATTGAGGTCAGGCTTATTGGGCGGTAATTTGACGGTAACGACTTGTCCCCTGTTTTAAAAATAGGAATTACATTAGCCATCTTCCACATATCAGACACTACACCTGTTTGAAGAGATAAATTAAAAATATTAGTTAATGGTTCACAAACTTCCATTTTGCATTCCTTAAGAACCCTTGAAAAAACCTCATCAGGACCCGGTGACTTATTTTGCTTCAGTCGGTCTATCTGCTTCACAACCATTTCACTAGTGACTGTGATGTTACATAATTTATCTTCTTCTGATCCACTATAAAAATTAATTACCGGAATATTATTAGTGTCTTCCTGTGTAAAAACCGAGAGAAAATAATTATTTAAAATCGAGCACATTTCATCTCTTTGTTAGTAAGATGCCCATAGTTATTTTTAAGGGACCTATCTTATCTCTGACTTTTTCTATATACCTGGAAAAAACTTTTTGGTTAAGTTTTAAGAATCCCTAGCAACTTTAATTTCATAGTCCCTTTTAGTCTTTCTTATCCCCTTTTTAATGTCCCTCTTAATGTCAATATACTGATTCATAAGATGACCCTCGCCTCTTTTGATACGCCTATAAATTCTTTTCTTATGCCCTAGTAGATTATTTCAGCCTATTATTCGTCCATTTTGGGTCATTTCTATTTGATCTAATTTCCTTATAAGGGATAAACGTTTCTTTGAGCAGCATGTATTGTGTTCAGAAAACTGTCATATTGATAGCTCTCTTCGTTACCCCAGTCAACAGATGATAAGTGTTCTCTAAGCCCATCGTAATCTGCTAAGCGAAAATCTGGGACTGTTACTGAGTTATCCCTACTATCATACTTCCATTCAATTCTAAATGTAATTGATTTGTGGTCGCTAGCACCCAGTTCCTCTGAAACTTCTAAATATAACAAGGGATTCATTGTTTGCCAAACTAAGTCAAGCAGGTTATTTCCCCTTGTAGGTTCTGTCACAAACTGCTTCAAAAAACAATCCTGAACTACTTCTAAGAAATCGTATGATTCTAAATTCCCAGTCAAGAAATTCCAATCAATATGACTAAAGTTAAAGTCTCCTAGAATTACTACATTATCGTGCCTTGTGGCCCTAACAATTTCCTCCCATAGTAGTCTCCCTTGGTCCCTATCTAAATTTGGGGGACGGTATATCACACCTAAAATTAAGTTTTCATGCCCCTCTGAAAATTCTATCCAAACAGACTCTGTATGTGTTACTTCAGACTTAATACCCGTTTTTTATGCAACAGTTCAAGCGATCTCGGACATACAATGCCACCCCACCCCCCTTCCCGATACTTCTATCTACTTGGAACAATTTAAAACCCTGAATGTGACATTCTGCAGGCATGTCCCGACTTTTTGAATTAAACCACGTCTCAGTAATGGCAAATACATCTATGTTACCTGCACTAGCAACTAGTCTCAACTCGTCCATCTTATTCCTAGCACTGCGACTATTTGTGTAATAAATATTTAATGACCCCTCCTATCTCTTTACCCTTCCTGCTCCTTTCTGTTATTCCACTAAACCTATTACTGTCATTGTCAATTAGTGCCACTGGCTTTCCAATATCCTCCTCATTTTGCCTATTACTAGTTCTCCTAGTACTCATGTTACTACCCTGCGACTTCACAGTTTTCCCGCCAAAACCCATACCACTAACTATTCCTATTTAAAGACCTATCAGCTCCCTCCACTGCGTTGGCCAGTGCTCCCACCCCACACCTAGATAAGTGAACCCCATCCCTGGCATACATGTCATTTCTGCATAGAAGAGGTCCCAGTTGTCAATGAATGTTACCGCATTTTCCTTACAGTATTTGTCCAGCCAGCAATTGACACCAATTGCTCTGGACAACCATTCATTTCCAACTCCTCTCCTTGGCAAAATGCCACATATGACAGGTTTCCCACCCTTCCTCCTAATTATCTCTATTGCTGACCTATACCTGCTAATCAAGTCCTCACTCCTACGTCTGCCAACATCGTTGCCTCCAGCACTGAGACAGATAATAGGATTGCTCCCATTACCTCTCGTGATGTCATCCAGATGGCTAACAATATCCTTCATCCCAGCCCCAGGAAAACACACTCTCTGCCTCCTACTCCTATCCTTCAAGCAGAATGCTCTATCCATGTACCTAATCTGGCTATCCCCAACAACAACAATGTTTTTACCTTCCTTGGCGTCGTCCGTCGTGATGCTCCGAGTAGTCGACTCACATTCGCCAGGTAGCATTACACCACTTGTAGAATTCGTCAAGACGTTCTCGATGGTCTTCGTTGGGGTTTCTAGGGATGTCTTACTCACGTCTGCCAATGCTTCTTTGGTGCTCGTTGTGGCATTCCCAGTAGAACACTCACATTCGTCAGGTAGCACCGAGAATGAGTTGGAAGTTTCCACGGTAGTCTTCTGGTTTCTCGTTGTTTCTGCCTCTCCAACCGTTTTCTTGATCTTCAGCTTGGTCCATGTTGCCCGGCCACTGACCAAGCTCCCCTCTTAACCTGGGACTCACAACAGAAGGATTACTACGAATCCTCTTGTTCTCCTCCGTTAATCGCCGTATCTCCATCTTAGGAACTCTGAGCTCTTCTCTCAGCTGCTGGTAAAGTTGCTCAAGAGAGGGCATCCTGGTACAGATTCACAGAGAGCACACAAACAGGTCTTCACAGAGCTAAGTACACGTCACCACCACGTCCCCCAATGCATGAGTTTTTTTTTTAGTTTAATATGTTTATTATGCACCCCATACCCATCCTGTGGGCGGTAGTCAAAAGATTACAGAGTACATAATTGTCCAGGGACTGGACTCCAAAGTTTTGATAGCTGAGCAAGTTACAGAGGTAATGAATTCACAATTTACAAAGGTAATGAACTCACAAATTACAAAGGTAATGAACTCTGGGTAGTCTAGTCACAATCATGACAAGTTACAAAGTATTTACAGATTACAGAGGTACGTAATGGATCCAGGGACTGGCTTCCAAAGTTTGGATGGCTGCACTAGGTACAAGGTAATGAACTCACAAGTTACAAAGGTAATGAATACTGTAAGAATGGTTACTTACGTTCATACACGGCTACAATCATGAACAAATTATAGTGTAATGAGCAATTCACACTTCCACACCCGGTCACAACTGTAGTGAGTTATTGGTGCAAATATTGATTGTTGAGTCACACACACATACACACACACACACACACACACATATACAAATTCACACACACACACACACACATAAACACACACCACACAAAACACACACACACACACACACACATAAACACACACACACACACACAACACACACACACACACACACACACACACCATACACAAACTCATACACACACACTCATACCGGTGAAGAGCAACCGGTGAAGAGGCGGGGCCAGGAGCTAAGACTCGACCCCTGCAACCAAAAAAGGGGTAGTACAAATAGGTGGTACACACACACACCCCTCATACCACAAACACACTCATACACAACACACGCACACACAAACACACACCAAACCCACACACACAAACACACACACACACCCCAACACACACACACACACACACCCACAACAACAAGCACTGGACAAGCACCAAATCAGTTCCTGATCAGCCGGGCGGGCTCGTACTTTGGTTTGCGTGCAGCCAGAAACAACAGCCTGGTTAAATCGGGCTCTGATCCACCGGGAGGCCGGTCACAACCGGGGCCGCGGGGCTTGACCCCCGGAACTCTCTCCAGAAAACACACAGGATTTGGGACTCGCCCCCCTGCAATCTCAACTGGGGCTGCTACTTTCTTAAACATCTTTGGTGCGGAACCTATCAAATGCCTTACTAAAATCTAAGAAAAATAAATCAAATTCTTTATCGTGGCAACAGCCTCAAACTTTACTGAAGAAGTTAATAAATTATTGGGATAAACCTGGTAATAAATACCGCAATTTGGTTTAAAAGACCTAAGCAAACACTATAACTTTTTATTAGAAAACGTTTCGGTCCTGGATCTTGATCCTTCTAACATACAGAGGTAAAAGACATTATATATATAGGCGGAGAGTGAGATGTGCCCAAACGTGACCTGGGGAAAATGTCATAAAACATTAGAAGGGAGGAACATGTAAAAGGCCACTGGCCCATCGAGGCAGGCCTTATCAAAACAACCCTACCTATATGAGGACGGTAGACGATGAAATCATTGACTCCTGGTTTTTGGGTTGGTGCTGCTTAATAAAATGTATCCCAAATGTTTTTGAAATTTGTTTTTTTCCAGTGTTCGTTCTATATGTCGGTGACGGCGATTATAGGCTTCTAGGCACCCTGGGCTCTGAGGCGGGTTCGGTGAAACGATTGTGCCTCTTCCATTCATCAAATGCCCCGGGGAGTCTCGGGAGGACACAGGCGTCCCTTTTACTTTGTCTCTGTTAGGGGCATTTCGAGCTCATTCAGGGGACTGCAAGATCTCTGCCGTCTCACCTCATATTTCTTGGGGGACAGAACCCAAAGGGATGTGTAGACCCCTGCTGTAGAAGTTAGGGGTTTTGGGGGCGCTTTCTAGGAGGTCTTTGATAGAGATGTTTTAGGGTGGAAACGTTAAGTTACTCATACAAGTGCCCGGCGAGTATTCGGGCAACTCGCCACATGGGAGTACTTTTACCGGGAGTTTTACCTGGAAGAGTTTGGGGGGAAATCCCCCCGGGGGCCCCGGTCTGTGACCACCCTCCTGGTGGATCAGCGCCTACTACCGGGCTGTTGCTGCTGGCTGCCCCAAAACCAACGCGCCCCAACCCCGGGCCCCTATCGGGAACTGACTTTAGGTCTTGTCCATTGCCAGTTTGAAGACTCCCGGGGGTCGTTTGGTAATCCCCCTTATTTTGGGGGGAGCATTTGAACAGTCTGGGGGCCCCTGACACTTATTGTAGGGTCTCTTAACTGCTAGTGACACCCCCTGCTTTTCTTTGGGGGGGATGGTGCATCTTTTCCAAGTCTTTTGCTTTCGTAGTGATGTTTTTTCGTTTGCAAGTTCGGTACAGTCCCTCTAGGATTTTCCAGGTGTATAAAATCATGTATCTCTCCCTCCCGTTCCAGGGAATACGGTTTAGAAACCTCAAGCGCTCGCAGTAATTAGTGTTTTAAAATCCCGTTAGCGCGCCGGAAATTTTCTCCTTACATTTTCAGGCGGCAATTTCACCTTTTGCTTAAAGGTGCTGTTAGAGTGCAGCAATATTCCACCTAGATAGAACAAGTGACCTGAAAGTGTCATCATGGGCTTGCCCCCCTATTTTGAAGGTTCTCATTATCCATCCTGCTTTTTTTCTAGCAGATGCGTTTGATACAATGTTATGCCCTGAAGGGGGAGTCCCCGAATAATCACTCCCGGGTCTTTGACGTTGGTGTTTCGCTCTTTTTTGGGGCCAGAATTTTTTTGTTACTGTTTGGGGGGGTTAAAGACACATGGAAAACACTGGGTATCTTTATTGTAGATTTTTCGCCATCCAGGGGCTTTTTTTCAATACAAATTCTAGGACATCTGAAGACATAAACAGACGAAGATGAGGTAATCAGTCCCTCACCAAAGGAGAGGTGCGAAGAGCCCTATCGGGGAGTTCTAAGCAAAGAAGCAAGCAAAGTAAACAATTTAGGTAAGACCCAAGGGGGGGGGGGGAGGGAGCGGGGAAGAGGGGACAGAAAAGAATAGCTCTGGAGAGGATTTTTTCTTAGTAAGAGAAATAAGCCAGGGTTTAAAACCCCCAGCGCTGGGCGATGTGGGGCAGACTTAGAACGGGAAATACAGGCGTTGCATTGAACGGAGTTGAAGTTTAATTTGAGTAGCTGGCAGCAGGCTAGTCACTCAAGGGTAGAACCAATGGAGTTATAGAGTAACTAGGGGGGCGGGTTAGCAATGGACCTTTTTCAAACTTTTTGAAGCTGCTTCAGATAGGGGTATAATTTGGGGCCTTGTTCGAAGGTGAAACGTAGAGGCTTGATGAACTCAAAACTTGGGAGTTGAAGTGAACGGTGATTCACATCATACTTGACTTTTCCCCAGCACCGGGGCTTTGTGGGTTTCAACGGGTCAGGTGTCAAAATTTTGAAGAATTAAAAAGGGTAAGGTTTTTTCCCTTTGGGTTTACTGGAGTCGTCGTTATTTTCCTTTCGGGAGGGATTCACTGGAGAATCACAAGGGGGGAGCAGGTGACTGGGGTTCGACAGGAGCACTGGAGATGTAATGGTTGTGAACAGCGGCGGGGGAGAGTGGGGGGGGCGGGGGTTGGGGAAAACTTGATCAACGTTTCACGGTGGAAGGGGTTTTATAGAAGTTACAGGAGATTGCTTGGGCGGAAGACGGGTTTTGTAGGTGCGTAAAATTCAGGACGTTGGGAAGGGTCTTGAGGGTTCTTTTGAAGGTGGGATTCCGGAAAATTGAAGGGAGGCAGTTGTTCAGACAAAGCAAAAAATGGGTTAAAAGTGGGACTTTCTCTTTGCAAGGTGGTGCATAACCTCAGTAACAAAATTGGGAAGGGCACCGTCGGGGTGGAGGAGGGATTCTGGGCATGGTTGCCTTGTTCGTGTGGTCCTTGTGGCTCGGTTTTTTTTGGTTTTGGTTGGGGGGGTGTTGGAGGTTTTTCAGAACTTTATTTCCTTTAATAAAAAAAATTTTTTCTTTCCTGATGGCACTTTTAGCTGCAAGTTTAATGATTTTTTCCCCCCTTCCCCGTTAAACAGTTGGGTTGTATAATGGTGCAGATCTGAAATCGTGTCCCATCTTCCCCCCACATTTTTGAAAACAAAACATCTTATTCTTGATGGGGCAGTCCTTGGTGTTGTGATTATAGGAGTAGCAGGTCCAGCAGTGGGAGAATGTATTGAAACGTTCTTGTTCTTTTTTTAGAACTTGGGTGGGAATGTGGTAAAAGAGATGCCAGACCGTCAGAGAGAGCGGGCACCATGGGAGTCGAGAATGTAATCTTTTGCATTTTTTTTGGCGTTGGGGGTCTTTGAGATGCTGTCTACCGAGGCCCACTGTTTTGCCTAATAATGCTTCAGTGCTTTGTAGAGAGAGAGGTACGATATTTTTCAATTTTTTTTCACAAAGACCGAACGTTTTGACTTTAAAAAGGAGACGGGGATAGAGGAAATTTTTGGTTTTGTAGGGTCCTGATTGAAGAGCGTCCATTAAATTTAGGCTTTCCGTTCATCTGGGAACGCAAAGAAGGGGTCTTCAGAGAGTGGATTGCCCTAAATTTGACCTGCAGGCAGGTCCTAACGACGGAAATAAGCAACTTTGAGGAGTCATTTATTGCACCATTTTACAGGCTTGATTTTTACACGATTCGCAGCATTTTTGAAAAAAGGGTACACGTTTGTAGAATATAAATTCAACACCCCGAAGGGCAAGAGAGGCTTCTTGCGGGGTTTGAGCAACTTATGATCGGACTGTGTGATCGACGCAGTACCCAAGCAGAAGAAAAGGGTCCTGGCGCTTATATAGCAATGTCAGGTGTAGCAACGGGGCATATTCACTGGGAGGCGGGTTTTCCCCCTGGGAAATAGGTTTCCCAAAGAGATGGGTTAGTTGTAGTAGTAGTTGTCGTAGTCGTAATTATGTACATGTCCTCAGAAATTTAAAATTCCATAATTTTGCAGTGTCCCCGACAATTTGTACAATGGTTACAAACCGACTGATTAAAACCCCACTTTTTGTACAAGTTTACTGTCTTCAAATTTTTCCTAAATTTGTATTGAAAAGCCCCTGGGGTGGCGAAACGTCTACAATAAAGATACCCAGATGTTGCACATTTTTTCTTAATCTCATTTGTCGGTATTTGTTACCATCGTACACAACTTGTCAACACTGCAACATCATGGAATGTTAATTTTGAGGGCAGTCCATAAACCCTTTACGACTACGACAACTACTACTACAACAAACCCCCTCTTTGGGAAGGACCACTTTCCCCTGGGAATCCCGCCTACCAGTGAATATACCCTGTCTGCTACCCTACTTACTATAAAGGCCAGGATCCTTTCTTCTGCTTTGAAAACTCCACGACTATGGTCTCTTCGCACCCACTCCTAGGTTGAGGACTGATTACCTCATCTTCTGTCATAGCTACTGTCTTTAAGTTATGTCCTAGAATTTGTATTGAAAAAGCAACTGGATGCGAAAATCTACAATAAAGATACCCAGATGTTGCACATGGTTCTTAATCTCATTTTGTCGGTATTGTTTACCATTAGACACAATGTTTAGGGGGCTGTTCCCGGGCGGTTTTTTTGAGGATAGCTTTGCCCTTTACTGCAAATTTTGGGTGAAAAAAATGGAACTGAAGACGGTTTAAAAGGGTTGTTTTATGCAATGCCTTCTCTTTAGAAAAAAAGGGCTGGAGATCGAAAGCCCAAAAGAAGCCAATGAGGAACCCCCTCTTTGGCGGGTTCTTTGGGGTGAAAAAGTGTAAAATCTCCTTTTGGGAGGGTTTTTTATCACTTTTTAAAAGAAGTTTGTCACTATTTGGGGGAACTGCACAGTAGAAAGCGGGAAAAAAGGAGTTTTCCATCATTTTTGAGTTCAAGTGAAACTTTATTGATGGTTTTAAATGCATTTACTTGTTTAAAGGGCCCGTATTGAGACGTCTCGGGTAGAAAAAAAATATATCATCAAAATCTTAGCCAGGTAACGGTGTTGGGAAAGAGGGCTGAATTTCTCTGTCAAAGACCTCACTACGAAAAAGCACCCCACACCCTAACTTCTACACAGGCGTCTACACTATCCCCTTGTGGTTTTTGTCCCAAGAAAAAATTAGGTGGACGGCAGGATCTTGCAGTCCGCCCGAAGAGCATCGAAAGCCTCTAACAGAGACAAGTAAGGTACCCTGTGTCCTCCACAAGACTCCACGGGGGATTTATGAACGGAACGAGCACAACTCGTTCTCACCGAACCAGACCCTAGCCGAGGGCCTAGAAGCCTCACTAATCGCCGTCACCGACACTAAAACGCAACCGGGAAAATACAAAATTTTTAAAAAAATTGGGATACATGATACTTAAGCAGCACCAACCCAACAACACAGGAGTCACATGATTTCATCGTCTACCCGTCCTCATCATAGGTAGAGGTTGTTTTGATAAGGACCTGCCTCGCATGGGCCAGTAGGCCTTCTACAGTGTTCCTCCATTCTAATGTTCTTATGACATTCCTCAGGTCACGTGCGTCACATCTCACTCTCCGCCTATATATAATGTCTTTCTACCTCTGTATGTTAGAAGTGATCAAGGGTCCCAGGACCGAAACGTTTTCTAATAAATATGTTATAGTGTTTGCTTACGTGTCTTTCTAAACCAATAAATTAGTTAGACAAGACCGGCCTCTTGTGAATCCATGCTGAGTATCATTAATCAAGCTATGCTTATCGAGATGGCTTCTTATAATTTGAGCTATAATTGACTCTAGTAATTTGCCTACAATTGAGGTCAGGCTTATTGGGCGGTAATTTGACGGTAACGACTTGTCCCCTGTTTTAAAAATAGGAATTACATTAGCCATCTTCCACATATCAGACACTACACCTTTTGAAGAGATAAATTAAAAATATTAGTTTTAATGGTTCACAGACTTCCATTTTGCATTCCTTTAGAACCCTTGAAAAAACCTCATCAGGACCCAGTGACTTATTTTGCTTCAGTTGGTCTATCTGCTTCACAACCATTTCACTAGTGAACATTAAAATGGTATAAAATAACCGACAGGTTGTTAGGTAAGACACATATGCAACAGTTAGGTATCTTTATTATGAAACGTTTCGCCTACACAGTAGGCTTCTTCAGTCAAGTACAGAAAAGTTGATAGAAGCAGAATATTGTTTCATACTATGGAACAATGCTCTTCTCCAGACTGAGGGACTGACCACCTCAAAACTTTAAGGGTGATGGACTGATTACATCGTCTTCAAGTATCTTCTGCTTCTATCAACTTTTCTGTACTTGACTGATGAAGCCTACTGTGTAGGCGAAACGTTTCATAATAAAGAACCTAAAACTGTTGCATATGTGTCTTACCTAACATTTCCACTAGGTGACTGTATGTTACATAATTTATTCTTCTTCTGCCCTTACTATAAAATTAATCCCGGAATATTATTAGTGCTTTTCCTGTGTACAAACCGAGAGAAAGATAATTATTTAAATCGAGCACATTTCATTCCTCGTTGTCAGTAATATGCCATAGTATTTTTAAGGGACCTATCTTATCTCTGAATTTTGTTCTATATACTGGAAAAACTTGTGGTTATTTTAGAATCCCTTGCATACTTATTCATAGTCCTTTTAGCTTTCTGAACCCCTTTTTTAATGTCCCGTCTTAATGTCAAGGTAGAACTTATTCATAAGATACCCTCGCCTCTTTGATACGCCTATAAATTCCCTTTATTATGCCTAGTAGAATATTTCAGCCTATTATTCGTCCATTTTGGGTCATTTCAATTGATCTAATTTCTTTATAAAGGAAAACTTTCTTTGAGCAGCATGTATTGTGTTAAGAAAACGTCATATTGGATAGCTCTCTTCGTTACCCAGTCAACAGATGATAAGTTGTTCTCTCGTAAGCCCATCGTAATCTGCTACGAAAATCTGGGACTGTTACTGAGTTAGCCCTCTACTAACATACTTACCATTCATATCTAAATGTTAATTGATTTGTGACGCTAGCACCCAGTTGCCTCTGAAACTGCTAAATTAGTACAAGGGATTCATTGTTTGCCAGAACTAATCAGCATGGTTATTACCCCTTGTAGGGTTCTGTCACAACCTGCTTCAAAAACAATCCTGAACTACTTCTAAGAAGTCGTATGAGCCTAAATTCCCAGTCAAGAAATTCCAATCAATATGACTAAAGTTAAAGTCTCCTAAAATACTACATTATCGTGCCTTGTGCCCTAACAATTTCCTCCCATAGTAGTCTCCCCTGGTCCCTATCTAAATTTGGGGGACGGTATGTCACACCTAAAGTTAATTTTTCATGCCCCTCTGAAAAGTTCTATCCAAACAGACTCCTGTATGTGTTACTTCAGACTTATACCCGTTTTTATGCAACAGTTTCCAAGCGATCTCGACATACAATGCCAAGCCACCCCCCTTCCCGATACTTCTATCTACTTGGAACAATTTATAAACCCTGAAGGACATTCTATCAGCATGTCCCGACTTCTGAATTAAACAACTCTCAGTAATGCCAAATACATCTCTGTTACCGTGCGCTAGCAACTAGTCTCAACCGTCATCTTATTCCTAGCCTGCGACTATTTTGTGTAATAAAACTAAAGACCCCCTCTTTCTTTAACCCTTTCCTGACTCCTTTTCTGTACTCCCACTAGAACTTACTACTGGTCCGCATGTCAATTGTATGTCTTGCTTTCCAATAACAACCTCATTGCCTATTAATAGTTTTCTCCTAACTCATATTACTACCCTGAACTTCACAAATTCCCGCAAAAACCATACCACTAACTTATTCCTAGTTTTAAAGAACCTAACAGCTCCCTCCACATGCGTTAGCCAGTGCTCCCACCCCACACCTAATATGTGAACCGCCATCCCTGGCATACATGTCATTATTGCCATAGAAACAGGTCCCCAGTTGCCAAGAATGTTACCGCATTTTTCTACAGTACAATTTGTCCAGCCAGCAATTTACACCAATTGCGCTGACAACATCATTCCAACTCCGCTCCTTGGCAAATGCCACATATGACAGGTTCCCACCCTTCCTCACTAATTATCCTCTATTGCGACCTATACCTGCTATCAAGTCCTTCACTCCCTTCCTACGTCTGCCAACATCGTTGCCTTCCACAACTGAACAGATACAATAGGATTGCTCACCATTTCCTCCTCATGGTGTCGTCCAGACTGCTAACAATATCCTTCATCCCAGCCCCAGGAAAACACACTCTCTGCCTCCTCCTCCGTCCCTTCAAGCCAGAATGCCCTATCCCTGATCTAATCTGCTATCCCCAACAACAAACAATTTGTTTTAACCTTCCTTGGCGTTCGTCCCGTCCGTGATGCTCCGAGTAGTTGACTCACTTCGCCAGGTAGCATTACAACAACATGTAGAATTGTCAAAACGTTCTCGAGGTCTTCGTGGGGTTTCTAGGGATGTCTCATTCAACTCTGCCAATGCTTCTTATGGTGCTCGTTTGCATTCCCATAAACACTACATTCGTCGGTAGCACCTAGAGGTGGAAAGTTTCCAACGTAGACCTTTTGTTCTCGTTGTTTCTGCCTCTCCAACCGTTTTCCTTGATCTTCAGCTTGGTTCCGCCATGTTGCCCGCCATCTGACCAGCTCCCTCTTAACCGGGAGACTCACAACAGAAGATTACTACGAACCTCTTGTTCTCCGTTAATCGCCCCGTATCTCCATCTTGCATCTCTGACTCTCTCTCACTGCTGTAAAGTTGCTCAAGAGAGGGCATCCTGTTAAGATTCACAGAGAGCACACAAACAGGGTCTTCACAGAGCTAAGTACACGCACACTCAATATAACTCCTAGTTGCCTGCGGAGTGTCTCAGTCGCTTCGCACTCTAGAAGATAGTGTGAAGGGGCCGCTGTACAACGTGCAGTCATACGGCACAAATCTCCTTTTCAGCCTTGTCTACCATCATCTTGGCTGTGAAATGCCCAAACGAAGCCATGCAGTGCGGTACAACTGCGCCTGGACCACTTCTATCATATGAGGGGTTCTCCCTGAGTCGCTTGCTGGTACCACTGTTGAAGGGGTATCACTAAGACCTCCCCCATAAAGTTTCGTGCTCTGGCAGCCACCATTGGTCTGTCGTAGGCTGATTGGGACAGTAATCCCAACATGTGGATAGTCTGTTGCTGCCTTGGCTGCATCGTCTGCCCGCCTCATTTTCCCCGGATGACAGCATGGCTGGGGATCCAGTTCAATGTCATCTATTTACCCTAACATCAAGGCCTGTCACTATGCTCAGTATCGTTGTGATGAGGTGAAGCATATCCTGTGGTTGAGAAGGAGAGGGCATTGATTGCAGAGGTGGAATCAACATGTATGACCATGTCGAGTCGATGTCGTAGGGCATGTGACAATGCCTTGCAGAATCGCCACCAGCATCAGCTGAAGATCGTGCAGTGGTCGGGAGTCGCCCAGCCTTGTTGTGTGACCATTGTGGAACAGCCAGCTGCTGCTCTCTTCCTGTCAGGGTCGACAGAACCATCTGGAAATACTCTGCACATGTGCCTCCCTCCTGCCAGTGCCAGCTTGTCCAGCATGATTGCTGAGGGTGTCTTGACTGCAGAGACACTTAGAGATGGTAGCAGCATGAGAAAACATCGCTGGATCTGGGCGCCAAGGGAAGGTGGTGGATGGTACCCAGCAACAGGAAGTCACAACTCTTCTCAGCATAGCAGCTGTACAGCAGCAGCTTCGCCCGAGCAGCACAAAACGAACGAATCCACGAGTAGTCCGTGAAGAGTGAGGATCTTTTGACATGGTTTTGTTAATCCGTCTCCTTAGTGGGGTACCATGCTGCCGGTGCAGAATCGTGGCCACTTGGCAGCGTTTATGTATCTTACCTCTGGTCAGTCAAGGACGGAAGCCGGGCCTCAGATCAGAGACATACTGTTTTTGGTCCAGATGGGCACAAGCATAGTTCTTTATCGCCTGGTTTTTTACGACCTCCACCCTTTCCTGGCTCTGTTGGAAGAGAATGTCTAAAGCCGTGCACCGTAGTAGATGAGCGAGCCATATAGCTTGTATATAGTACAAGCGAAGTACATCTTTGCTTGCCCCTGCACGGTGCCTCGGCCTGTTTCTGAAAGGTCAGCTTTTTATCAATGTAGATTCCCAAGTACAGTAGGAGCCGTCCCCTCAAGTTCTATATCCTGAAATACGTAATCTATTCACAGGATCTGGTCCCTTGAACATCATTGCAAGAGATTTCTCGCCGAGGATCTTGAGGCCTAGTTACTTGCAAGACGGCGTATTAGTCCAAAAAAGCTCTCTGAGCCTGTCGTCCTAATTGCCTTTCCCATTCACTACCTTGTGCAAGATCATCAGCATAAGCAAGGACTGTTAACCACTATGAAAGGGAAGGCTCACAAATTCCTGCATAAGGATGTTAAATAGGGTATGACTGAGCACACCTCCTTGTGGTGTACCGTTTTCCCAGGGTTTTAAAGGAAGAGTATTTGTCCCTGAAAGCTGACACGGCCTGCCTGCCCTAAGGTAGGACTCGTAATCCAGCCAGAGCGTCCCTTTGATACCCTTCCGAGCTAGTATTGCCAAATTGGCTGTGGGCTGTCTAGCTCAAATGCCTTCTCTAGGTCGAGGTAACCGACGATACCAAGGTTTTTTTGTTGCTATCAGCAATCTGGCCTAGTAGATGGTTATGCACTCTGCTGTTTCCCACTCCTTTGGTAAGCCAAATATGTGGATGATGAGGGTCCAATTTCCAATAGGAGGCGGTTTACACCATCCTCTCAGCAGTCTTTGGCTAAGCAGCTGTCAAGCGATATGGGTCTCATACTGCCTGGGTCCTTGGGCTTTGGAATTGGTACGATTGAGCTTTCTTTCCAAGCTGCGAGAGGTTCGGCCCGCCACGACTTGTTAATCCGTCAAGTATTTGCCTCCCATCCACTCTGCCCAGCCGTGCAATCATGGAGTAACGACACACCATCGATCCAGGGGCAGTGTCCCACCTGTGCTCTTAATGGCACGTCGAGTTCCATAGTCTCGTGAGGTCTAACATCAGTCACATCTTCCGACTCCATGCAGCTTGTTATCGTAGCTGGCGCTGGGCCAGAAGATCCGTCTTGTATATTCCGGTTGTCCTGTGGAGCTGAGGGAGCTCCCTGGAAGTGAAAAGCTCCACTAGTTTCTCTCTTCCTGGGATGGGTCGGTGTGCTGTGGCCTCCGCTTGCTCTTGCCGTTGCTATGTTAGCTTGCCCCATATCTCAGATAAGGTGTGTGATGCCCGAATGTTGAGCACTCACTCCAGCCATTTCTCAGTTTTACTCTGAGGAGAGATCTGCGGGCATGCGCACAATGGCACTCAGAGTAGTCCTTCTCTTCTGCCGTAGGTACGCCGTATAGCTTCCTAAAAGAGTTGATGCGTGGTTCTGCTCGCCGCACCCCCCTCGTCGTTGTAGAACCACCAGTCTCTTTTGTGAGTGCGTACCTGCGACTTCTTTGAATTGCGCACTCTGCTGCCGGAATGAGACCAGTGATTAGCTCCTGCTCAGCGTATCCAGTCTTCTGATAGAGGAGTATTGGACCACCATCATGAAGATAATCCTGGCACACCTTGCATTGCCTCTTTACGTCCCATCTAGGAGCAGCACAACTGTGGGAGGCCAGTTTGCGAAGTTGAAGGGGTGATCACTGCAAAGTGGATCCTGACAAGGTAGGATATTTCCCATGTGCTCCTGCTGCGAGTTGTCTTGTCCCCAAAGGTAGGTCGAGGCAGCGCCACCCAACAGGTGTGTGGGGTCTCCATTGTTTAGCAACTTTACCTCTGAATATCGTGTAGGAGCATTGCTGTGTCTGCCAGCAGCATTGGTTGCTGAGTGAAGTGCAGTATTTGGGTTGATGTGCCGTTGAAATCTCTCCACCAACAATAATACAGCTCAGTGCGTGCTAGTGCAGAGCTCTGCAATGTCGAGGGTGTGTCTTGGGTTCCTTGTAGATGTTTATAGATGGTAATGGGAGCCCCAGGTATGTGCAAATAGGATGGCCTGTACCTCGACATCCTCCCCACAGTACCCACAGGGTTGTTATAAACCTCGTGAGGTATTGTATTGGATACAAATATAGCTGTGCCTCTGCAGTGAAATGCCCGGTCCATGTGCCCGAAATTACCCAGCAAAACCGGGTAGTCTTGGCACATATTCGGGACATCGAGTTTTCCTTGTTAGCAAAGACGATGTCAACCCGATCCCGAATTACTGCCTCCACAAGAGGTGCTGTTTGCTCCTTAGGCCCCTGAATGTTCCAATGTAAGACCTTGAGGTGGATTTGGTACCGAGGTTTATTCCCATTGCTGTTGTTTCCTGAGCTGGAGACGATCCTGCCACTCTGAGAACCTGCAAATTTCAATGCATCCACTGTCCCCCTCATCGTCAATAAAGCACACTCTCAGAGAGTACTCTCTGACGCATCTGCCGGGAAAGCGCTCTGTTGTCCGTGGAGTTGATTGTGTTGCAAAAAGGATCCGTGATCACCTGGATGAGTGCTACGAGATCCTCCCTGGGGAGGGCCTGCTTGGAGATGGTTCCGAAACAGTGATATTATCTGGCTGCTGTGGTCTGAAGGGACTGCTGAGGTTGGAATTTCTTATTGTATGGACCTGGTCTGTTGCTGTATACCAGTTTGAGTAGCCGGGATCTGCGGTTGAGGTGCCAGTTGAGTTCTACAAATCTCCTGTGCCGGGTAAGGATGCCTTGCGTTGTCGTGCTATGGCTGGTGGGGGCTCGTTTAGTGCAGCCTGGCTGATCGCATTGACCCGATCGCACCTGATGATCCTCCTGTACCTCTGTTTTCTGTGTCTTCGTTTGAGGTAGGGGTGCAGGAGCTCTTGACCTTGACGCTGTTGAGCTTACTAGGTTGGAATTCCTAGGCATTGACTTGGTTTAGCTGCTGAGAATCTCGGTATGGCAGGGTTCTCGCACCACGTTTGATGATCCGTCGTAGCCTGTTCCGAGTTTTTGGCGTCTTTCAGACTTCTTGAATTCTTTCGAGCCTCTCGGGGGCATCGAGGATTCCCATGCCTGGTGTTTCTGCCTGCAGTCGGGCATTTTGGTGTGGGTGGCGATCATTTTTCAGCTTGGTGATGCATTCCTCGGTAGGGTGGTGCTGGGTGCAGACACCGCAGGATTTCTCTGTTCGGACAGAGTGCACCAGGTGTCCATAACGCTGACAACTTGAAACAAAGCGAACTGGTCTTCATTGATGGTCCTGACATCGTACATGCCCCAAGAACCGAGGTTCCCGCTGGGATGGCAGTGGTTCCCTACATGCCTGAATGAGAGCCTGTCCGGTTGGGCGTTGCCTGCGTCTTTGCCTGATCGTTGAGCTGACACCACACCTGGGTGAGCTGCTACTGCTCGATGGCATCATCACGGTAATCGCATCACTACACCCTTGTGAACTTTCTGCCGAGAGTCCAGTTCCTCCATGGGTGAATGCGCGGTCTGTCTCCATGACTCCTCTTCAAAGTGGTATACATTCCTTGTTGAGAAGGAGTCAATATGGGTTCTCCTCCCCTCAAGTTTGAACATATCATGAACTTCAGTTGTGTCGTGATTCCAGGTAATGAACAACCCCATAGTGGGTTCTGTGGTCCCCATAAGACTTCACCTTGAATTTGCCAGGGCGGTTGAGCTGGTTCGCCCTGCTCCTTGGACGGACGTGCTGTCTTCTTCTGTCCAGGTGGTTCTATCCTCCTTGGTTTTCGGGGTGGCGTGTTATTTCCGCACCTGTTTTTCTATTGTCAGCTGGCTCCATGGTTGGGACTGTCAGATCTGCTACAATGTGAGCAGGATCTTCCTCTTCCTCTCGCAACTTCTTCGCTAGAATTTCGCCCCACATTTCCAAATCTGAGTCCTCCGTCGTGTTCAAGGAGCATCGTGGCCTCTTCTTTTCGGCAGAAGCCATGTGCCTATCTTGTGATAAGGTAGTGAACTCCGTGAACTGAGAGTGTGTCAATGGATTGTCGTAATACGAGTCTTCCTGAAGACGGCAGTTCAGCTAGTGTCTCTAACATACAGAGGTAGAAAGACATTATATATAGGCGGAGAGTGAGGTGTGACGCACGTGACTTGAGGAATGTCATAAGAACATAAGAATGGAGGAACACCGAGATTGCAGACTCAAGGCACAAGCTATCCTCAACAAACCGCCCATGGAACCCAGCCCCCTAACAGTTCATAGTATTCCCCATGTGGCGATGTTGCCACGAATACTCGCAGGGCACTTGCTATGAGTAACATCAACGTTTCCACCATAAACACATTATCTATCAAAGACCTCACTACGAAACGCAGCCCCACACCTCTAACTTCTACAGCAGGCGTCTACACTATCCCGCTGTGGGTCCCTGCCCATGAAATATGTAAGGCGAGAACAGGCAGAGGTCTTGCAGTTCACGCCTGAATGAGCATCGAAATTCTCTAACAGAGACGATGTAAGGTACGCATGTGTCCTCCACAGAGACTCCACAGGGCATTTGATAACGGGAATAGGCACAACTCGTTCTCACCGAACCAACCTAGACTAGGGGACAATCCTTCTCCAGACGGGGGATGACACCTAAAAACTTTAAGGGTGATGATGATTAAATCGTTTCAAGTCTCTTCTTAAAAGACACAAGTGAAACTAATGTGCATTTATTTGAAAGTTTCCTCTCCAGGATTTATAAAAGCCTTTAAAACAATACAGGACAAGAGGGTATAAAAAGGCTCAGATGAGGTGAATCTATGGGGACCATCTCGATTTTCACTAGGGGTAGTAGTATATAGTATAGTAGTAGTGGTAGTGACAAAAGTAATACAAGGGGACCTCATAGTTTTCACCTCACCTGACCCTTTTATAACCCTCTTGTCCATGTTTTGTTTGTAATGGCTTGTAAAGCCCCTGGACGAAACTTTGCCACAATAATGTCACATTATTGCCTTGTTTTTTTTTCTTTACTTTGTGGGTAACACCAACTTTTTACAATCTCTTTGTTCTATCAATTTTTTCTGTATCGCTGAAGAACCACTGTTAGGCGAGCGTTTCAAAATAAAGATACCTAACTTTTGCATATGTGTCTTCCCAAAGGGACCAGACGGACGGTGTAAAAGCCCATAATCGCCCACCGACACTAAAACGCAACACTGGAAAAACAAAATTTCAAAAACTTTGGCATGTGATACTTTAAGCAGCACCAACCCAAAACACGGGATCACAAAATTTATCGTCTACCCGTCCTCTCATAGGCAGAGGTTTTGATAAGGACCCCCTCGTGGGGGCCCATGGCCTTCTACGTTTTCCTCCATTTTATGTTCTTATGACTTTCCCTCAGTCACGTGCGCCACCTCACCTCCCTTTAAAATGTTTTTTCTACCTTGTTTTTTGAAGGATCAAGGCCCCAGACCGAACGTTTTCAAATAAATTTTTATAGAGTTTGCTTCGTGTCTTTCTAAACCCTTGTCGGTATTTTTAAAGGTTTATACCATTTCCCTTGCGGGTTCTCGGAGCGGGCAGGACTCGTCTCCAGTCAGAAACAACAGCAGGGAAATAACCTCGTCCCAAATCAAAACCCTCAGGTTCTACAAGGAACTTCGGGGCCTAAGGAAAAACAACCTCTTGCTGGGGGCGTAATTGGGGATCGGTTTTACATCGTCTTGCTACAAGAAACTCTGCTGTCCCGACTATGTCCCAAGACTACCCGGTTTTGCGGGTTTTTTGGGCAATGGCCCCGGGCGTTCACTGCAGAGGCACAGGTATTTTGTATCAATACAATCCCCACGAGGTTATAGCCAACCCTTTGGACTGGGGGGGGGATTCGGGGTACGGGCCTCTTGGCACTACCGGGGGCGCCCATTACCATCTATAACATTTTACAAAAACCCAAGACACACCCTCGAATTAAGAACATAAGAACAAAAGAACGAGGAACACTGCAAAAGCCTACTGGCCCTGCGGGGGCGGGCCCAAGTTCCTACCGGCTTAAGCCAATGCACCCAACCTGTCGGGTCGGTACATTGAGGGCAACACGGAAACCCGCCGGGTAGCACAAGCAGGCCCTCGCCACAGCACGCACTTTGATTATTGTTGGGGGAATTTCAACCACATCACCCAATACTGCACTCTCATCAAACCAATGCTGGGGCAGAACACAGCAATGCCCTAAAAAATTTCCAGGGGTAAAGTTGCAAAAAATGGAGACCCCACACACCTGTTGGTGGCTGCCTCGACTTACCTTTGGGTCAAAAACTCGCACGGGAGCCACGGGGAAACTCATCCTCACCTTTCAGCCACTTTGCAGTGACACACCTTCAACACAACCCTCCCACATTTGGGGCGCCCCCTAGAGGGGCGTAAAGAGGCCAAATGCAAGGTTTCAGGATTACTTCAGATGTGGTCCACATACTCCCCTTTTGAAAAGTGTGATACGGCTGACAGAGCTAATCACCTGTCTCACCCGGGCAGCGAGTGCGCAATTCCAAAAAATTTCCGCAGACGCACCACAAAAGAGACTGTGGTTCTACAACACGGGTCGGAGCAAACCCACCGCATAAAACCCTTTTAGGAAGCTATACGGGCGTAACCCTACGGCAAGAACAGGAAACCTGAGAGCCATTGTGCAGCATGCCCCCAGAATCTCTCTCAAGTAAAATGAGAAATGGCGGAGTGGGGCTCAACATTGGGCATCACACCCCCTTTCAGATAGGGGGCAACTCAACATAGCAACCGGCAAGAGAAAAGCCGACCCCACCACACCCCCGCCCCATCCCGGGAACAAGAAATATGGAGCTTTTCACTTCAGGTGCCTCCCTCAGTCCCCCAGGACATCCGGAATTCAAAAGGATCTTTACCAAGCGCCAGCTAACGAACAAGCTGCTGTGATGGGAAAGTACTGAAGAGCCCTCACGATTTGGAACCCCCGATGTCCCATTATAACACAGGTGCACTCCCCCGGGCATGGGAGGGGTGTCGTACTCCATGTTTGCACGGGCGGGGCAGTGGTGGGGGCCATCTAACGTCATTAACAGTCGGGGGGGGCCCCGGACACTCCCAGCACTTGGAAAAAAAGCTAAAATCGTACCTACCCCAAAACCCCAAGGACCCAGGCGTAGAGACCCATATCGCGACCACTGCTTAGAAAAAGACGCTAAAGGGAGGGTTTTAAAAACCCCTCCAAATAAACTGGACCCCCCCCTCATCACATATTTGCTTCCCCAAAGGGGAAGTGGAACCAGAGTGCAAAACCACTCTACCCAGATTGTGTAGCAACAAAAACCCAGTATCGTCGTTTTCCCGACCTTGAGAAGGGATTTGGCTGCCAGCCCCACCAATTCGGCAATAATACTCGAAGGGAAACAAAAGGACCCTCCTGGGCCCGGGTAGATCCTCCTTTGGGGTAGGGAGGGCCCGGTCAGCTTTCAGGGACACTACTCTTCCTTTAAAACCCTGGAAAAAGGTATCCCAAGGAGGGTGCTCATCCTCCCTGTTCACATCCTTATCAGATTGTGAGCCTTTCCCCTTTTATTGGTACACACTCCCAGCATGCTGATATCTTTCATATATGAATGGAAAGGCAATTTGAACGACAGGCTCGAGAGCTTTGGGCCTAATACGCAGTCTTTTCAAGGAAACAGGCCTCAAAATCTCGGGCCCAGAAATCCTTTTAAGATTTTCAAAAGGCCAATCCTGGAATAGATCAAATTTGGTATAGAACTTTTGTACAGGCTCCTACCCGTACTTTGGGAAAACTACTTGAAAAAACTACCTTTTAGAAACAGGCCGATAAAATTTAGGGCACGTGCTCTACTCAGACTCAACCCCATGAAGCCATGACGAGCACTGTGGGAGGGGGAAACAAAGAGTACTTTGCTTGTTTTATACAACTAAAACGCTCGCTCATTGTACGGTTTGCACCGGGTTTAGCTATCTCTCCCCCAAAAGGGAGCAAAGGGTGGGGCGTACAAAAACCCGGGGAAAAACCGCTTGGTGCCCCCCATCTGGACCAACTTTTTCTCAATCGAGGGCCCGGGTTCCCCTTTCCCTTTACTGACAGAGTAAGAAAATAAACGCCCGCCAAAATGGGGCCCCGATTTTGCACCGGCCCCAAGGGACCCCCGGAGACGGTATAACAGCCTGTCACAAAATCCCACACTCTTCACGGACTCTCCTGGATTCGTTCGTTTTTTGTTTCTGGGTGGGAAACTCTGCCTGTACAGCTGCTCTTTTAGAAGATTTACCTCCTGTTTGTGGGTACCACCCCACCTCCCTGGGGCCCCGATCCCGCCGATTTTTCAATGCAGCTACCCTCTCTAATGTCTCTGCAGTCAAAGAACCCCCGCAATCAGCTGAGAAAAGCATGGCACTGGCAGAGGGGGGGCACATGTGCAGTGATTCACAGATGGTTCTGTCGACCCTGCAGGAAGGACAAGGGACGTACCCCAAGGTCCACAAAAAGGTGGCGACTCCCCACCACTGCACGACCTTTAAGCTGAGCTGGTGGCGATTCAGCAGGCATTGTCACATGCCCTACCATCACTCCGTCCTTCATACATGTTTTTTCCACCTCGCAACAATGCCTCTCCCATCCCCCACTCATGGGGTAATGTTCCCCCATCAATCGACCTGAGCAAAATGACAAGGGGGTTTGGGGGGGTGGGGGGGGGGGGGAGGGGGGGGCCAAATTCCAATGGATTACGAAACCCCCACCAAAGGTGGCTCAGGGGAAATGGGGGGCAGGTGATCCCCCCCAAAGGCCACACGACTAAATCCATATGATAAAATGGGGCCAACCAGTACGCACCACTTTGGTTTTGGGTTTCCCAGACCCAAAATAAGGGAACGGGGGAGAGGAAGGCGACTTTAGAGACCCCCCTCCATATCTTCAGAGGCAAAACGGAATCCAGGCCTGGGGGTTTCCCAAAAACCCAAGATGATGGGACAAGGCCCTGGGAAAAAAAGAAACCGTTTCGTTTAAAAAAACCTTCCCCGCGGCCTTTAAAATATTTCCTTTTGGTTCACCAGGAAATCCCCCCAACGAACCCCCCCGGGGGGCCGAGGATGCGGCCCACATGTAAACCCCCCTGGGGCCAAAGGGACCAAAGGGCCCCTTAGGCTTGGGAAATTAAAAATACCTACCCATTTCCTTTTTTACATTTTGTGCTTTTGGTTTGCACCAGTTGAACTAACAAGGGGCCTAACCAGTATATTTGGAACCTTTTTTTTTTTTCCGGGAAAAACCAAAAGGTTTTTGAGATTTTGGGGCCTTAAAACATTGTCTTGGGCATTATCAACCAAATCCCATTTTCCTTTGAATTTTCCAATTTTTTTTTTAATTTTCCCCTTTTTTTCCGTACAAACATTTTAAAATTTTAATTTTTTTTTAAAAAGAGCCCCTTTTTCCAAAGATATTTAAAATAATTTTATCCTAATTTTCTTTGTTTTTATTCCCCCCACTTTGATAAAATTAAAAAACCCAAAGGGGTTCCCGTTAAAAACTTTAGTGCCCCCTTGATTTTCCCTTTTTCAAAATTCCCTGCTGCCTATTTGTCAACCATGCCTCTACCGAGGAAAAAAATTCTCCTCCTATTCCGTGTACCTTAAGTTCTCTCAGTAACCTCTGATGTGGGACTCTATCGAAAGCCTTACTGAAGTCCATATACACAATATAATATTCAATACCATGATCTACCTCCTCAAATGCCTTAGTGAAAAAAGTTTGTAAATTCGCAAGACAGGAAAGCCCCTTCGTAAAACCTTCCTGAGATTCATTAATTAATTTATGCCTTTCAAGATGACCACGAATTGCCTCGGCAATTATTGATTCCATAAATTTTCCCACGATGGAAAATTTATGGCTTATTGGTCTATAGTTCGAAGTTAAGGACCTGTCACCTGCCTTGTAAATAAGTATTACATTTGCCATTTTCCATTTGCCTGGCACTATGCCAGTTAGTAGTGAAATATTGAAAAGATTAGCCAAAGGTATGCTAAGTTCCTCTTTATATTCCTTTAAAACCCTGGCAAACAGTTCATCAGGACATGGGGATTTGTTAGGTTTTAATTTCTCTATTTGTAATGAAGTTGGTAGAATTACCGACAATATGTAAAGTAAAACGACACAAGTGCAACTAATGTGACATTTATTGTGGCAACGTTTCGCTCTCCAGGAGCTTTATCAAGCTTGATAAAGCTCCTGGAGAGCGAAACGTTGCCACAATAAATGTCACATTAGTTGCACTTGTGTCCTTTTACTTTACAATTTCTCTATTTGTCTGAGGACCATGACACTAGTTACCCAAATCATGCATAGTTTATTATCGTCCTGTTCTACATAATTTATTATTTCTGGAATTTCGCTAGTATCTTCCTGAGTAAAAACTGAGAGGAAGAAAGTGTCGAAAAGTTCACACATTTCATTATCACTGTCAGTGTTCTGACCTGAGTTACTCTTAAGTGGGCCTATCTTGTCCATAATCTTACTTCTGTATACATGAGAGAACCCTTTTGGGTTAGTCTTCGAATCTCTTACGACTTTAGCCTCAAAATCCCTTTTTACTTTTCTTATTCCTTTATTTATGTCTCTGCAGTTGAATATATTGATTTCTTAATTGTCCATCCCCTCTCTTCATACGCCTATATATGCCTCTTTTTTACCATTGAGATGTGTCAGTCTATTATTTATCCATATGGGATCATTTTTGTTAGATCTAATTTCCCTACTCGGGACAAAAGTTGTCTGGGCAGTTAGAACTATGCTCTGAAATATAAATTGGCAACCAGCACCACTTACCTGACCCATAGTTATGTAATCCATTATAGCCCACTCAGGTAATTTCACAGTCCTATGAAGTCAGCCAAGGAGAAGTCTGGAACAGAGACTTGATTGCAGTTATCTAGGTAATTCCAGAATATATTGAAACTAAATGATTTGTGATATCTTTCCCCAATCTCATCATTAACCTCAAGATTATTAATTAGTGATTCTTTGTTGGTAAGAACCATGTCAAACAGGTTGTTTCCTCTAGTTGGTTCTGTCGCAAGCAATCTTGAACTGTATAAAAAAACAGTCACTAGACTCAAGATTTCCTGACACATTGTTCCAATCAGTTTGTCTGAAATTAAAATCTCCCAATAACACAACATTTTCATATCCAGACGTCTTATGAATTTCGTCCCATAGCAGCTTACTGCATTCTCTATCAAGGTTTGAGGGCTTATAAATCACTCCCAGAATTAATTTTTCACGACCCTCGAGAAACTGTAGCCAAACAAATTCTGTGTCCGATGTTTCTAATCTTATATCATGTACAACGCAACAATTTAAATTATCACTGACATACATCGCCACTCCACCAGCCTTCCTGTTGACCCTGTCAGTGTGGAATAGTTTATAACCTTGTATGTTGCATTCAGTAGGCAATATAGTAACCTGCACTATTATAGCTAAGTGATAAGTAAGACAGCCGATGTGGCAGGAAACCCCAGAACTGCAGCTGCTGGGTTTCTTGAGTTGTGAACGTACACATGACAACCCTAAAAACCAACAATGGTCTTCTAATATTTTAATCATTCTTATACTACTTTAAAATTTCCCACAACTCCTATGTTCATGACAGAAACCTTAAGGAATGATCTTCGAATCCCTTGTGATTTTAAATTAATAATTTCTTTTGGCTTTTCTTATTTTTTTTTATTTCTATTATTAATTGAATATATTGATTCCTATTCAATCACATGTGTCTCCCTTTTGACGTATGAGATAATTTAATTAATTGATTAAATATATAGGGTCATCTTTGTTTGATCTAATTTCTCTATCTGAAACACATATTTCCATGGCAGCTTCAAACAATACTCTGAAAAAATGTTATATTAGCAATCATCACCGTCTACCTGACCTACAGCTGTCAGGTGACACCAGTCAACCAAACACAGATATCCCTTGGCTTAGCCTCATGAAATCGGCTATGCGAAAATTTGGGACCTTAATGATTTTGTAGTTATTCAGGTAGTTTCTTGATTTATTGTTCCCTATCAAAGATTGTGGGCATTTTAATAACACCAAAAGTTAGTTTTTCAGGTCCTTCGAGAAACTGTGGACAAAAAGATTAACTAACGGTCGCTTCCACTTATATATCCTCTCTAAAGTAATAGTGAGGGCACTTACCTCTGTGGTCTTGATGTTGGTGTTCACCACTGTGGTCTTGATGTTGGTGTTCACCACTGTGGTCTTGATGTTGGTGTTCACCACTGTGATGACCACTGTAATCTTGACGGTGTTCACTTCTGCAGTCTTGAAGGTATTCACCACTGTAGTGTTAATGAATGTGTTCACCACCATAGTCTCGTTGAAGGTGTTCACCACTGTAGTGATGATATAGGTGTTCACCACTATAGTCTTGATGGTGTTCACCACTGTAGTCTTGATAATGGTGTTCACCACTGTACTCCTGATGGTATTCACCACTGTAGTCTTGATGGTGTTTACCTCTGTAGTCTTAATGGTGTTTACCTCTGTAGTCTTGATGGTGTTTACCTCTGTAGTCTTGATTGTGTTCACCAACATAGTGTTCACGAGTCAAGACTACGATAGTGAACACCATCTTTGCTGAGGGACTGACAACCTCGTCTTCTACTGTCTCTAGTTACAACACCTTCACTTAACCTCCGTATTGAATTACTAAATCTGCTGGCCAGGGAAACATCTTCAAAACAAAAATGCGCAGGTGTTGCAGATGTGTCTTATTCATCAACAAGGAGAGAGAGAGAGAGACAAACACATTAAGATTAATGTAATCCAAAATTAATTAGCGTTACAGTTTTAACTTGCCTGTGCGTCTTGCCAACGATTCAAAAAAAAAATCTCTTTCAGGTGGTGGTATTTTTAGCAGGTGTTCCATTCATCATGAACCCAGCGGACCATTCATCATGTACCAAGCAGACTATTCATCATGCACCCAGCGGTCCATTTTCGGCTTGAGGTGTTGGTATAATCACATAATTTCACTTGTGACACGCAACCTTCTTTCTCTTCCTGATTCTTACAAAAATATATGCATCTTTTGTTCTGTTCTTGGTTGTGACAGACACTGTCTTTGCAGGCGAACCTTTATAACGGCAGTTCAACCAAAACTAGTCGATCAGTCTTGAGCGAAACGTCGTTGTAGAGATTTCACTTTCACCATCATTCACATACCCTTTTTGGTTTCTGTTTTTCTACTAGTTTCGATCCAACAAGATTTATAATATATAAAAATTTTATATATAAAAAATTATATATATATAAAATAATATAAAAAAAATATATAAAATATATATATATATATATAATTTTTATATATTAAAACATTTTAGTGTCGTTTTTCGTTTGTGATGTTATAAAACCCTCAAAACACAGTTTCCGTAGGAATTTTTATTGCCTAAGAAAAGCTTTTGACCAGTTACCAGGGCACCCCACCCACAAACTTGACCACTAGGGTATAAAGGCCATTTCTTGCATATTTCAAATCCACCTTTTCTAATATATCATATTCCCCATTAAAGACACAGGGCTCATCAATACGGCCACTTGTTTACTGGATTTCCGCAGGAAGTGCCCTTTGGGCCCCGCTTTTTTCCTCATTTTACATCAATATTTTTCCAAACAATCCCAACACCTGAAATAAATTCTTTTTGCTGACGACCGATTTATGTTTCTCCCACCCTAATCTTCCACCCTCAACACCATTTAACGGGGAAATGCCAAAATTTCGACTTGGATGACGGGCAATAAACTTACATTTAAAACTACAAAACCTACTATATATGTTTAGTAGCAAGCAGGTGTTTTCACAAATTAACACGACAACCTAACTGCCAGACAAAATAGGGGAAATTTCCCTTTGGGCCCTTTCCCAAACAACCTAAATTTTTAGCACCCATTCCACACATAACAAAAAAAAATATCCAAAACGGTGGGGGTCCCTCCAAGAAACGATACTTGTGCCCCAAACTCCCTTCTCACGATAAACCCTTCACTTATATTCCCTACCTCACCTAGCATCTTCTTGGGGTTCAAATGCACAACACACCTAAACCAAAAAATAACCCAACAAAAACCGCAGTACGAATAATCACTAAACCCATCCCTAGCAAAATCCCCCCCCCCACTCTTTTTAAAATCTAAACTTACTCCCTGTTCCAAACACCACACTTACTACGTGCAATCTATATCTACAGACCTTAAAATTTCCCAAAATTAACCTTGACCTAAAACGCTTTCTTTATAGTAGTGACAGGATTCACAGGCATAACACCAGACACAAACATCTCTATGACATTCCCCATGTCCGACTAAACCTTTACAAAAATTCAATGTTTTTTCAAAGGACCTAAAATCTGGAACACCCTACTTGAAAACTCTAGAACTGCAGACACATTCATCACTTTCAAAACTACAGTTAGAAAACATCTTATCTCCCTGATACACCCCAACAACTAACTACATGATAGCCACCTGGTGGTTCACAATTACACTCACCCACTGACTATAAACACAGAAATACTAATCTTAATCTTAAAATAATAAATCCTAACTAGTCATAAGTTTGCCTATGATACTCCAATATAGACACTTTGTATTGTGCCAAAACAAAAGCATTCACATTACTAAACTCACAAATTATAATGTAGTCACCTAGCCTTAATACCATGATCTGTAAGGATTTAATGTTAAGAATTAATCTAAGTTTGCCCAAAATGCCTAGCCATGCTAGGTGTCCTAGTGGCCCGCTCTGTAATTAGTATTTTATAACATGTAAACCAGACAATATCCAAATGCTGTAAACCCCACATTGTAACCCTTATAGAGAATAAACTTGATTTGGTTTGATATTATTCCCACACTTGACGTTTTTATCTTTACTTTTGTATCTTGAATCACAAATGATGTGGATTCTATTTATAACACTGCTGCGATATGAAGCTGCCAGCACCATACACGAGGCTCCCAGCACCATACATGAGGCTGCCAGCACCATACATGAGGCTGCCAGCACCATACACGAGGCTGCCAGCACCATACATGAAGCTCCCAGCACCGAACATGAAGCTCCCAGCACCATGCATGAGGATCCCAGCACCATACATGAGGCTCCCAGCACCATACATGAGGTTTCCAGTACCAAGCCAATCGAAATAGGGTTACTTCCAGAGATTGGAAATCTGGTCCCATTATTTATGAAAGGGAGCCAAACTAATGTCATTGACATGCATACTATACAAGGTTTATGGTCTTGATGCTTATTTTCATCTAAAGCTGTCTGACAGGGAGTTCTTAAATTTGACAAAAGGAGACTTCCCTCTTTCAAAAAAATTTATTAGCAACATATTATGTTTGTAAAGCACATTGCCTGCACTTTGATGGATGGGTGTTAATATCGCAGTTTTATAACTGTAGTGTAAGCGTAACTCCAGTAAGAGAGTGATGGAGTGAATCATAATGAAAGTTTTTCTTTTCTGGGACACCTTACCTTGGTAGGAAACAGAGATGTGTTAATAAAAATATGAAAGTAGAGGCTATGTTAAATTGTGCTTGTTATAAGATTTAATAAGGTTAGGAAAGCTTCCTAAAGTTCTTCTGGAGTAAAATTATTATTTTTTGCATAAACATAAATGAAAAATATATCTCTAAACATATACGAGAAAATTTTTACAAACGACTTGAGTTCTTTTCTAAAACTATCACCAGTGCAGTGGTGGTAGTGGTAGACAGTCTGCACAGTACCAATGTAGTGGCGGTAGTGGTAGACAATCTGCTCAGTACCAGTGTAGTGGTGGTAGTGGTAGACAGTCTGCTCAGTACCAGTGTAGTGGTGGTAGTGGTGGACAGTCTGCTTAGTACCAGTGTAGTGGTGGTAGTGGTGGACAGTGTGCTCAGTACCAGTGTAGTGGTGGACAGTCTGCTCAGTACCAGTGTAGTGGTGGTAGTGGTGGACAGTCTGCTCAGTACCAGTGTAGTGGTGGTAGTGGTGGACAGTCTGCACAGTACCAGTGTAGTGGTGGTAGGTGTAGACAATCTGCTCAGTACCAGTGTAGTGGTGGTAGTTGTGGGCAGTCTGCTCAGTACCAGTGTAGTGGTGGTAGTGGTGGACAGTCTGCACAGTACCAGTGTAGTGGTGGTAGTGGTAGACAATCTGCTCAGTACCAGTGTAGTGGTGGTAGTGGTGGGCAGTCTGCTCAGTACCAGTGTAGTGGTGGTAGTGGTGGACAGTCTGCACAGTACCAGTGTAGTGGTGGTAGTGGTAGACAATCTGCTCAGTACCAGTGTAGTGGTGGTAGTGGTGGACAGTCTGCACAGTACCAGTGTAGTGGTGGTAGTGGTAGACAATCTGCTCAGTACCAGTGTAGTGGTGGTAGTGGTGGGCAGTCTGCTCAGTACCAGTGTAGTGGTGGTAGTGGTGGACAGTCTGCTTAGTACCAGTGTAGTCGTGGTAGTGGTGGACAGTCTGCTCAGTACCTGAGTGTAGTGGCGTAGTGGTAGACAATCTGCTCAGTACCAGTGTAGTGGGTAGTGGTGGCAGTCTGCTTAGTACCAGTGTAGTGGTGGTAGTGGTGGACAGTCTGCTCAGTACCAGTGTAGTGGTGGTAGTGGTAGACAATCTGCTCAGTACCAGTGTAGTGGTGGTAGTGGTGGGCAGTCTGCACAGTACCAGTGTAGTGGTGGTAGTGGTGGACAGTCTGCTTAGTACCAGTGTAGTGGTGGTAGTGGTGGACAGTCTGCTCAGTACCAGTGTAGTGGCGGTAGTGGTAGACAATCTGCTCAGTACCAGTGTAGTGGTGGTAGTGGTGGACAGTCTGCTTAGTACCAGTGTAGTGGTGGTAGTGGTGGACAGTCTGCTCAGTACCAGTGTAGTGGCGGTAGTGGTAGACAATCTGCTCAGTACCAGTGTAGTGGTGGTAGTGGTAGACAGTCTGCTCAGTACCAGTGTAGTGGTGGTAGTGGTGGACAATCTGCTCAGTACCAGTGTAGTGGTGGTAGTGGTGGACAGTCTGCTTAGTACCAGTGTAGTGGTGGTAGTGGTGGACAGTCTGCACAGTACCAGTGTAGTGGTGGTAGTGGTGGACAATCTGCTCAGTACCAGTGTAGTGGTGGTAGTGGTGGACAATCTGCTCAGTACCAGTGTAGTGGTGGTAGTGGTGGACAGTCTGCTTAGTACCAGTGTAGTGGTGGTAGTGGTGGACAGTCTGCACAGTACCAGTGTAGTGGTGGTAGTGGTGGACAGTCCTGCACAGTACCAGTGTAGTTGGTGGTAGTGGTGGACAGTCTGCACAGTACCAGTGTAGTGGTGGTAGTGGTAGACAGTCTGCTCAGTACCAGTGTAGTGGTGGTAGTGGTGGACAGTCTGCTTAGTACCAGTGTAGTGGTGGTAGTGGTGGACAGTCTGCTTAGTACCAGTGTAGTGGTGGTAGTGGTGGACAGTCTGCACAGTACCAGTGTAGTGGTGGTAGTGGTGGACAGTCTGCACAGTACCAGTGTAGTGGTGGTAGTGGTGGACAGTCTGCACAGTACCAGTGTAGTGGTGGTAGTGGTAGACAATCTGCTCAGTACCAGTGTAGTGGTGGTAGTGGTGGACAGTCTGCTTAGTACCAGTGTAGTGGTGGTAGTGGTGGACAGTCTGCTTAGTACCAGTGTAGCGTGGTAGTGTGTGACAGTCTGCTCAGTACCAGTGTAGTGGTGGTAGTGGTGGACAGTCTGCACAGTACCAGTGTAGTGGTGGTAGTGGTGGACAATCTGCTCAGTACCAGTGTAGTGGTGGTAGTGGTGGACAGTCTGCTTAGTACCAGTGTAGTGGTGGTAGTGTGTGACAGTCTGCACAGTACCAGTGTAGTGGTGGTAGTGGTGGACAGTCTGCACAGTACCAGTGTAGTGGTGGTAGTGGTGGACAGTCTGCACAGTACCAGTGTAGTGGTGGTAGTGGTGGACAGTGTGCTCTGTACCAGTGTACCCCTCAAGGAAGGTTCCTTGATGTTAGTGAGGGGCTCTTGATTTAGGGAATTGGATCTGTGCTCCAGTTCCCCGAATTAAGCCTGAATGCCTTCCACATCCCCCCCCCAGGCGCTGTATAATCCTCCGGGTTTAGCGCTTCCCCCTTGATTATAATAATAATAATGTACCAGTGTAGTGGTGGACAGTCTGCTCAGTACCAGTGTAGTGGTGGTAGTGGTGGACAGTCTGCTCAGTACCAATATAGTTGTGGTAGTGGTAGACAGTCTGCTCAGTACCAGTGTAATGGTGGTAGTGGTGGACAGTCTGCTCAGTACCAGTGTAATGGTGGTAGTGGTAGATAGTTTGCTCAGTATAGTGGTGGTAGTGGTGGACAATCTACTCAGTACCAATGTCGTAGTGGTAGTGATGGTGGTAGTGGTGGTAGTAATGGGGGTAGTGGTGGTAGTAATTGTGGTAGTGATGGTAGTGATGGTGGTAGTGGTGGTAGTGATGGTGGTAGTGGTGGTAATGATGGTGGTAATGGTGGTAGTGATTGTGGTAATGGTGGTAGTGATGGTGGTAGTGGCGGTAGTGATGGTGGTACTGGTGGTAATGATGGTGGTAGTAGTGTAGTGATTGTGGTAATGATGGTAGTGATGGTGGTAGTGATGGCAGTAATGGTGGTAGTGATGGTGGTAGTGGTGGTAGTAATGGTGGTAGTGATGGTGGTAGTGGTGGTAGTCATTGTGGTAAAGGTGGTAGTGATGGTGGTAGTGGTGGCAGTAATGGTGGTAGTGGTAATGATAATGGTAGTAGTGGTAGTGATAGTGGTAGTGGTAGTAGTGATGATGGTAGTGGTGGCAGTGATTGTGGTAGTGGTGTAGGTATGGTGGTAGTGGTGGTAGTGATAAGTGGTAGTGTAGTAGTGATGATGGTAGTGGTGGCAGTGATTGTGGTAAGTGGTGGTAGTGATGGTGGTAATGGTGGTAGTGATAGTGGTAGTAGTGGTAGTGATGGTGGTAGTGGTAGTAGTGATGATGGTAGTGGTGGCAGTAATGGTGGTAGTGGTGGTAGTGATGGTGGTAGTGGTAGTAGTGATGATGGTAGTTGTGGCAGTAATGGTGGTAGTGGTGGTAGTGATGGTGGTAGTGGTGATATTCATGGATCATCTTCCACTCACGCTATTTCACTCAATTTCTTTCTATCACGAATGCAATCTAGTCTTTTTTAATAACTCCCTCTCTCTCTCTCTCTCTCTCTCTCTCTCTCCTCTCTCTCTCTCCTCTCCTCTCTCTCTCTCTCTCCTCTCTCTCTCTCTCTCTCTCTCCCTCCCCTCTCTCTCCTCTCTCTCCTCTCTCCCCCTCTCTCTTCTCTCTCTCTCTCTCTCTCCCCTCTCTCTCTCTCTCTCTCTCTTCTCTCTCTCTCTCTCTCTCCCCATTTTCATTCTCTTACTGAAATGGTTTTGTTCTATGAGTAGGTTTTGTGTTGTTTGAGACCATTGTAAACCTGATGCTATTGTTGAGAGCTTTAATGGTGTGTGTGTGTGTGTGTGGTGTGTGTGTGTGTGTGTGTGTGTTGTGTGTGGGGTGTGTGTGTGTGTGTGTGTACTCACCTAATTGTACTCACCTAATTGTGGTTGCAGGGGTCGAGACTCAGCTCCTGGCTCCGCCTCTTCACTGATCGCTACTGGATCCTCTCTCTCTCTGCTTCCTGAGCTTTGTCATACCTCTTCTTAAAACTATGTATGGTTCCTGCCTCCACTACTTCACTTGCTAGGCTATTCCACTTGCTGACAACTCTATGACTGAAGAAATACTTCCTAACGTCCCTGTGACTCGTCTGAGTCTTCAGCTTCCAGTTGTGACCCCTTGTCCCTGTGTCCCCTCTCTGGAACATCCTATCTCTGTCCACCTTGTCTAGTCCCCGCAGTATCTTGTATGTCGTTATCATGTCTCCCCTGACCCTTCTGTCCTCCCATCATATAAAATACTGCATGGAATAGACAAGGTGGACAGAGACAGGATGTTCCAGAGATGGGACACAGAAACAAGGGGTCACAATTGGAAGCTGAAGACTTAGATGAGTCAAAGGGATGTTAGGAAGTATTTCTTCAGTCATTGAGTAGTTAGGAAGTGGAATAGTCTGGCAAGCGATGTAGTGAAGGTAGGAACTATACATAGTTTTAAGACGAGGTATGATAAAGCTCATGGAGCAGGGGAATAGAGGACCTAGTAGCGGTCGGCGAAGAGGCGGGGCCAGGAGCTGAGTTTCGACCCCTGCAACCACAATTAGGTGAGTACAGTTAGGTGAGTACACAGATACACACCCATACACACATATACACACACACATGCACATACACACACATACACACACACACATACACACACACACACTCACCACACACAACACACACACACACACACACACACACACACACACACACACACCACACACACACCCCACACACCACACTCGATCGAAGACCAGGCAGAAACTACAAAGGGATCTGGACAGGCTGCGACCTGGTCCAGCAATTGGCTCCTGGAGTTCAATCCCACCAAGTGCAAAGTCATGAAGTTTGGGGGAAAGGGCAAAGAAGACCGCAGACGGAGTACAGTCTAGGGGCCAGAGATACAAACCTCAAAAAAGGGAAAAAAGATCTTGGGGTGAGTATAACACCAGGCACATCTCCTGAAGCGCACATCAACCAAATAACTGCTGCAGCATATGGGCGCCTGGCAAACCTCAGAACAGCATTCCGACATCTTAATAAGGAATCATTCAGGACCCTGTACACCGTGTACGTTAGGCCCATATTGGAGTATGCGGCACCAGTTTGGAACCCACACCTAGCCAAGCACGTGAAGAAACTAGAGAAAGTGCAAAGGTTTGCAACAAGACTAGTCCCAGAGCTAAGAGGTATGTCCTACGAGGAGAGGTTAAGGGAATCACCCTGACGACACTGGGAGATAGGAGAGATAGGGGACATGATAACGACATACAAAATACTGAGAGGAATTGACAAGGTGGACAAAGACAGGATGTTCCAGAGATTGGACACAGTAACAAGGGGACACAGTTGGAAGCTGAAGACACAGATGAATCACAGGGATGTTAGGAAGTATTTCTTCAGCCACAGAGTAGTCAGTAAGTGGAATAATTTGGGAAGCGATGTAGTGGAGGCAGGATCCATACATAGCTTTAAGCAGAGGTATGATAAAGCTCACGGCTCAGGGAGAGTGACCTAGTAGCGATCAGTGAAGAGGCGGGGCCAGGAGCTCGGACTCGACCCCCGCAACTTCAACTAGGTGAGTACAACTAGGTGAGTACACACGCATACACAAACCTAACCTAACACATTAGCTCATAAATACCCCCACCACACACCACATTTTTACGATAAGCTGAAGCAGCTAGAACATCCCAACAGGATAAAAATAAAATGGGATCTCAAAAGGGAGGACGTAAAGGCAAGAGAACTGATGATGGCTGGTCGGAAAAGACAAAATAGTTAGAACGGCTCAAGAACAAAATGGAACAACAATGGGGGAAAAGGTTAAATGAGCTTTGCAATAACATATTAGAGCAAATATCTGTAGAAAGCAAGAAGTGGGAATCACGACCTGTAGTAGCTGAGGCAAAAATACAGAGATTGGAGGAAGAAATGGATGTGCTGAAGCAGGATCTAAAGATGAGGTCCGAAAGGAGCAATATGACTGATATGGGAACATCAGCAGGCAGCGAGGGGACTGAAGGAGGGGATGGAGCTAAGCAGTCTTTTGCAGCAGTAATATCAGGCCATCATGGTGTCTGGGAGATGATTAGGGAAACAGCAAGAGATACAGAGGGAAAAGAAATGGGAAGAGGAAAGAGAGAGGTCAATAATTATTCATGGGCTTCAGGAGGCTGAAGGGCAGACCTATGATGAAAGAAAGCATTGGGAGAAAACAGAGATTAGGAACATCATTGCAATAACAGGAGAGAGGGACATGTCTCAGGTAGAAAATTTTCACAGACTTGGGGGGTATTCGAGGGAAAAAATCGACCAATCAAATTGACATTCAAGACAGATGTGGTATGTAACAGGATACTACAACAGAAACCACTGTTAAAGGACTCTCCAGATTATCAAAAAGTGTTCCTCAATCTTGACAGAACACGAAAGGAAAGGGAATAACTGAAAGTGAGAGCAAGACAAAACCAGTGGAAGGAAAGAGAGACAGACAAGCAAGCTCAGCCTTTGGGGGAGCATCAAACACAATTGATTACAGAAATCTCTCAACCCCTGTCACCACATATCAACCAAACACAGTAAACAGAAACGAACCTCACTCCATAGCCATCACCCCCCTAAGCACTAATTCCACAATCACAGCAGCCTCCCATAATATTGTGCCCTGAAGCCTGCACCTTCCTCTTCCATCTCCCAAAATACAGTAATGGAAAGGAAGCTAAAGGTATGGTACACCACATCATTGATGCATCACCTGACATCATAGCAATAACAGAGACAAAACTTACAGGGATGATAACAGATGCAATTTTTCCACCTGGATATCAGATTGTAAGGAAAGACAGGGAGAACAGAGTAGGGGGAGGAGTAGCATTGCTCATAAAAAACCAGTGGAGTTTTGAGGAGATGGGAGGAATGGAGAGAAGGGAAACAGACGACTTCATTCTAGGAACATTTCAGACTGGGGGTCCAAAGATGATGATAGCAGTGATGTATAACCCACCACTTAGCAGCAGGAGAACAAGAGAAGAGTATGATGTGCACAATAGGGCAATGGTGGATACACTAGCTGAAGTGGCCAGGAGGGCTCATATTGGTAGGACAAAATTGCTTATAATGGGGGATTTCAACCATAAAGAGATTGACTGGGAAAACCTAGAGCCTCATGGGGGACCAGAAACATGGAGGGCTAAAATTTTGGAGACCGTATTGGAGAACTTCATGCACCAACATGTTAGGGATACAACCAGAGAGAGAGGAGAGGATGTTGCAGCAAGGCTGGATCTCATATTCACCTTGAATAGTTCAGACATATGGGATATCACCCACGAAAGACCCCTTGGCGCTAGTGATCATGATGTCCTGAGTTTTGAATATCTTGTAGAGTTAACAGTGGAGAATGCAGCAGCACGAGAACAAAGAGAGAAACCGAACTTCAAAAAAGGGGACTACATAGGAATGAGAAGTTTCCTGCATGAAGTGCAGTGGGAAAGAGAACTAGATGGAAAACAGTAAATGAAATGATGGAAATAGTGACCACTAAGTGCAGGGAGGCAGAGGAAAGGTTCATACCAAAGGGCAACAGAAAAAAAATTGTAAGACCAGAGTGAGTCCATGGTTTAACTGGAGGTGTAAAGAGGCCAAAGCCAAGTGTGCGAGAGCATGGAAAAGGTATAGGAGGCAAAGGACTCAAGAAAACAAGGAACTGAGCAGAAGAACCAGAAACGAATATGCAGGGATAAGGAGAGAGACCCAGAGGCAATACGAGAACGACATAGCATCAAAAGCCAAATCTGAACCAAAGTTGTTATACAGTCACATTAGGAGAAAAACAACAGTCAAGGACCAGGTAATCAGGCTGAGGAAAGAAGGAGGGGAGCTCACGAAGAGTAACCAAGAAGTATGTGATGAACTAAACAAAAGATTTAGAGAAGTATTCACAATAGAGTCAGGAATGCTTCCAGCAAACTGTGGAGGTAGAGTGCACCAGCAGGTGCTGGACACAATGCACATAACCAAGGTAGAGGTGAATACACTGCTAGACGAACTCGATACCTCAAAGGCGGTGGGCCCAGATAACATATCTTCATGGATACTGAGAGAGGGAGCAGAGGAACTGTGTGTGCCGCTAGCAGCAATCTTCAGTAAATCTATCGAAACAGGGCAGTTGCCTGAGGCGTGGAAGACAGCACATGTAGTTCCAATTTTTAAGAAAGGGGACAGACAGGCAGCATTAAACTACAGACCAGTGTCACTGACTTGTATAGTATGTAAAGTCATGGAAAAGATTATCAAGAGAAAAGTGGTGGAACACATTGAAAAGATTGGGCTCATACATGACAGTCAGCACGGCTTCAGAGATGGGAAATCCTGTGTCACAAATTTACTTGAGTTCTACGATAAGGTAACAGAAGTAAGACAGGAGAGAAAGGGATGGGAAGATTGCATCTTTTTAGACAGCAAGAAGGCTTTTGACACAGTACCACACAAGAGACTGGTGCAAAAATTAGAGGAGCAGGCAGGAATAACGGGGAAAGTACTGCAATAGATCAGGGAATTCCTGACAGGAAGGCAATAACGAGTGTTGGTACGTGCTGAAATGTCGGAGTGGGCGAATGAGTTGAGTGGGGTTCCACAAGGTTCAGTCCTAGGCCCTGTGCTGTTTCTTGTATATGTGAATGACATGGTGGAAGGAATAGATTCAGAAGTGTCACTGTTCGCTGATGATGTGAAACTGATGAGGAGAATACAAGTGGGCGAGGATCAGTTAATAAGATTACAAGGGGATCTGGACAAACTACAAGTTTGGTCCGACAAATAGCTCCTTTAGTTTAACCCCAGTAAGTGTGAGGTCATGAAGATTGGGGAAGGACACAGAAGACCGCAGACGAAGTACATATGAGGAAACCAACAGCTGCAAACGTCAATTAATGAAAAGGATCTTGGGGTAAGCATTATAACGAACATGTCCCCTGAGGCACACATCAATCAAATAACTGCTGCAGCATATGGGAGATTGGCAAACCTGAGATTGGCGTTTAGACATCTGAGTAAGGAGTCATTCACGACTTTGTACACAGCGTACGTAAGGCCTATACTGGAATATGCAGCGCCAGTATAGAACCCTCACTTAGTTAAACACGCCACGAAATTGGAGAAAGTGCAAAAATTTGCAACACGATTAGTCCCGGAACTGAGGGGTATGTCTTATGAGGAGAGGTTAAGGGAACTCAACCTGATGACACTAGAAAATAGGAGGGATAGAGGGGACATGATAACAACGTATAAAATACTAAGAGGCATTGACAAGGTGGACAAGGATCGAATGTTTCAAGAGGGTACAGAAACAAGGGGACACAATTGGAACGAAAACCCGATGGGTCATAGTTTTTCTTGTCTTGGGTTTTGTCAGGAACGGAATAATCTGGAGATTTGAAGTAGTGGAAGCAAGTTCCATAAATCGTTTTAAGAAGATAGACAAAAACATGGGCTGGAAGAGGAATTAGATGACCATAAGAGGGGGGGCCCCCCGGGACTATGACCGACCCCTGCAACCAATATGGTGAGTACAATCACACTAACTCACCACACAAGTTTGGTCACTGTAAGCAAAACTAAGAAAGAGTAAAGAGTAGTTTTCTGATACAGCAAAATTTTTAACCTTATCACCTTGTTGTCCTTCTGTTTCCCTCCTGGTGAACCAGCGGGCCCAAGGTGCTATAAACATCGCGCTAGACATTCATTATAACTAAAATATAAACAAACTTAAAGGTTTGTTTTTTGGGGCAAGAAAACTTTTACTTTTGGGCAAGATGGGGTCTCTTCATAAAACAACTCTTTGGGTAAAAAAGGGTTGCTAAATGTGGGTGAGAAATTTAAGCTTTTAAAAGTAAGAGGGGAAACAAAAAGGGGAAAAAGATAATGAGGCAAGGAAATTAGGGGGGGCCCAGAGTGTACGCCAAAGGCAAATACCACTTGCTGTGAAAAAGTCAGGAAAGTTTGATTTTATTGGATATCCAAATAAAAAACTTAAAAAACAATATGAGCAAAAATGAAAGAAAAAACTTTGAGTGAGCTGAACTAAGCAAAAAAAAAAGAATCGCAAAAATAGTTAAGAATAACCTTATTGAAAAAGGAGGTGAAGAAAAAGGAATGGCTCATATTAAGGGAGCGCTGGGAGGAAATTAGGGGATGGGAACCAGGCAGTAACGGGAAGGGAATCATTTAGATTTAAGGGAATAAAAAGAATGGCAATGACAAAAAAAATAGAAGACAGAGGAAGTAGATTGTTTTAAATGAAAAAAAATGCAATAGATGCTGAATCATTCATGAAGAAGGAGAACATTTGATGTTTTTTGTACTTGATAGCAAAACCGGGACTAGGAAGAAAAAAAGGGAAAGGGAATAAAAAAGAAATGGAAGATTAATTGAAAAAGGGCCCAAAAAATTTCGGTGGCAAATCAAAACAAAAAAATAAAACCTCGGGAAGGGGGAAAGGTAAAAGGGAAATATTTATTAATGGGGAATCAATTATGAGGGGAGAAAAATGGGGGTCGGGCGAGAAAGGAAATACAGGTAGGGGCAATCAAGAAGCAAGATCGTGACCCGACACCCACAAAATCAAAAAACACCCTCTCATCCGGGAAGAAAGAAGTAACCCCCCTTTTTTATTTACCCCCCATCCCTCTCTGATCTAAATAGCATTAATGGTCAGTTATTTCCAGTCTTTTTTTTCCTCACACCCAACTACTTCACAAACTCCATTCCCTTTTATTCATGAAAAGAATTTATCAGAAAAGGGTAAGGCAGGACTACAGAAAACTTTGGCAGCTGTTGGGGCCCGGCCCCTAAACTGACTCCGGGGTTGTACCCCCCAATGAAAAATCAGGGAAGGGCAAAGAAAAAAGCAGAGTACATTCAGGGGCCAAAGATGCACATGAACCCAAAAAACTGCTGCAGCAATGGGCGATTACAAAACCTAATAATAGCGTTCCGACACCCCGGTAAAGAATCGATTAGGACCCTTTCACAGTATACATCAGGGCCCATATGGGTATCAACACCATTTGAAAACCCCACTTGGCAAGACGTCATAAAATTAGAGAGAGTGTAAAAGTTTCAACGAGATTTAAAAAACGGGCATTTTCCCATGAGAGAGATTAAAGAAAACGACGTGACGACGCTGAAAGAAGGGAAGGATGAAGACTGATAACGACATACAAAAAGCTGAAAAATTGGCAAAGTGGACAGAGACGATTTTTCCCAAAATGGGACACGAAACAGGGGTCACAATTGTTAAGTTGAAACTCAATGAGTCACAGGGGTGTTAACAGTATTTTTTCAGTCAAGAGCTGTCAGGAAGTGGAATAGTCTGGAAAGTGAGGTAGTGGAGGCAGGAACCATACATAGCTTTAAGAAGGGGTATGATAAAGCAGGGAAAGAGTGGACTTAGTGGTGACCAGTGAAGAAGCGGAGCCAGAGCGAGGACTCGACCTGGGCAACCACAATTAGATGAGTTAGAATTAGGTGAGCACCACACACACACACACACACACACACACACACACACACACACACACACACACACACACACACACACACACACACACACACACACACACACACACCGTGTGTGTATGTGTGTGTGCTCACCTAATTCTACTCATCTAATTGTGGTTGCACACACACACACACACACACAATGGGAGGTAGAGCTCAAAAAAAGGGAGGAAGACTGGGGAAGGAGACTAGATGAACTGGAAAGGAAGATGGAAGAGAGGTTAGCAGCAGAATGCAGAAGGTGGAAGCAACAGGCCACAGAAGCAGAAATCAAGATAGAGAGATTAGAAGAGGAGCTGAGACATCTAAAACAGCACAGAGACAAAGATATTACGGAAGTAGCATCGGCAATGGCTACATCAAACACAGACAACAGGTCTGAAGGAAGCATGAAAACTAAACTGTATGCAGAGGTCCTGTCAAACCCACATGGGGCCAAAACAAAGACAGGGAGCACACTAGGACAGAATGAGAGGTTGGAAGACATTGAAGGAACTAGGACATGTGCAAGGACCTTACCAGATACCTGTGGGGGCCAGGAGCAGGTGAGCAGGAAGGATAAACCAAGAAGCATAGAGGCAATAACTAGGGAAGTGACTGAAGGAAGGAACACTCCGCGGGAACGAACTAAAACACATCAGAGGATGCAATGGGAGTCACAGTGGGAGGTGGAAAGGGAAAGATCCGTGTTTGTCTATGGGCTAGACGAAGCTAAAGGGGAAACTTATGATGAAAGAAAGCAGGAGGAGAAAAAAGCGATTGAAGATATCATGAAGGTGATAGGCGAGGGGGACATGACCCAGGTGGCAAATTTTCGGAGAATTGGGTGGTTCACAAAGAAAAGGAATCGGCCTCTCAAAGTAATTTTCAAGGCAGAATCAACCCGAACCATGATCCTGCAGGAGAAAGCACGGCTGAGAGGCAAGCAGGAGTTCCGGAGTGTGTACCTCGAGCGAGACAGAACACAGGACGAAAGGAAGACAATGAAAGAGAGAGTTCAAAAACGAAAGGAGAAATGGGAGGAAACGAAAAAGGAGAGCAGATTAATCCAGGATCAAATGGAAGGGACAAGCGCACCCCCAGAAACACCTGCAGAAGGACTCCAGCCACGACACCCCCAAGGCAACTGAACAATCCCAAACCAACCATCACACACCGATCCCTCTGTTTCCACCCCCCGCACCACAGTTACAGTATTAGAACAGAAGTTGAAGGTTTGGTTTCACAAATGCAGATGGATTAACGAATAAACATGAGGAATGGCAAGAAAGAATCAATGAGAAGTCCCGAGACATCATAGCAGTTACAGAAACAAAACTCATGGAGACAATAACAGATGCAATCTTCCCACCAGGATACCAGATCATGAGGAAAGATAGAAGGGCAGGGGGAGGTGGGGTTGCTCTGCTCGTAAAAAACAGATGGGAAATTCGAGAAAATGGAAGGAATAGATGAGACGGGAGAAAGAGACTACATAGCAGGTACACTTCAGTCTGGGGAACACAAAGTGGTCATTGCAGTGATGTATAATCCACCACAGAACTGCAGGAGGCCAAGAGAGGAATATGAAGAGAGCAACAGAGCAATGGTGGACACACTTGCTGAGGTGGCAAGAAGAGCTCACTCCAGCAGAGCAAAGTTGCTGGTTATGGGGGATTTCAACCACAGGGAGATTGACTGGGAAAACCTGGAGCCACATGGGGGTCCCGAAACATGGAGAGCCAGGATGTTTGACGTGGTGCTGGAAAACCTCATGCACCAACATGTTAAGGACACTACCAGAGTGAGAGGGGAGGATGAACCAGCAAGATTGGACCTTGTGTTCACCCTGGGCAGCTCAGATATTGAGGACATCAAGTATGAGAGTCCCCTAGGAGCTAGCGACCACGTGGTTCTGTGCTTTGAATACATAGTAGAACTGCAAGTGGAGAGAATAACAGGAGTTGAATGGGAAAAGCCTGACTATAAAAGAGGGGACTACATAGGGTTGAAGAATTTCCTACGGGAGGTCCAGTGGGACAGTGAACTGGCAGGAAAGCCAGTAAATGAAATGATGGAATATGTAACAACAAAATGCAAGGAGGGAGTGGAAAGGTTTATTCCCAAGGGCAACAGTAACAATGGAAGACCAGAACGAGCCCCTGGTTTACCCGACGGTGTAAGAAGGCAAAAACAAAATGCAATAGAGAATGAAAAAAGTACAGAAGGCAGAGAACACACGAAATAGGGAGATCAGTCGCAGAGCCAGGAATGAGTACGCCAGGTAAGGAGGGAGGCCCAGCGACAGTATGAAAATGACATAGCATCTAGAATCAAGACTGACCCGAAACTGTTGTATAGCCACATCAGGAGGAAGACAACAGTCAAAGACCAGGTGATCAGATTAAGGACAGAAGGTGGAGAACTCACAAGAAATGATCAGGAGGTATGTGAGGAGCTGAACAGGAGATTTAAGGAAGTTTTTACAGTAGAGACAGAAAGGGCTGTGGGAAGACAGCACAGAAGGGAACATCAAGAGGGAATATACCAACAAGTGTTGGATGACATACGAACAACTGAGGAGGAGGGGAAGAAGCTCTTAAGTGACCTTGACACCTCAAAGGCGATGGGACCGGACAACATCTCCCCATGGGTCCTTAGAGAAGGAGCAGAGATGCTGTGCGTGCCTCTAACCACAATCTTCAACACATCCCTTGAAACTGGGCAACTACCTGAGAAATGGAAGACAGCTAATGTAGTCCCCATATTTAAGAAAGGAAACAGAAACGAGGCACTAAACTACAGACCTGTGTCTCTGACATGTATTGTGTGCAAAGTCATGGAGAAGATTATCAGGAGGAGAGTGGTCGAACACCTGGAAAGGAACAAGATTATAAATGAAAACCAGCATGGGTTTTATGGAAGGCAAATCTTGTATCACAAACCTCCTGGAGTTTTATGACAAGGTAACAGAAGTAAGACACGAGAGAGAGGGTGGGTAGATTGCGTTTTCCTAGACTGCAGGAAGGCCTTTGACACAGTTCCCCACAAGAGATTAGTGCAGAAGCTGGAGGATCAGGCGCACGTAAAAGGAAGGGCACTGCAGTGGATAAGGGAATACCTGACAGGGAGGCAGCAACGAGTCATGGTACGTGAAGAGGTATCACAGTGGGCGCCTGTTACGAGCGGGGTCCCACAGGGGTCAGTTCTAGGACCAGTGCTATTTTTGATATATGTGAACGACATGATGGAAGGAATAGACTCTGAAGTGTCCCTGTTTGCAGATGACGTGAAGTTGATGAGAAGAATTAAATCGGACGAAGATGAGGCAGGACTGCAAAGAGACCTGGACAGGCTGGACATGTGGTCCAGCAACTGGCTTCTCGAATTCAATCCAGCCAAATGCAGAGTCATGAAGATTGGGGAGGGGCAAAGAAGACCGCAGACAGAGTATAGGCTAGGTGGACAAAGACTACAGACCTCACTCAGGGAGAAAGACCTTGGGGTGACCATAACACCGAGCACATCACCGGAGGCACACATCAACCAAATAACCGCTGCAGCATACGGGCGCCTGGCAAACCTGAGAATAGCATTCCGATACCTTAATAAGGAATCGTTCAAGACACTGTACACTGTGTATGTTAGGCCCATACTGGAGTATGCAGCACCAGTCTGGAACCCACACCTGGTCAAGCACGTCAAGAAGTTAGAGAAAGTACAAAGGTTTGCAACAAGGCTAGTCCCAGAGCTCAAGGGAATGTCGTACGAGGAAAGGTTAAGGGAAATCGGACTGACGACACTGGAGGACAGAAGGGTCAGGGGAGACATGATAACGACATACAAGATACTGCGGGGAATAGACAAGGTGGACAGAGATAGGATGTTCCAGAGAGGGGACACAGAAACAAGGGGTCACAACTGGAAGCTGAAGACTCAGACGAGTCACAGGGACGTTAGGAAGTATTTCTTCAGTCATAGAGTTGTCAGCAAGTGGAATAGCCTAGCAAGTGAAGTAGTGGAGGCAGGAACCATACATAGTTTTAAGAAGAGGTATGACAAAGCTCAGGAAGCAAAGAGAGAGAGGATCCAGTAGCGATCAGTGAAGAGGCGGGGCCAGGAGCTGAGTCTCGACCCCTGCAACCACAATTAGGTGAGTACAATTAGGTGAGTACACACACACACACCGTGTGTGTGTGCCCAGGTCGAGTCTTTGCTCTGGCTCTGCTTCTTCACTGGTCACCACTAGGTCCACTCTTTCCCTGCTTTATCATACCTCTTCTTAAAGCTATGTATGGTTCCTGCCTCCACTACCTCACTTTCCAGACTATTCCACTCTGTGACAGCTCTATGACTGAAGAAATACTGCTTAACATCCCTGTGACTCATCTGAGTCTTCAACTTAAAATTGTGACCCCTTGTTTTTGTGTCCCATATCTGGAACATCCTGTCTCTGTCCACCTTGTCGATTCCTCTCAGTATTTTATATGTCGTTATCATGTCCCCCCTGTCCTCCTGTGTCGTTACGTCAAGTTTCCTTAATCTCTCCTTATAGGACATGCCCCTTAGCTCTGGGACTAGTCTCTTTGCAAACTTTTGTACTTTCTCTAGTTTCCTGACGTGCTTGGCCAAGTGTGGGTTCCAAACTGGAGGTGCATACTCCAATATGGGCCTGACGTACACAGTGTACAGGGTCTTGAACGACATCTTACTGAGAGGTCGGAAGGCTATTTTTAGGTTCGTTAGTCGCCCATATGCTGAAGCAGTTATTTGGTTGATGTGCGCCTCAGGAGATATGTTCGGTATTATACACATTCCCAGATCCTTTTCCTTGAGTGAGGGTTGTAGTCTTTGGGCAACTAGACTGTACTCTGTCTGTGGTTTTCTTTGCCCTTCCCCGATCTTTATGACTTTGCGCTTGGTGGGGTTGAACTGCAAGAGACAGTTGCTGGATCTGGCCTGTCCAGATCCCTATGTAGTCCTGCCTTCTCCTCCGACGAATTCTCCTCATTATCTTCCCATCGCCTGCAAACAGGGACACTTCTGAGTCTGTTCCTTCCGTCATGTCGTTCACATATACCAGAAACAGCACCGGTCTCAGGACTGCCCCTTGTGGAACCCTGCTCGTCACAGAAGACCACTCTGACACCTCATCACGTACCATAATTCTCTGATGTTTTCCCGTCCCGTCACGTATTCTCTGATCCATTGCAGCGCCTTCCCTGCTATACCTGCCTGGCCCTCCAGCTTTTGCACTTATCTCTTGTGTGGAACTCTGTCAAAAGCCTTCTTACAATCCATGAAAACGCAATCTACCCACCTCTCTCTCTCTCTCTCTCTCTCTCTCTCACTTGTCTTACTGCTGTCACCTTATCATAAAACTCCAGTAGGTTTGTCACACAGGATTTTCCGTCTCTGAATTCGTGTTGGTTGTCGTTTATAAACTGATTCCTTTCTAGGTGGTCCACCACTCATCTCCTGATAACTTCATGACTTTGCATACAGTACATATCATAGACACTGGTCTGTTGTTTAATGCTGTGTGTCTATCTTCTTTTAGAAAAATATGTGCGCTTGTGAGCGCGTGTGCGTGTGTGTGTCGTACTTAATACTCTGATCTTGCCGAACACACTGAACTCCCTTAAAAATTGGACTTTTCCAAAAATATGTTTTCTGATTGATAGATAAATATTTTTCATTGGACAAAAACCAACTTAGAAACCTCGCTTAAATTGCATTATTTGTTTTAGCTAAATTCTGTTATGTATAGCATAGGTTAGTTTAAATTGATTTACTATGGTTTCAAATCAGTAACTTATATTTTCTTCGTCATGTTCAGACTGACATTCGCTGATTTATAGCACAAACAAAATTTCCTTCTCCTCATTCTTCAAAGAACTCTCTTGCTAACTACCTGAAATTCAGCAAATTACATGAGGCGTTTTCGAGTTACGCGCAAAATAAAATCGAAAAGTTAGAGGAAGAGCAAAAACTAAATTTGGTCAACCTCTTAATATTATAAAGGTACCCATTCGGTGATACCCCAAAAACTCTCAAACTTATGTTTAGGAATATCAACATCTACCATTTTTCGGAAGTTTGTGTGAAGCTGAACATTCTTACACTCCCTCTTGAAGAGGAGGATGAGCTCAAATATTTATTGGTTAAGTTTGTCCAAGATGGAAGTACTATCATATTGTGTATTTGTGTGTGAGTGTGATTGTGAGTTTTGTATTGGCGGTGTGTAGAGGTTATCTGGTATGGGATAATCCATCTTTTTCGTGGTTGTCGGGTTGAACTGGTAAGGTAGATGGCAAGTTATTATTAATGAAGGATAGCATGAACTCACGTAGACTAGATCATAGTTTATTGGCTGTGGGATACACCAGGTACAACAAAGTGTGAGCATTCAGTACCTAGACCAAAGGGGAAGATGTTGACCACAGGGCAGCTATCGAGAGAGAGAGAGAGAGAGAGAGAGAGAGAGAGAAGAAGAGGCATGTGGTCCAACATGGCTTCAATACAAGGCTGCTAAGTAAGGCCTAGGAGAAGCAGGCCAAGACAGGCATTTTGAAACTATGGGTAGATACCTGGTACATCGTTCTGCCATGCACCTAGGGTCGTCCCGACGTGACTGCACTGGCCTGCGGAAAGTGAAAACTGAAGTGCTCCTGTCGAACTTGACTTTGGCTTACCCTTTTACAGAAAAGGTAAAACAAGTGGGCCCTAAAAGAAAAACTTATCAATGCTAGCTGCAGAAGAAAAAGAATGGGCTGGAATACTGGCAAAGAGAGCAATAGTTTTACCTCTTAAACAGCAATGCTGCCTAAGAGGTAAAACTTACAGTTACAGAACTTGCAAGGAAGATACAGTGGGTGAACGTACATACAAGAAACCAAGAAACATACATGGTTGTGGCATTCAAAGAGTACGTAACCTTTATACGGCACATGTACACACTCTCATTGAAAAGCTATCATCTCCCCAACCAGCGAACCAGTACTAGGGTCAAACGATGGAGCCCCCATCATTCGATCAGTACCCAGGTTCAGCCAATGGGAAGATGGTTCTAGCAATCACAGAGGTGTTATGTGCACCACCCTCCTGTCTGCTTTTGTCATTTCCATATTAGAGCTGGTTGAGCACGGTTGTCCATTCTGTCTCCAGGCTGTGTCTTGGCCTTGCCTAAATCGTGTTGTACATATACATTTTCCAATTGCACATAGTGTACATATCTGTAAATATCCACATCGCTCTTGGTGAAGGAAAATATATTTAAAAATCATTCAGCTGTGTTTGTTCTGTTCCTTGCTCCCCTATACACCCAGGATAACAGGCCTTATTGTCCCTGGGTTGTTGATGAATGGTTTTGAAAACCGACAAGTTGAAGAATTAAGACACTTATACAACACATGGGAATCTTTATTGAAGAAACGTTTCCCCACACAGTGGCTTCATCAGTCCAATACAAAGTAGAAATGGGTAAGGAGAGGAGAAGTTTGAGGTAATCAGTCCCTCAACCTGGAATCGATGTGTTCAGTCCATCACTCTTGTAGGAAGTGCAGCATAGGGCCAGAGAGGTGGCTTATATACTGCAGTCAGATGAGTAGAAGCAGGAGGAGGCGAGATCACAGTGGGACCTGCACTAGTGTAAGTAGGTCGTCGTCCAAAGGTTGGGCAAGCGTTGAAGTCTTTGTACCAAGATCCCATGATGTTGCAGTGTCTGACAGATGTGATGAATGTGTTGCATAAGTGTCTCAATTTGTCCCTGGGTTGTAATATGGGGGCCTGTCCGGGAGATGGAGCTGAACTTAGAACGCGAGTTGAGCCTAGGGTGAAGCTGGAGCAGGAACATTGTGTAGCTTGCTGTCTGGCATTGCGTTAGCTTTGCCAACGCTTTACAAAACTTTGCGTGTCAGCCTTACGTTTTATGGTCAGCGTGCTATTGTATGATTGTTGGCAGCTTGCTATTAGCTTGTTCATTGTGCTCGCTTCACTATGGTCAACCTTGCTGTTGTGTGAATATTTTGTAGTCGGCTTTGCTATTGTGTATCAGCCTTGCTATTGTATGTGCATATTCTGCAGTTGTACTGTGCATAGCTAAGCGTGCATTGCAAATAGCGTGTTACGTTGGGGTACGAGTATTCTGCAGTCGTGCTGTGCATAGCTGAGTGTGTATTGCAAATAGCGTGTTATGTTGGGGTATGCCACCTAGACAAGTCAGACGTCTGGTGTCTGAATACTCTTTATTAAACTTGTCTAAATTTTCTCTACAGCGTTGTTGGCAAATTGCTCGTTCCATTGGCATTGATTACGAATGCACTCTCACATCTGCGCAGCTTCATACTCTTATAAGTATCAAACTTCGTGAAGAGGAGATGGCACATCAAACTCCTCCCTATATGGGAGCCAGAAGTAAAAACCCGATGTTCATGCAGGACGAAAATGATACATCAACTGAGCAAAATCGTCAGTCTCATGCGACAGGGTTGTCTGAAGGCGAATCTGCTGCGTTGGCACCTGAGTTGGCGAGAATCAATCTTGAGCAGACTAGGGAACAGAGGGCTTATGCCAAGGAAGAATCCGACAGGGAAAAAGAAACAAGACAGTTTTTTCAAGTTGTAAATGACTTTAGTTTACAGAAAGCCATACAGCTGGTTCCCCGCTTCAATGAGGCAGAACCTGAACAATTTTTCGAAACTTTCGAAAATCAGGCTCGAGCCTTGAGGTGACCAGAACAGCACTGGGCGTCTTTGGTGCATACAGCTTTTCTTGGCAAGGCACAGGAATTTACATCAGTATTAAATGAGACTGATTTCTGTAACTACCAAATGGTGAAGACCACAGTCCTTGGAGCATACCAATGCATCCCAACTAAGTATAGGAAGTCATTCAAGTTAGGCAGACGACAGCTTGGTCAATCCCTGGTGGATTTCATATGACAGGAGACCAAAGCTTTTACCAGCTGGTATAAAGCAAGTGGTGTCGCCACCTTTGATGATCTTGTGCAGCTCATCTTAGTAGATAACCTGCTGGAGTCTGTGGGACCAGAGATTAGAGTCTTTCTGCAGGATCGTGTCTTAATCACTGCATTGGAGGCAGCCAGGTTGCCTGATACCTTGGAAACCAACTGCTCCTTGTCCGAGCGGTCCCATCTCTCTCTTTCAATAGCCTGGCATGAGCCGAGATCGTCCACATTGGCGGATGAAGAACCAGTCGGAAGGAGAACGTCTACATCAGCCAACTAAGTCACCTGGTGAGCCACGCTATTCAACTTATGGTCAATAATAAAATAAAATAAAATAAAACCTGGTGAGTGATAATACACTCAACATGGTGCAACTCGACAACAGTATCCAGAACGACACCAGCCAGAGCGACACCAGTTACAACGTCAGCAGGGAGCTAAGGTCAAGCCTGCCGTCTGCTGCCTATGCAACAAAGTAGGTCATATCTGCCCAAACTGTCGAAATAAACCCCAACCATTAGGGAAAATCTATAGTGTCCCTAGTAACATGTCCCTGTTACTGTCAGAGTAGTATTTCCCTTCAGGAAGACTCAAAAACAACTGAAGTCAGAACTTTTAGAGATACTGAAGCATATTGCTCACTTATAAAAGAGGGAGTACTTCCCCTTTCTGAACACACTTCATTACAATCCTCTGTTTTGCTTGAAACCTTCAGAAGAGCGATCTTTTCTGTCCCCTTGCATAGAATCTATGTACAGTGGAAATATTACACTGGATATTTGACTGTAGGTGTATCCAAAGGATTTCCTATGAAAGATGCCATGTTATTACTGGGTAATAACATTACCACTTCCAGTGTATGTCCTAAACCCATAATCATTAATTCTTCTCCATGTTGGTCATAACTCTCGCAGCATCCCAAGGGTTGTCTGGCGAGAATGCTGACCTATCCTTGGACGACTCTGATCATGGAATAGCGAATTTGTTTTACAAGGAAAACTGGCCAAGGCCTCGTAAATTAATTGAACAGACCCATATCAAGCCTTCCTATTCCAGGGTTGCAGGATTGCCAGGTATCTCTGTTTCTATGCCCGAGGGACTGTCCTTACGGGAGGAACAAGGAAAGGACACTTCTGTTGAGAAATGGTTTACCAGCTAAGGTTAAAGATTAAATATAGGGGGTACTTAGCTAATAAGACAGCTATCGCCCACACAACCACCCCTGCAGGCGAGGTCTTGAGAAGTTGTCTTATCCACTTCACAACGGGCTGTAACAGAGTATATTATGTTAGTAATAATTTACCCCTAGGGGGTGTTATGTCAGCATATATCAGAAACTGATGGCTGACAACACTTACTTGTGTGGACTCAAAAGTCCACACCTCACTGCCGAGTATAGGTTGATTACAAACTCCTTGTGACACAAGAACTGCGCAGTCCCCTCTACTACAAGAAATCTGTAACCTACCTTGCTCTTGTAGCGTGAGCTATGGCGTTCTTTACACCCTCGACAGGTATCGGTGACTTGATAGAAGCTGAAGTGTCCTTGGACGTCCACGTCTTCCATAGTCTAGGAATACGCACACTGGTACACTATGTTCCAAAAGATTTGTCTTTATTGTTCACAATCTTATCACTAAAGAAGCTGATCACACTTCTCTGTAAGTGTTTATCGTGTTTTGTGAGACACTTTGTTCACACTAACGCATGGATCAGTGTTCTTTGTTGGTTATCTTGTCATCAGTGTGACTCCCAGTAGGGTGAAAAGTAATCTGACCTCACAGCCTCCTACGCTGCTGCAATGCCCCTAGAACATAAAGGAAAAGCTGACCTAGTACTTTTTGCTTCTTTGCCAAACTTCCTCCATGAAGCAAAGCAGAATGCTTGATTCTTGATGTCTTAAGCATAGACAGCAATGTACACTATCTTTACCATGGTAATAAAGTGGGAGCAGGATTTTCCTTAATTGTCCTGCTAAGGTAAGAGAAGGACTGTCTCCTATTAAACTACACTTTGCAACACTGGACTCTTGCAAGGAGCGGTGGTCGCTTGACCACGTCACATACTCGTATTGCATCTGGGATCAATTACTTGCTGTAGCATTAAACAAGATGCTTGCCCCTTCTAAGAGGGCTGGACCCCTCAGGGCTGAAAGGGGCTGAAGGGGGCTGATACCCCCCTCTTGGAGAAAATTTCTCCACAACTTCTTTGAAATTCGCTTTTCAGGCAGCCATGGGTAATTCCTTTTCATTTCATCCGGTCAAATATAAACTTAAAAACAACTATTTGATCTGCACAGAGACTGTTAAGGAGATAGAGGGCCGGCAACTGTCAGACAGGTTAGTGGTTCCAACAAAGTTTAGACCTCAAATAATGAATATAGCTCATATTTCCTCATTAGGAGGTCACCTAGGAATTACTGAAACATTATATAGAATCACAAAAGAATTCTATTGGCCAAAATTAAGGCAGGATGCGAAGAATCATTTCCGATGTTGCCGAGAATGTCAGGAAGTAGGAAAACCTGGACATTCCATTAAGCCTGCACCTCTCCAGCCTATACCTGCTGATGAAGAACCTTTTGCAGAATTAATTATAGATTGTGTAGGTCCACTACCTAAGTCCAAGTCTGGAAATCAGTACTTATTTACCATTACGGATAGAGTAACTAGATACCCAGAAGCAATTCCCATGCACAGTATTAATACTAAAGCCATTCACAAGGCTTTAACCAGATTTATTTCTTGTTTTGGCATTCCTAAATCTATTCAAAGTGATCAAGGTACTAATTTCACTGCCAAAGCATTTAGGGAAGCATTAACTAGGTCAGGGATAATCCACAACTTATCCACTGCCTATCATCCTCAGTCTCAAGCCGCCTTGGAAAGATTCCATCATACGTTAAAAACCATGATGAGAACTTTTTGTATGCATTTTACTACAGACTGAGATGAATCACTACCTTTGTTGCTGTTTTCAATAAGGGAAACTGTGCAGGAGTCTACCGGGTATAGTCCGTTTGAGCTGATCTTTGGGCAAAATGTACGAGGTCCTCTTCGAGTGCTCAAAGAAGGATGGATGGGAGAAGACGCTAGATCAACACTCTACAACCCTTCTTCAAGGTTGCAGGTGGCACGTCAGTTAGCCAAGGCAGCTCAAAACAAGATGAAACAGAGGTTTGACAGAAATGCACAATTCCTCTCCTTCCATCCAGGAGACAAGGTGTTTGTTCAGGAACCTATACCTGGCCACACCTTGAAAGCTAGATTTACGGGACCTATGCAAACTGTAAGTAAATTATCTGATGTAAATTATGTGGTATCTCCCCTTGATAAGACCTCTAAAACTGAAACTTACCACGTTAATCAAATTAAAAAGTTTAATACACCAGATAAATTCCCAGTAATGACTGTGTCCTCTGCCTCTGATGACGACTCTTACTCTTTGCACTCTATTTCTGAAATTAATGTCAAGCTTCCAAACTCTGTCCGCCTCAAGGACCCTAGCCCTTTAATGGTGGGGCTATCTAAAATTCAAGTAGCAAGTTTAACTGCGCTCCTACAATCATACCCTGATATTTTTTCGGATGTGCTGAAAAAATGTACATTAAGTTATCATGACATAGATGTGGGAAACTCTAAACCTATTAAACTCTCCCTCTATAGAGCTAATCCTGAAAAACAGAAGCTACTTCAGCAGGAGGTAGAATTTCTGTTAAAGCATGGGTTAGTGGAGGAGTCGTCAAGTCCATGGACTTCACCGTGCATCCTTGTTAAAAAAGCTGATGAAGGTTTTAACATATGTACATGCGCCAAATAAAGGTTACGTACTCTTTGCATGCCACACTCGCGTCTGTAAACCAATAGATGGCAGTAGTATTTCCCAGGTGTGTGACATGTGAAGTGAGAGTTCGGTACTGCCCTAGCCTATGATACAGACCATATAGTAATGCTGCCTAAGAGGTAAAACTTACAGTTACAGAACTTGCAGGGAAGATACAGAGGGTGTACCTACATACAAGAAACATACATGGTGTAGTCTACATTGACTCCGATAAGTCAACTTTATCTAACTGTTAAGCGTATGAGCAGTGAAGCATATTCCATAGTGAAGACAGTGTAGTCAGCGATGGACTCGGGCAGATCAGGGTTGTGTTAATGTTAAAAAAATTTACTGCTATTTTAGGTTGTTGACCGTAAGTATATATGCTGCTGGACAGGGAGGCTGTCACTAGTCACAGCAGCTAAGGTAGGAGTAGTAGAAGGCTTGTCGCTAGTTTAAATCAAGCTGTCGCAACACCCATTTCTTTAACTTAGCTTCAGCTTGCAGATTGTCAGTGTAGCTCATGTGATCAAGATGAGTTTTCTTAATTGCACCACTGGAAACCTCCTTCACCTTGAACTTGTTGCCGTGATGTTGAAAACATGGTACGGACTGACACATTTGGGAGCAAGCTTATGTATATGAGGGTCTCTGCAACATAATTTTGTATCCTTAGCAATGGCATTACGGTAGTAGTAAATTTATTTGATGCCTACTTTTAATATTTTCTCTTACACTCTGAAAGATGAACTGGGAAGTCCGCTCCTTAGTGATGATGAAATTAACAGGATCATAGACTGGTTAAGGTAGAGTAAACAGAATTTCGGAAGGTAAACGCTTGTCATGCCCGTGCGGTGCAAAGTGGAGTATCTCTCCTATCGAGCTGTTGTACAAAGAGTTTAGGGCATTCTGCTTATCAGGAATGGCATCATCCCAAGTGGTACAACTCGGATTGATAGTCACTCTGAGCACATCTAAAATTTTGCTTTGTGGAATTAATGAACTGTGACCCATTGTCCAAAAGGACGCGTGGACATGTATGACGAAGGATAATTTACTCCTGAAAGCATTTGCAACTGTCTCGGCAGTTTTGTCAGAAATGGGAACTACCTCCCAGTACCGTGTCGAGTTATCGACCATCACAAGCAGGTGATGGTTGATAATTTGGTCGACAGAATTTCTTTTCCACTGCTCATTTGTAATAGGATACTTGAAGATGTGTTAGGATCGGTAACGGTACCTTTATGCTGGGTGCATACAACCATTTGTAAAAGTAATTAATGACTCCTCCAACCTTGCTTTAGCTACCGCAATAAGGACTCGCTTTCAGGTTAAATTTACATCAATCTACTAGCTGAAGGACTCCTTCATTATCGTCTGCACTGACGAAAATGAAGCATCAAAACTCATGGACGACTCTTCAATCAAGATCCTACAAACTCAACAATTCACCACATCTCCGTCTGCATTCTTGAAGGAGAAACGATCCATCTTCGCGAAAAGGCTCAACAAGATAGTCATGTCTTTCTCAACTGAAGCACTGCAGACATCTATCGAGGAACGAAACACTTGAGCTCGGTAGACAACATCACCAAGATCCCTAACGCCTCATCAATGATTAAGATAACTTTCCCAGACATCTCCATGGCTGCCCAAGCTCTGTCTGACGGACTCGCCATCTCATATTATCACATTCACCTAAGCCATATAGGACCAGAATACTTCACACACACATTTCCCATTGCTGGACCTGTTACTCCTATAATCACACCACCAAGGACTGCCCAATCAAGGATAAGAAGTTCTTTTCGAAATGTAGGAATGATCCGGCACCATCACTACGGCTCCAACATGTCTTAACTGCAAGGGTAATCATCATACCTTTTCAGCTAAGTGCCTACTAAGGAAAGAAATCATATTCAAGAAAAGTAAAGAAAGTCTGAAGAAGAACACCTCCAATTCACCGACATACGCTGCAATAACCAAACCATAAGCCAACACCACCAAGATTCTACACGCCACTCTACAGACACCTTCGCCCAGCAACTTCCTCTCTCCACTCCCTGACGGTGCTCCCTCCAAGGTGTTGTACTCCATGATGTATGCACACCTTGCAAATGCAGCAAATTCCGGCACTTTCAACACCACCATAAACGAACTATTCCGTCTGAACAACATGCCTACCTTCAATTTCCTTAACTCTACGCCTTCAGCCTACATCCTCAAGATCCTTCCCAATGTCGTGAACTTTACTTCGCCTGCAGCCCTGTCTCCTGCCCAAGCAATTATTCCTGAGACTTCTACAACCACCTTCACCGTCGACAACGCTCATTATTCTGCCTCAACCCCACCTCCCCTCATATCCCCCTCCTTCTGACACATCACCAATACTCCTCTTCACTACTCTTGCCATCCCACTGTCTCCTGCCAGCACCATCGTAGACTAGCCCTCTGAATCTTCTTCTGAGGAAGAGGAGGAAGATGTTGCTGACTCCTGCACCAGTTTACCTACTTCTGAAAACCTGACTTTCTACACATCTCCTTCGAATGAGGACACCATGACCTGCATAGAGCTGTACAAAGGGCTCTCTGTTGGGTCTGTCAAGTTTGCCTGTGAGACTCTATATCATTTTACTTTTAAACAAGTTCTGGAGTTCATCAAACCACTCCGTTTTATTTTTGGTAACAAAACAAAACTGTACCACCTCTCAAGAACCAACTTCAAGAAGTTCCACTTTAAATAACACCTACAACTGAGCTGCCTCTGTTATCACCCACCTGCCCCCCCCTCCTGCGACCAAGCCTGCTGCAAGCTACCCAAGAATCAGGACTTCCACCAACATGCTTTCTCATTCTCTGCCTAATCTTCCTGTTTCTCTAGTCTGCCCCACTAGCGCCTAGCTGCTGGGTTAAGCCCTGGCTTTCTCTACGACTGTGGACACTCCTCTCCAACGCTATATTTCGCTTGTTCCATCTTCCCCGCTATCCCCACAGGGGTCTTAGCTGAACCTTGTTGTTATTGTTGCTGTTGTTCGGGTTATAATCATTGAAAGTGATCAGTGTAAATCTTGAAGAGATATTGGTAGACAATGTCTAGGACTCAAGGCCTAGACAATGGCTAAGGCCTCTTGCTCTGATACTGAGTAGTTTATCTTGGTTTTAGTAAGAACATTACTAAAGTAAGCTATTGGCTGCTACTTACCATTCGACTCCTGCGACAAGACGGCACTAATGCCAACTTTTGCTGACTTCCATCGTCAAGGCAAACTTTTCGAAAGAGTCAAGAAATTTGACAATGGGTTGATATTAACCTATTTTTAATGTAACAAAGGCTCTTCTTGGTCGTAAGTTCACTCAAAGGGAACATCCTTCTTGAGAAACTGAGTCTGGGGTGTATCTATGCTAGAGAAACCGGCAATGAAAGTACAGTAGAATCCGGCTAGGCCTATGAAGATGCAAACTGTATATGCCATCATAACTATGGAATTTCTGAATTACAGAATTTAGACTCGTCTGTCTTTATGCCGTCGTGTGTCACAACACATCCCAGAAACTTTATCCCTTTCCTGAGAAATTGGCCTTTGGGGGACTTGACTTTGAGACTAACCTCGGCTGATTTTACTAAACCTGCTCAAGTTTTACGAGACAGGAAGGTATGTGCAGGGACATCACCACGAGATTTAGGATGTTTAACCTAGGAGAGTACGAAAGATCATTGACATCAAACGGCTGAATGATACTGGGCTGCTCCTTAACCCAGATGAAGTTCAGTTGAATTGAGAGTGACATGTTGGCATAGAGAATGCTGTCAATTTTTTACTCTGTTTATCATGTCCTGGGAATCTGCCAAAAACTTTCAGAAAGTAAGTGTCGACAAAAGTTGTTATTACCAATGTTCTGAAATAGATCATTCAAATTCATGAAATCATAATAACACGACTGCAAGCAAACTTTGAAACGGGAGGGGCCCATGTTAACCTCCCTATGGTGTATTGAAGTATACCTAGTTGGATGACTCTTATTATAGCCAACTGGTTCAGTGAATTACATACTAGCCCGGAGTTTTACGACTCAGTTGCCTTGGGTACAAACCCCACCCGTTCCGTGGCAATGGCAATGGAAAAAGGTCTGGGATTACACAGACGTTCCGTTTCCTGCAGTCAATCAGAGGATGCCATTTCCAATACTTCTTAGGAACAAGGATAAGTGGAGAGTTTCAAAGAGAAGTAGAATCCTCGATAATTCATGGAACGTCTTGGTAATGAGTTTTTCAACGAATATTGTTTGCACATGAGTCAAATGGTATGCAGGTTCAAAAATGGGTTTAGTACCTTTCTCTAGAGGGATACAGTGGGATATAAGTGGCGCCAGTCCGATAAGTTCACCGTCTAGGGCATCAACAGGAGTGTTTGAGCGTTGTAGATATAAGTGGAGATAAGTGGTTTTTATGACTTAACATACAGTTGGAGAGTGAGCAAGAAAACATTAATGAAGGGATTCTGGAAAACCAGTTAGCCGGACATAAGTCCTTGAGTTCAGAAGTACAATATATAAAATAGGTGGGGATACTGTAGTTTGCAGAGCCACTTGACCTGCAATGTTGACTCACCTTTGCAAGATGGTGATGCAGTAAGTGATGATGCTGATATAAATCTTTCGGATAAAGGAGGTCTTGCTGGTATAGTAAGTCTTGATGCTATTGAAAGACTTGATGCTAAAATATATTTTGTTGCATGAGTAAGTCTTACTGCTAGTGTAAGATTTGTTGCTAGAGTAAGTCTTGTTGCTAGATTAATTAAGTCTTGTGGCAAGAGTAAGTTTTGCTGCTAGTGTAAGTCTTCTTGCAAGTAAAAGTCTTGCTGCTGAAGTAAGTCTTGCTACTAGTGTAAGTCTTGCAGTTATTGTTCCTAGTGTAAGTCTTGCTGTTAGTGTAAGTGTTGATGTTAGTGTAAGTCTTGCTGTAAGTATAAGTCTTGTTCTTAATGTAAGTCTTGCTGCTAGTGTAAGTCTTGCTGCAAGTGTAAGTCTTACTGCTAGCGTAAATCTTGCTCCTAGTGTAAATCTTGCAGTTATTGTAAGTCTTGCTGTTAGTGTAAGTCTTGTTCTTGATGTAAGTCTTGCTGCTAGTGTGAGTCTTGATGCTAGTGTGAGTCTTGATGCTAGTGTGAATCTTGATGCTAGTGCAAATCTCGCTGCTAGTTTATGGCTTGCTGCTAGTCAAAGTCTTATTGCTGTTGTTTGTCTTGCTGCTAGCATAAATCTTGCTGCTAGTGAAAATTTTCCTGTTTATTTAAGTCTTCATATTTGTATAAGTCTTGATGCACTATAGTGTAATATTTGTTGCTAGTGAAAATCTTTCTGCTTGTGTAAAAGTATCTTGCTTGTGTAATATTCCTGATGAATTTTTAAAGAGTATAAAATCTTCCAACAAATTGGATTTTGCCTGTAATTTCAACTTTATTAAATCGTCGAATAAGCTGTAAGGGAAGTTGATCCCGTTGACAATACTGGATTACCATATCCATTAAAGGAGATGACCTGTGAACTCAAGATTCCATCAATCCTCATGAGTTTCCCACCGTCTAGGGTTCTGTAGCGTTGGGTTTCAATGTTTGACTGGGTATTTTACTGTACTTCATTTAAATGACGGTGGTGATGTGGTGGTGAATGTTTGGTGTCAGTGATAAGGTGAAGAAAGAAGAGTGTGGTAGCACTGGTAGTAGTGGTGGGATTAGGAAAAAAGTGCTATGGCACCGTTAACAATGATAGGGTTGGAGAGAGTGTGGTGGTGCTGGTGGCAGTGATGTGAGTGGAGAGTGAGGGGCCAGAGATAGGGTGATGGAAAGTGTAGTTACAGAGACTTGGGGACGGAGGGTGTTGTGGCAGTGATAGATGGGAGGAGGATGTGGTAAAAGTATAGATGGATAGGTGCGTGGTGGCAGTGGTAGAGGGGTGGAGGGTGTGGAGGCAGTAATAGATGGGAGGAGGATGTGGTAAAAGTATAGATGGATAGGTGCGTGGTGGCAGTAGTAGAGGGGTGGAGGGTGTTGATACTGTGATAGATGGATGGAGGATGTGGTGACAATGATAGATGGATGGAGAATATGGTGGCAGTGATGGATGGATATAGCGTATGGTGGCAATGATAGATGAATGGAGGTGTAGTGGCAGTGATAGATGGATGGAGGGTGTAGTGGCAGTGATAGATGGATGGAGGGTGTTTGGGGTCAGTGATAGATAGATGGATGAAGGAGTGGTGGCAGTGACAGATGGGTGTATGGTGGCGTGGTGGGGGTGGAGGGTGTGGGGGGCAGTGATGGATGGAGGGTGTAATGGCAGTGATTATGAATGGAATGTATGGGGGCAAGTAGATGGATGGAGGGTATGGTGTCAGTAATAGATAGATGGATGGAGAATGTGGTGGCAGTGATGGAAGTGATGGTGGATAAAGGTTATGTTGGCAATGATATAGTAACTGAAGTTGTTGTGGCAGTGATAGATGGATGAGTGCGTGGTGGCAGTAATAGATGGATGGATGATTTGGTGGCAGTAATAAATGGATGAAGGGTGTGGTGGCAGTGATAGATGAGTGAAGGGTGTGGTGGCAATAATAGATGGATGAAGAGTGTGGCGGCAATGATAGATGGATGAAGGGTGTGGTGGCAGTGACAGATGGATGAAAGGTGTGGTGGGAGTGATAGATGGTTGGAGGGTGTGGTGGCAGTAATAGATGAATGGAGGGTGTGGTAGCAGTGATAGATGGGTGAAAGGTGTGGTGGCAGTGATAGATGGATGGAGGGTATGATGGCAGTGATTGGGTAGATGAAAAGATGTGGTGGGAGTGATTGATGGATGAAAGGTGTGCTGGCAGTGTTAGATGGATGGAGGGTGTAGTGGCAGTGATAGATAGATGTAAGGTGTGGTGGCAGTGGCAGATGGATGGAGGGTGTGGGGCAGTGATAGATAGATTTTAAGGTGCGGTGGCAGTGATAGATGGATGGAGGGTGTGGTGGCAGTGATAGATGAAAGGAGGGTGTGGTGGCAGTGTTAGATGAATGAAAGGTGTGGGGGCAGTAATAGATTTGGGTGGAGGGGAGGTGGCAGTGTTGATGGATGAAGGGGTGGTGGCGTGATTGAAGGATGAAAGGTGTGTGGCAGTGTTAGATGGATGGAGGGTGTAGTGGCAGTGATAAATAGATGTAAGATGTGGTGGCAGTGATAGATGGATGGAGGGGTGTGGTGGCAGTGATAGATAGATGTAAGGTGCGGTGGCAGTGATAGATGGATGGAGGGTGTGGTGGCAGTGATAGATGAATGGGGGTGTGGTGGCAGTGATAGATGAATGGAGGGTGTGGTGGCAGTGTTAGATGAATGAAAGGTGTGGTGGCAGTAATAGATGGATGGAGGGTATGGTGGCAGTGATTGATGGATGAAAGGTGTGGTGGCAGTGATTGATGGATGAAAGGTGTGCTGGCAGTGTTAGATGGATGGAGGGTGTAGTGGCAGTGATAAATAGATGTAAGATGTGGTGGCAGTGATAGATGGATGGAGGGTGTGGTGGCAGTGATAGATGGATGAAATGTGTTGGGGGGAAGTGAAGGATGCAGGTTGTGGTGGCAGTGATAGATGGATGAAATGGGTTTGGTGGCAGTGATAGATGGATGAAATGTTTTTGGGGGCAGTGATAGATGGATGAAATGTTTGGTGGCAGTGATAGATGGATGAAAAAGTTTGGGGGCAGTGATAGATGGATGAAAAGTTTGGTGGCAGTGATAGATGGATGAAATGTTTTTGGGGGCATGATAGATGGATGAAATGTTTGGTGGCAGTGATAGATGGATGAAATGTTTGGTGGCAGTAATAGATGGATGAAATTTGGTGGCAGTGATAGATGGATGAAATGTTTGGTGGCAGTGTAATGGAAAGAAATGTTTTTGGGGGCAGTGATAGATGGATGAAATGTTTGTGGCAGTAATAGGGTGGGTGAAATGTTTGGTGGCAGTGATAGATGGATGAAATGTTTGGTGGCAGTGTAGATGGATGAAATGTTTGGTGGCAGTGAAAGATGGATGAAAATTTGGTGGCAGTAATAGATGGATGAAATGTTTGGTGGCAGTGATAGATGGATGAAATGTTTGGTGGCAGTGATAGAAGGATGAAATGTTTGGTGGCAGTGATAGTGGTGAAATGTTGGTGGCAGTAATAGATGGATGAAATGTTTGGTGGCAGTGATAGATTTGGGTGAAATGTTTGGTGGCAGTGATAGATGGGTGAAATGTTTGGTGGCAGTGATAGATGGATGAAATGTTTGGGTGGCCCGTAATAGATGTATGGAAATGTTTGGTGGCAGTGATAGATGGATGGAGGATGTGGTGGCGTGATAGATGGATAAATGTTTGGTGGCAGTGGTAGATGGATGGAGGGTGTGGTGGCAGTGATAGATGGATGTAAGGTGTGGTGGCAGTGATAGATGGATGGAGGGCGTGGTGGCAGTGATAGATGGGTGGAGTGTGTGGTAGCAGTGATAGATGGGTGGAGTGTGTGGTGGCAGTGATAGATGTCATCACAAGTACATCAGTATTGTCTCTTCACCTCTCTATCATATTTTTCCTTTTCGGTGGCACGTTGTTCCCTAGTTCACTCAAGTGTAATTATCGCCAGTTCAAGAGGCAACGCAACAGATTGACCATGAGATAAACCAAGTACACCATTCATTTCTGTGACTGAGGGTGTGGGAAAGTGTCATGCAGAAGTTCAGGAGTATGATCAGCATCATTACGAGCAAGAAAGCAAAGAAGGGTGCGGAGACATGCACGACCTCCCGAAGCAACCAAGACGCCAGACTGAAACGCCATATTGTCTAAATTTGACTGTAATTTACTGTGTTAACTCACGAAGCTGCGCAGCAGTTAATGTACGTCCGAATTCAATGCCAACTGAAGGAGCGATACGTCAGCAGCGTTATGGAGATAGTGAGGGAAAGTTTTCCATAGTACACGCCGTCACCAAACACCTAACACCCTTTGGCGGTATTACCTAGCCAGCATTATAACAAGAATCACCCTAGAGCAATATGCTTAACATACAACACCTGTAACAAATAGTAACGTAAGCAAACCAGCAGCGCAAGGAAGCAATGCAATGAAATGTGCAGCGAAAACCGGGCCCCGGACAAGCTCGCATGTTTCAAATACAGGAGCACTTTATGGCCTGTTGCACTTGGCCATAATCAAAGTCAGTACTTCAGCAAGCAATCAGGCAAAAGAAGGGCCAAGTGACACATCTAATCAGCACATACTGAATAATATTCATGCTTCATAGGAGAAAGAAGTGAAAGTACTAAATGAGTTAGATAAATCAATATCATTGGGCCTGATGGCATATAACCATGGAACTGAGAAAGGTGCAGAAGAACTACACAATCATCTACAGTAAGTCCCTAGCGATGGGAAATCTACCTGACAGCTTGTAATAAAGTTGGTAGAATTACCGACAATATGTAAAGTAAAAGGACACAAGTGCAACTAATGTGACATTTATTGTGGCAACGTTTCGCTCTCCAGGAGCTTTATCAAGCCATTACAAACAATACACGGACACAGAGGGTATATAAAGGCTCAGAGTGAGGTGCAATACTAGTGAGGTACCATTTCGAAGTTCACTAGTGGTAGTGGAAGTAGTAGTAGTAGTAGTAGTAGTAGTGGTGGTAGTGACAAAAGTAATACAATATGGTAGAGCAATTAATTCGTACATGAGTAAAAGGATATAAAAGCTATTACTTGGGTAACATAAAAATAGGTTGGACAAATATAGACTGGAAAGAGGCAGACGCAAGTGCCTCGAATCAGCACTGATCGCTGTTTCAAATACAATTAAACAAAACAACGGCAGCTTCACCATCTCCGAAGTCTTAGCAAGAATCCTCCTGAAATCAGTAAACCCTGCCATCACATAGTCTCTCCTGTTATACTACACAAAGCACAGAGAGTGAACACTGAAACAAGCTGCCTCATTCCAGTCTATATTTGTCCAACCTATTTTTATGTTACCCAAGTAATAGCTTTTATATCCTTTTACTCATGTACGAATTAATTGCTCTACCATATTGTATTACTTTTGTCACTACTACTACTACTACTACTACTACCACCACTACCACTAGTGAATATCGAAATGGTACCTCACTAGTATTTCACCTCACTCTGAGCCTTTATATACCCTCTGTGTCCGTGTATTGTTTGTAATGGCTTGATAAAGCTCCTGGAGAGTGAAACGTTGCCACAATAAATGTCACATTAGCTGCACTTGTGTCCTTTTACTTTACATACCTGACAGCTGTCAGCCTGCAAAACGTGATCCTAATGTACAAACAGAGTGACAGACAGGAGGCACTGAATTAGAGACCGGTATCACAGACGTGTATGTTGTCCGAGGAATTGGAAAAGACAACTAGGTGAATATGAAATATGAAATTTTATTTTTTACTGAAAACCAGCATGAATTTAAGGAACTGAGGATTCTGCAGGGGATCAAGGACTATCTAATGAACAGGAAACAGATGGTCATGATATAGGCATATATTTGAAGAAGTGAAAATGGGGACCCCCAAGGATTAGTACTAGGACCGTTAATACTCTTTATATACATGAATGACTTAATATAAAAATCTAACACATACGTTTCATTATTTGCTGATGAGGTGAGAAAGTGCAAATATCATTCTTTGAAAAGGATCTTGTAGTAATTATATCACCCAACATATTACCAGAGGTGCACATAAATCGCATAACATATGCAGCTTATGCAAGGATAGTTAATGTCAGAACTACAGCGACTCTGCAGATTACATGTCAGATTTATCTTTAAATATGCAGCACTAGCATAGATTTCTCAACCTGATTAAGCATGTAAAAAAGAAAACTAGAAAAGACTAGGGAGTTCGCAACAAGACAAGTTGCAGAATTATGGTATTGCTAATGGAAATGAACCTGGCGACTTTATAAGAAAATAGAATTCAATAAGATATGATTATGACATACAAGATATTCAAAGGCTTTGACAGCTGATAGGGATACAATTTTTGAATTGCCACGTTTATGGGTGAAGGGTCATATATGAAACTAAAGTGTTAAATATGTGGAATGAGCTTGATAAGGAAGTGGGAGAATTATACTCAATGCGCACTCTCAAGAGTAGGTATGATAGAATCCATGAGCCAGGATCCAATAGTATTGGCGACTGTAGTGGACTCAGGAGCTGAACTATGACCCCCCTTCCCTCCCCGCATCCTTCCCCAAAACACATCTTGGTTAGTATTCGGTAAGTACACACTCTCTCTCTGAAACACACACACACACACACACACACACACACACACACACACACACAACACACACACACACACACCAAGCATGTCTCCGGAAGCACACATCAACCAGATAACTGCTGCAGCATATGGGCGCCTGGCAAACCTGCGTATAGCGTGCTTATACCTAAGTGAGGAATCATTCAAGACACTGTACACCGTGTACGTCAGGCCCATACTTGAGTATGCAGCACCAGTTTAGAACCCGCAGCAGGTCAAGCACGTTAAAAAATTAGAGAAAGTGCAAAGGTTTGCGACAAGGTTAGTTCCAGTGCTATGGGGAATGTCCTACGAAAATAGGTTAAGGGAAATCGGCCTGACGATACTGGAGGACAGGAGGGTTAGGGGAGACATGATAACCACATACAAAATACTGCGTGAAACAGACAAGGTGGACGGAGACAAGATGTTCCAGAGAGGGGACACAGAAACGAGGGGCCACCCTCGGAAGTTGAAGACTCAGATGAGTCACAGGGATGTTAGGAAGTATTTCTTCAGTCATAGAGTGGTCAGGAAGTGGAACAGTCTGGCGAGGGAAGTAGGAACCATACATAGCGGCGGAAAACATTATATACTGAGTCAAAAAAGGAAAATTAGTGTGCACTACCTAGCAGAGTTTACTGCCAGAGGGGAATCATAGGCCTGTGTCCCGTGTGGAAAAAAATAATAATAATTGAACTTTTCGTGTCAGAGGAAAGAAAGTCTCCCTGATAACATTGAGTATACATAGTGTATAGTGTATACTACAGTGGCTCCCTAGTATATTGATGATAAAGGCTAAAGTGTCATTTGAAAACAGGTGAATTTGTAAATGAAGTGATAAGCCTATAGAGGCAGGTGCCAGAAGTCACCAGAAACTTACCACAGGTCAGCTGTTTTTAATAATCTTCCTGGCTTGCTAGTGTACTCGCATATAATCTAGTGATACCAGTGAATAGCAGAATACAGTGTTGTAGTAGCAACTAACCAGTATTATAATGGTACTTAGTGGAGTGGAGTGACTTTCATTAGTTTCTTTTTCTTGAAATACGAGACGTTACTGTGAATTTCATATAACCTGTAATTACCAGCGGTCGCAATATACACAACGAGAAGCAATTATTACTACAGAAAAAGCGTCCTTCCTCCAAAATTTGCACCAGTCAACTATAGTGATAATATAGCATTTATTGTGGTGGAGACGGAAAAAAAAAAAAAAAAAAAAAATAGAAAAGCCAGATACAGCGATTGATAAACAAGGAGGTCGACCGTTCGTCATTGTAGGAGCTGCCAGATATCACCGGCTCTTCAACACGCAAGTTATACTTTTGTATCAGTCAAATCACATATTACTCGGGTAGATAATTTCCAGTAGATCCTTCATGTGTTAGCTCAAATCACCGACCAGTATGTTTTAAATAAGTGACCCACTGATCAGAGCAGATCGACTGGTCCGAACCCTTGACTGGTCCGAACCCTTGACTGGTCCGAACCAGGGACTGGTTTCAAACAGTTTCGTTGGACAATAAAGCAGACTGTAAACGGATGGGGTTGTAGGCGCCCTTATAAACACAAACATTAAAAATCAGGAACGTGACGGTAAGCTGTCCAATATACAAAAAGAGTTAGAAACAGAAATACAAATAGCTAGAGCTTCATTTAAGGTTATTAATATAATATTCAAGAGGTTGCTAGTAGAATTGCAGTAAATCAACCATTCAAATCATTATGAAGCTGTGTGTAGTCTGTGGTCAGTCAAACAAACGGGCTTCCACATGGATAAATTGTCATTTTTGTGGAAATTGGTGTCACGCCCCTTGTGCAGATATCCCAGAACTAGCTACAAGCAGTATTAAAACAGAGAAGTGTTTCTGGGTATGCCCAAATGAGGAAAATCTGTGGACTAAAATCACAAGGGTATTAATAGAGGACAACATCAAAGCTGCTTTCATAGAAAACCTGGAAGCTTTCTACAACAGATGGGAACATAAAAAGTCTGGGCTGAATGGTACTGCCCTTGATACTGGCCATGTAGTCACAAACTGCAAGGCTGGAGGTGATGTCCTGGGAGACAGTAATAGTAAAGCTGGAGGTGCTGTCCTGGGAGACAGTAATGGTGAAGCTGGAGGTGCTGTCCTGGGAGACAGAAATGGTGAAGCTGGAGATACTGTCCTGGGAGACAGTAATGGTGAAGCTGGAGATTTTGTCCAGGTAGTCGGGAAATATACGCAGGAAGGAATACATATAAATGACCTCATAGGGGACAGGAGCCATAGTAGGGAAACAAGTGTAGTCAAAGATAAGATAAAACCAATATTGCAAACTAGAAATACCGCAGGAAATAGCAAACAAGAGGACTCCAATAGCAATAGTGAGGATAAATTACCAAAAACAACTGGTGGGAGCTTCATTGTTGGTGCTAGGGAGGATAGAAGTAAGACAGGGAAACATGCACCAACAGGGAATACAGTCACAGAAACCCAAGGCAAGCGGAAACCAAGCCTGTGCACATACTATGCACTTGGTATCTGCTGGCATGGGAAATCTGGAAAAACAGATGGGACATGCAACTATGACCACCCTAGAAAATGCCATGCCCATATGACAACAGGAAAATGCAAACTCCCTTCCTGTAAGCTTTTTCACCCTGAAATGTGTACCTCTTCAGTACAGGAAAGACTGTGCTATAACCTAAATTGCCAGGCATACCATCTAAAGGGAACAAAAAGATACAAAACATCCAGGCCATGGGAAAACCTGGGTAGCCACAGCCACTCAAGAGGGAGAGGTTTTTTAGTGCCAGGAAGGAAAAAAAACTGGCAGGAAATGGCAGAAATCGTACACCAAATCCAGTCATTCCTGGAGTGGAACCACAGTCGATGGCCTCCACTCCAAACCAACAGATACAGATACTAATGCCGGAAAAAAAATCCCCCCCCAGTACCAACAATACCACCAGTCCGATAACATTCTTCTTTGCAAATATACAGGGTCTAAAGCCAGCAACAAACAACAAAATACCTTTCATCCGTGGACTGCTTGCAGAGGCAAAGGCAATGTTCGCGGCTTTCACTGAGACCCACATAAAGGATCACTTGGAGAACGAAATATGGATCCCAGGTTACAACCTATACAGATGTGACAGAGTGAACAGGCAAAAGGGGGGGGGGGTTGGCCTGTACATTGCAGAGTCACTTGTTTGCACAGAACTGCTTAATGCCTCAAATGACGTAGTGGAAGTTTTAGCAGTAAAGGTCGAGAACCAAAAACCTAGTCATTGTGGTAGTCTACAAGCCTCCGGATGCAACATCCCAGCAATTCCAGGAACAGCTGTTAAAATTGACCACTGTCTGGAAAATCTTCCAGCTCCTGCACCCAACATCTTGCTCCTGGGGGATTTCAACTTAAGGCACCTAAAATGGAGGAATATAGCAAATAATATTGTTGCAGTAATAACACCAGGAGGCAGCTCTGATGAAAACTCACACTCACACGAGCTTTTAAATCTCTGCACAAAACTCAATTTAAACCAGCAAATAATAGAGCCTACTAGACTGGAGAATACACTAGACCTCATCTTCACTAACAATGATGATCTGATAAGAAATGTCACCATATCAAAAACAATATACTCAGATCACAACATAATTGAGGTTCAGACATGCATGCGTGGAGCCCCAGACCGACAAAATGAGACTAGTCACGAGGGAGCTTTCACCAAATTCAACTTCAATAACAAAAACATAAAGTGGGACCAAGTAAACCAAGTCCTAACCGATATAAGCTGGGAAGATATACTAAGCAACACAGACCCAAACTTATGCCTAGAACAGATTAACTCGGTGGCACTCGATGTATGCACAAGGCTTATTCCTCTAAGAAAAAGGAGGAGTAGATGTAAAATAGAAAGAGACAGGCGCTCCCTTTACAGGCGACGGAAAAGAATAACAGAGCGGCTAAAAGAGGTCAATATATCTGAAATACGCAGGGAGACACTGGTCAGAGAAATAGCAAGCACGAACTTAAGCTAAAAGAATCCTTTAGGAGTCAGGAATCGCGGGAAGAGAACTAAAAGCTATAAATGAAATCGAAAGAAAACCCAAAGTATTTCTTCTCCTATGCCAAATCAAAATCGAGAACAACGTCCAGTATTGGGCCCCTACTTAAACAAGATGGGTCCTACACAGATGACAGCAAGGAAATGAGTGAGCTACTCAAGTCCCAATATGATTCAGTTTTTAGCAAGCCGCTAACCAGACTGAGAGTCGAAGATCAAAATGAATTTTTTTATGAGAGAGCCACAAAATTTGATTAACACAAGCCTATCCGATGTTATCCTGACGCCAAATGACTTCGAACAGGCGATAAATGACATGCCCATGCACTCTGCCCCAGGGCCAGACTCATGGAACTCTGTGTTCATCAAGAACTGCAAGAAGCCCCTATCACGAGCCTTTTCCATCCTATGGAGAGGGAGCATGGACACGGGGGTCGTCCCTCAGTTACTAAAAACAACAGACATAGCCCCACTCCACAAAGGGGGCAGTAAAGCAACAGCAAAGAACTACAGACCAATAGCACTAACATCCCATATCATAAAATCTTTGAAAGGGTCCTAAGAAGCAAGATCACCACCCATCTAGAAACCCATCAGTTACACAACCCAGGGCAACAATGGGTTTAGAACAGGTCGCTCCTGTCTGTCTCAACTACTGGATCACTACGACAAGGTCCTAAATGCACTAGAAGACAAAAAGAATGCAGATGTAATATATACAGACTTTGCAAAAGCCTTCGACAAGTGTGACCATGGCGTAATAGCGCACAAAATGCGCGCTAAAGGAATAACAGGAAAGTCGGTCGATGGATCTATAATTTCCTCACTAACAGAACACAGAGAGTAGTCGTCAACAGAGTAAAGTCCGAGGCAGCTACGGTGAAAAGCTCTGTTCCACAAGGCACAGTACTAGCTCCCATCTTGTTCCTCATCCTCATATCCGACATAGACAAGGATGTCAGCCACAGCACCGTGTCTTCCTTTGCGGATGACACCCGAATCTGCATGACAGTGTCTTCCATTGCAGACACTGCAAGGCTCCAGGCGGACATCAACCAAATCTTCCAGTGGGCTGCAGAAAACAATATGAAGTTCAAACGATGAGAAATTTCAATTACTCAGATATGGTAAACATGAGGAAATTAAATCTTCATCAGAGTACAAAACAAATTCTGGCCACAAAATAGAGCGAAACACCAACGTCAAAGACCTGGGAGTGATTATGTCGGAGGATCTCACCTTCAAGGACCATAACATTGTATCAATCGCATCTGCTAGAAAAATGACAGGATGGATAATGAGAACCTTCAAAACTAGGGAGGCCAAGCCCATGATGACACTCTTCAGGTCACTGTTCTATCTAGGCTGGAATATTGCTGCACTCTAACAGCACCTTTCAAGGCAGGTGAAATTGCCGACCTAGAAAATGTACAGAGAACTTCACGGCGCGCATAACGGAGATAAAACACCTCAAATTACTGGGAGCGCTTGAGGTTTCTAAACCTGTATTCCCTGGAACGCAGGAGGGAGAGATACATGATTATATACAACCTGGAAAATCCTAGAGGGACTAGTACCGAACTTGCACACGAAAATCACTCACTACGAAAGCAAAAGACTTGGCAGACGATGCACCATCCCCCCAATGAAAGCAGGGGTGTCACTAGCACGTTAAGAGACCATACAATAAGTGTCAGGGCCCGAGACTGTTCAACTAGCCTCCCAGCACACATAAGGGGGATTACCAACAGACCCCTGGCAGTCTTCAAGCTGGCACTGGACAAGCACCTAAAGTCAGTTCCTGATCAGCCGGGCTGTGGCTCGTACGTTGGTTTGCGTGCAGCCAGCAGCCAACAGCCTGGTTGATCAGGCGCTGATCACCAGGAGGCCTGGTCACAGACCGGGCCGCGGGGGCGTTGACCCCCGAAACTCTCTCCAGGTAAACTCCAGGTAATGATAAAGCTCAGGGAGCAAGGAGAGAGAGGACCTAGCAGCTTTCAGTGATGACCCCTCAAGGAAGGTTCCTTGATGTTGGTGAGGGGCTCTTGATTTAGGGAATTGGATTTGTGCTCCAGTTCCCCGAATTAAGCCTGAATGCTTCCACATCCCCCCCCCAGCGCTGTTATAATCCTCTTGGGTTTTAGCGCTTCCCCTTGATTATAATAATAATAATAATTTCAGTGAGGAGGCGGGGCCAGAAACTGAGTCTCGACCTCTGCAACCACAATTAGGTGAGTACACACACACACACACACACACACACACACACACACACACACACGCACACACACACACACAACACACACACACACACACACACACACACACACACACACACACACACACACACACACACACGCACGCACGCACACACCTCAGCAATGCAAAGTTATGGAGTACAGGCTACCTGGAGTCCACCTACCTGGAGGGCATTCCGGGAATCAACGCCCCCGAGGCCTGGTCCACGACCAGGCTTCCCGGTGGATCAGGGCCTGATCAACGAGGCTGTTACTGCTGGCCGCACGCAATCCAACGTACGAACCATAGCCCGGCTGATCTGGCACCGTCTTTAGGTATCTGTCCAGCTCCCTTTTGAAGACTACCAGGGGTCTACCGGTAATGCCCCTTATTGCTGGTGGGAGGCTGTTGATCAGTCTTGGGCCCCGGACACTTATTGCATTTTCTCTTAGCGTACCAGTGGCACCCCTACTTTTCACTCGGGGTATGTTGCATCGCCTGCCAAGTCTTTCGCTTTCGTATGGAGTGATTGCTGTGTGCATATTAGGGACCAGTCCCTCCAGAGTCTTCCAGGTGTAGATTATGATATATCTCTCTCGCCTGCGGTCCTGTGAGTACAAGTCAAGTGCTTCCAGGCACTCCCAGTAGTTAAGGTGTCTGATGGAACTTATACGCGCAGTTAAGGTTCTCTGTACATTCTCTAGTTCTGCAATTTCACCTGCCTTGAATGGGGATGTTAATGTACAGCAGTATTCCAGCCAAGAGAGAATAAGTGATTTAAAAAAGGATCATCATTGGCCTAGCATCTCTTGTCTTGAATGTTCTCATTATCCATCCTATCAATTTCCTCGCAGATGTGATAGTGGCATTGTTGTGGTCCTTGAAGGTGAGGTCTTCGGACATTACCACACCCAGGTCCTTCACATTACTTTTCCGCTCTATTGTGTGATTAGAGTTTGTAGTATACTCAGTTCTAGTTATTATTTCCTCCAGTTTTCCATAACGGAGTAGTTGGAATTTGTCTTCATTGAACATCATATTGTTCTCTGTTGCCCATGGAAAACTTGGTTTATATCTTCTTGGAGCTTTGCCGTGTCCTCAATGGATGACACTCATGCAGATCCTAGTATCGTCTTCAAAGGATGATACAGTGTTGTGGTTTACATCTCTGTCTATGTCTGATATGAGAATAAGGAACAGGATAGGCGAGTACTGTGCCTTGTGGAACAGAGCTCTTCACTATGGCAGCATCTGATTTAACTCTGTTCACCACTACTCTTTGTGTGCGATTGGTTAGAAAGTTGAAGAGCCATCTGCCTACTTTGCCGGTTATCCCTTTAGCACGCATTCTGTGTGCTATTACACCATGGTCGCACTTGTCAAAGGCTTTTGCAAAATCTGTGTATACTACATCTGCATTCTGTTTATTTTCCAGTGCATCTAGGATCATATCATAGTGTCTAGCAGCTGCGAAAGGCAGGAGCGACCTGCTCTGAAACCATGTTGCCCTGGGTTGTGCAATTTTGGGGAATCCAGGTGGTTTGCTATCCTGCTTCTAAGAACTCTTTCAAAGATTTTTATGATGTGGGACGTTAAAGCCATAGGTCTATAGTTCTTAGCTACTGCTTGCTGCCACCTTTATGGAGGGGGGCTATATCTGTTGTGTTTAGTGACTGTAGAATCTCACCTGTGTCTAAGCTCCTTCTCCATACCATACTTAGGGCCAATGAGAGGGGTTTCTTGCAGTTCTTAATGAATACCATGTTCCACGAGTCTGGGCCTGGGGCTGAGTGCATGGGCATGTCGTCGATGGCTATCTTAAAGTCTAGTGAAGTTAGGGTTATGTCATAAATTTGGCATACACTGGCAGGGTTTTGAGGCTCATTCATGAAAAAACTGTTTTAATTGTCTACCTTTAGACTGGTTAGTGGGCCTTTGAACACTGAGTCACATTGCGAGTTCAGTATCTCACTCATTTCTTTGTTGTTGTCTGTGTAGGATCCGTCTTATCTGAGTAGGGACCCTATACTAGAAGTGGTTTTTGACTTGTTTTTGGCATATGAAAAGAACTATTTCGAATTTCTTTCAATTTCACTAATCGCTTTTAGCTCCTCCTGTCTCTCCTGGATCCTGTATGAGTCTTTTAACTTTAGCTCAATATTTTCCACTTCCCTGGTTAGCACTTCCTTCCGTGTATCAGATAATCACTCCAGGAGAAGAACCCAGGAGTGATTATCGTACCGAGTATATCACCTGAGGCGAACATCAACCAAATAACAGCTGCAGCAAATGCTCGTCTGCAAATCGAAGACTAGCTTTGAAACGTGTAAGTAAGGAATCATTCACGACACTGCATGCCCTGAACGTCAGGCCGATATTGGTGTCTGTAGCACCAGTAGGGGACCCACACCTAGTCAATCATGTTTGAAAATTGGAGAAAGCGCAGCTTACGGATGTATCCCATGAGATGTTAAGGGAATTCTATCTACTAACACTGTGGGTTTTATGATAACGTACAAATTACAAAGAGGGACTGATAAGGTGAATACAGACAAATTGTTCAAGAGATGGGAAACAGGAACACGTGGGCATATGTGGAGGTTGAAAACTCAGATGAATCAAAGAGACATTAGGAAGTATTTCTTCAGCCTTAGCGTAGTCAGGAAGTGGAATGTCCTGAGAGGTCATGTGGTAGGAGGCAGAATTCACACATTTAAGAAGAGATACGACAAGGCTCTCGAAGCTACTAGAGACTGAACCTAGTAGCGACCAGAGAAGAGGCGGGGTCAGGAGCAGTGACATGAACCTTGCAACACAGGATTTGACAAGGTTAAATTTAGGGTTCCTAACTTTATTTACAAGCTAAAAGTTGTTACCTACATCAGCTCATTTGAAAGTCTTATAATTGTTAATAGATATACAGAAAGAAAACAGAATAAAGTTGGAGCCACCTGTAAACCATCGATTATATTTGGTCAAATGACTTTGTATCGTTGATGACATTTTGGTATACGAACATGTTTCATACTCCAATCATCCTGGGAATAAATGATCTCTGGTGAAGTGTTGTTCTGGAGAAGTGTACATAGTGTAGTTCCTGTTTGTTGCCACTGGCTTTCCAAACGTTTCCAGACTGAAATGTTGCACAAGTGTCTCATTTATGAAAAGAGACATTGTTCAGTTATTTCACAGAAACAAAATTGACTATTATAATTGCCACACTAAAATATACAAAGCCTAAAATTAAGACGAAGCTTCCTGGAAGGAAAACACGTCAGCACTCAGTTTGAGGGAGACGGAATTGCATTCTCCGGCTGTTGAACAAAATATAACAAAATTTGCATCTTCACAGTCTATACCCAATACAGTTTTTATCCATTTAATACGATTTTTCTGTCATTAAAGACTGATGCTTATAAGATTTGTTTTATTTTGGGGCAACGCAGTACATTATTTAAAATGTTACTAATCCCATGAAAATTATAATCGCAATTCAAACTAGAGTTTTTAGTATCGATCATTCTTTGTAGCTCTATTCACGTTCTTAAAAAATGAAATAAAATTTGCAAATTGGTATGCGTAAAGTCCCAGTTGATCTTTTATCATTTAACAATAATATTTTGAATTCAATAAGATGAATCAATCTTTAGTTACATAAAACGTCATACTAACACGATCTTTGATGATTTCTGGAAACACTGAAGATTTGAAAATCTGAAGTCAACTAGAAGCATTCTTCAGGTACGAATATTGCAAGAATTACAATGATTAAAGACTTTCAAGTGATTATTTGAAAGTTTTTAATCTGTTTTCCCTACTGTGAAGTGTGCCTTGTATTTTATATTGTTTTCCCTACTGTGAAGTGTGTCGTGTATTTTACATTGTTTTCCCTACTGTGAAGTGTGTCGTGTATTTTATATTGTTTTCCCTACTGTGAAGTGTGCCGTGTATTTTACATTGTTTTCCCTACTGTGAAGTGTGTCGTGTATTTTACATTGTTTTCCCTACTGTGAAGTGTGTCGTGTACTTTATATTGTTTTCCCTACTGTGAAGTGTGCCGTGTATTTTACATTGTTTTCCCTACTGTGAAGTGTGTCGTGTATTTTACATTGTTTTCCCTACTGTGAAGTGTGTCGTGTATTTTATATTGTTTTCCCTACTGTGAAGTGTGCCGTGTATTTTACATTGTTTTCCCTACTGTGAAGTGTGTCGTGTATTTTACATTGTTTTCCCTACTGTGAAGTGTGTCGTGTATTTTATATTGTTTTCCCTACTGTGAAGTGTGTCGTGTATTTTACATAGTTTTCGACGTTCAACACTCACCTGTTGGCATCACCTCTCGACCAACTCAGAATGTAACAGTTGTGGGGACCCACTGGTGTATTAAAAATTTATTTTTTTTGTCCAGTTTCAATGAGATTTTTACTGTGATTTAAGCAGCAATTGAAACCTACTTTTTGCCTTAAAAGACAGATTATATAGAACATAAAATTCTCACTTCTCTACAAAATTGGTAAGACATACAATGTTCTAGTTGACGTTTCGTTTGAGCGAAATGTCAATAGAGTGCATGATAAAAAATGTTGATTTTTTTTGGCCTTTTTTGGGCGGAAAAAATCAATAAAAACAAAACAGTAAAAAATATCGCAAATCCTCCATGAAGCTCGTTAGAACTATCAATAACATGCGCAAAAAAACATGACACTCCTATAAATACTTTTCGCAAAAAGAATTAAAATAATGTCAATAATTTATTCCTGAGTTTTCCTGAGTTATACTTATATTATATTTTCTGTATAACTATGGTTATGACGCACCACATCTCAGCATGTAGCAGACGTCCGTTGATGCTAACAGCCCACACACAAGTAGACAAATAGAAAATTTAGAATGAGACAATCATAAAAATCGTATTTTTTTTTGGAGTAAAAGAAAAACACACTAACTTCCATCGTGTCCTCTTGATGACAGCAAGAACCAAAAAAAAAAAAAATTTTTGGAAAAAAAAATTACTTAGAAATATGATAGACACAAGTTGATTGCATCATCATGTTGCCAGAATTATGCACTAATTTTTGGTGAGAAAACGTTTTTTCAATAATTTTTCAATTTTTCTTTTTTATTCCTCCTAGGCCATTTGCACACCCTTAATTATTCAGTTCAATCCACCAGTCAGTTGAGAGTCGGCTTCTCAGCCTAGGTGACGTCACACGTGCTAACGAGACTGTGGAGTCACCATTTCTTACACTGGTTCAATCTACTCCTCCTGCTTTGAGTAACTCTTTGCTCTGTCTTATCGTTATACTGTTAACTGAGCGTTATAAATATTGTACATAGTGGTGAAGGAATATACGGGTAAAGAGGAAATTACCCCTTCTGGGTGGGGTGAACTGGTGTGATCTGACTGGTCACTATCCTCTGGGTCAGGGAGGCAGTGATTGCTGCCAATATGTCATTTTTCTAAGCATTACTTCAAGTTCCCAAGGTTACTTGTGTTCCAGATAACAAAAGCCCTAAATAGATAAACAATAGATAAAACCAGATTCGAGGATTTACCCAAAACACTTTCAGGTGAAAAATCTTCAATACTTATTTCCTCTCGGTTTTGACGGAGGAAGATTCTAGAGAAATTCGAGAAATAAAAAAAATATAAATATCAAGACGAAAATATGCATCATCAGAGTCACTAGTGACATGGTTCTCAGACAAATACATAAATTAAAGCGTAACAAATCCCCTGGACCTGATGAACTGGTCTCATGGGTTACTGTGGTGGAATTATTACTCTACCGGCTTCACTAACCGTTCCCCTCCTTGATCATCATGACTATTGTTAAGTCAACCAGATGAGGGAGGGAGAATTCCTGCTTAACCGGCTCGTCCGTCTTAGGTCAGACCGTGAAACTCTGTAGCATCACATTCCTTTGACGTATCGAAGTCATCAGTGACTTAATGAAGAGCCATGAGACATTGACCAGTCAAGTGTAGGACATGGAATTTATTAATACTGACTGACATTCTCACATGTCCAGAGCACTTGATCAGTATTCATTTTTTTGGCATCTGTGGCAAGTGAGCCTGCGGCCGGCCCAGGAATACTATTTGAAAAGCCAGAGGCAGGTTTTACTCTTCCTCAAACTAGACACCGTGTAAGGTGCTCACTGTGCAAGGATGGTACATAATACCGACAAGATGAAATTAAGACACATGTGCAACATCTGGGTATCTTTATTGTATATTGTAGACGTTTCGCCATCCAGTGGCTTTATCAATACAAATTCCAGGACATAACTTGAAGACAGTAGGACTATATACAGAAGATGAGGTAATCAGTCCCTCAACTTTGGAGTAGGTGCAAAGAGCACCGTAGTCGTGGAGATTCTGAAGCAGAAGCAAGGAGCCTTTCGTTTATATACTAACGTCAGGTGTAGCAGACGAGGGCATAGTCACTGGTAGGTGGGATTCCCCAGTGGAAGTAGGTCCTTCCCAAAGAGATGGGTTAGTTGTAGTAGTAGTTGTAGTAGTGAAGGCTATGTACATGTCCTCAGAATCAAGATTCCATGATGTTGCAGTGTCTGACAAGTTGTGCAACTAACCCATCTCTTTGAGAAGGACCTACTTCCACTTGGGAATCCCACCTACCAGTGACTATGCCCTCGTCTGCTACACCTGACGTTAGTATATAAACGCATGGCTCCTTGCTTCTGCTTCAGAATCTCCACGACAACGGTGCTCTTTGCACCTACTCCAAGGTTGAGGGACTGATTACCTCATCTTCTGTATATAGTCCTACTGTCTTCAAGTTATGTCCTGGAATTTGTATTGATAAAGCCACTGGATGGCGAAACGTCTACAATATACAATAAAGATACCCAGATGTTGCACATGTGTCTTAATTTCAAGGTGCTCACTATATCCATCGTATCCATGACGCTAAGACCAACCTTTAACTTTAATTGAGTTTCAACATTTAGTTTAGGTCGGTAGTGTGTGAGTACTGGATTCTCATCTCAGTGATTTGTGGATCTTCGGGCCAATGCCAGATTTGAAGTCAAGTGTATCTACACAGATTTGGCTGACATGCAGACTTGACGACCGCTTATTAGGCAAGACAGGAGTGGATGGATGCTTTGCTCAGCGTCTATAGATACTCGATGGTATATCTTGCAACGTTATCCAGTGGGATCTTGACACAGGGAATGATTCATCGCTTACCTAACATATCGGCATGACCTATTGGATTTTTCCACTGGTGACTCCACCTCTTGTTGCTTCAATTCACATGTCTGCAGTATATAAGATACTTCACCGCACATAAGTGGCCCGTGTCCTGGTAGGTAAAGTTCTCGGTTCACACGCTGAGGGGTCCGAGGTTCGATTCCCGGCAAGGGTGGAAGCATTACACCTGTTATCCCTGTTTACCCATTAGTAAAATGGGTATCTGGATCTTAGTCGACTGATGTGGGTCGCATCCTGGGACAAAATTGACCTAATTTGCCCGAAATACTTTGCATAACAAGGGGCGTTCTATATGGTAGTATGCAGTGATGTCAGTTAGATCTGTATACCAAGTACATGTACTTGTAGAAATTTAATTATTATTATTATTATTATTATTATTATTATTATTATTATTATTATTATTATTATTATTATTATTATTATTATTACATACTGTACTTCTGATAAGTGAGACAGATATGCAATAATTAGGTGTCTTTATAACTAAACGTTTTATCTACACAATAATCTTTTTTAGTCAATTACAGTGTAGGCAACAAAAGCAGTACAGATGTAACGACGATGTAATCCATCCATCACCCTTAATGACACATTTTTGAGGTGGTCAGTCCGTCAGGCTGGAGAAGAGTTCTGCACCATTCTGTTACTGAAGCAACAGAATGGTGCAGAACAATGTAAAGCTTCAGCTTCACATTGTTCCAGACTGTGGAGCAGAACTCTTCTCCAGGCTGAGAGAATCACCACTTCAAAACTACGTTTTCAAGGGTGATGGACGGTATTGTACACCATTATCAAATTCATGATGGACTTTTCTCAAGATTGATGAACTAAACACAGCGAATCATGGCTGAAGGACTGATTACATCAAACTCCTCATCTTCCATCTTTCATCTCTGTAGTGGACTGGAGAAGCCTCTGGAAAGACGTTTCCAGAAAAAACATTCCCAAATGTAGCTCAACTGTCTCGTTCCTCAGTCTTTCCATTCATATGATTCCATCTTACATTACATAATATCCTTTCCCAGCACTCGCCTTAATGAGCTCATCTCTCTCTCTGCGGTTCCTCAGACAGTAAGTTTGTCGCTTAGTTCTTCTGTTTTGCTTTAACCTGTATCACTATAGTTTTTTTCTTTCATTTTTCTGCTCATTTCGGGTTCCAAAGTTCCAATAATGATATCCAATAGCTTCTATCTTTCCTTCCACATCTTCTCAGGCAGTGTCAGTCGCATTTTGGCGAAACCCAGAGGACATTCTAATATCCTCAGACATCATTATCTATTTGCCCACTCTCGTGTGCCCATCTTTATGTATTGTCCTTTTAAATATCCTCACCCATATACTTTAGGAACCCTGTTTACAGCGACATTCTTTTTGTAAAGGACCTCATCTTACACAACAACACATCTCAGCACGTTTAATGGTATTTTTAGTTTACTAACGATGTCCCAATCTTCAACTTGTTTATGGTACCTCGAATCTGCTGGTTCACTCAGGAAGATGTAGATCCCGCCAAACAACAAGGTGATTAGGTTAAAATCTTGTATATCATCAGAATAACACTGCTGCAGTCTTGACTCTTCCTCAGGTTAGATTGGCAGTGATCAAACTTTGTGAGTGTATGTGTGTGTGTGTGTGTGTTTGTGTGTGTGTGTGTGAGTGCTTGTGTGTGTGTGTGTGTGTTGTGTGTGTGTGTGTTTGTGTGTGTATAGTTTGTGTGTGAGGGAATATATATGTGTGAGTGTGTGTGTGTGTGTGTGTGTGTGTGTGTGTGTGTATGTGTGTGTGTGTGTGTGTGTGTGTGGGGTGTGTGGGGTGTGTGTGTGTGTGTGTGTGTGTGTGTGTATGTGTGTTGTGTTTTGTGTACTCACCTATTTGTACTCACCTATTTGTGGTTTGCAGGGGTCGAGTCATAGCTCCGGCCCGCCTCTTCACTGATTGCTACTAGGTCCTCTCTCTCCCCGCTCATGAGCTTTATCATACCTCGCCTTAAAACTATGTATGGTTCCCGCCTCCACTACTTCACTTTCTAGGCTATTCCACGGCTTGACTACTCTATGACTGAAGAAATACTTCCTAACATCCCTTTGATTCATCTGAGTCTTCAACTTCCACTTGTGACCTCTTGTGTCTGTGTCCCATCTCTGGAACATCCCGTCTTTGTCCACCTCGCCTATTCTGCGCAGTATTTTATATGTCGTTATCATGTCTCCCCTGACCCTCCTGGCCTCCAGTGTCGTCAGGCCGATTTCCCTCAACCTTTCTTCGTAGGACAATCCCCGTAGCTCTGGGACTAGACTTGTTGCAAACCTATGCACTTTCTCTAATTTCTTGACGTGCTTGACTAGGTGTGGATTCCAAACTGGTGCTGCATACTCCAGTATGGGCCTGACGTAAATGGTATACAGAGTCTTGAACGACTCCTTACTGAGGTATCGGAACGCTATCCGTAGCTTTGCCAGGCGCCCGTATGCTGCAGCAGTTATCTGATTGATGTGCGCCTCAGGAGATATGCTCGGTGTTATACTCACCCCCCAGATCTTTTTCCTTGAGTGAGGTTTGCAGACTTTGGCCATCTAAACTATATTGTGTCTGCGGTCTTCTTTGCCCTTCCCAAATCTTCATGACTTTGCATTTGACGGGGTTAAACTCAAGGAGCCAGTTGCTGGACCAGGCTTGTAGCCTGTCCAGTGTCTCTTTGTAGTCCTGCTGATCCTCATCTGATTTGATTCTTCTCATTAACTTCACATCGTCCGCAAACAAGGACACTTCTGAGTCTATCCCTTCCGTTATGTCATTCACATATACCAAGAACAGCACAGGTCCTAGGACTGACCCCTGTGGAACTCCGCTTGTCACAGGCGCCCACTTTGACACCTCATCACGTACCATGACTCGTTGTTGCCTCCCTGTAAGGTATTCTCTTATCCATTGCAGTGCCTTTCCTGTTATGTGTGCCTGATCCTCTAGCTTTTGCAGTAACCTCTTGTGAGGAACTGTGTCGAAGGCCTTCTTGCAGTCCAAAAAAAATGCAGTCGATCCACACCTCTCTCTCTTGTCTTACTTCTGTCACCTTGTCATAAAACTCTAATAGGTTTGTGACACAGGATTTTCCCTCCCTGAAACCATGCTGGTTGTCAATTATACACTTGTTTGACTTAAGAAATCGTAATGACACGATTGCAAATAAACCATACCCCCGGCCGGGATTGAACCCGCGGTCATAGAGTCTCAAAACTCCAGCCCGTCGCGTTAGCCACTAGACCAGCTAGCCACAATAAGATTCATCCAACTAGGTATATTTCTACACCATAGGAAAGTTAGCACAGGCACCTCTGTGACCACAAATGCAAGTTTTTACAGACGAATCTCCAGCTAGCGTGGCCGTGACGAACTCTAGCTCAAGTCCCTTCACCGCAGGTTCAATCCCGGCCGGGGGTATGGTTTATACACTTGTTTCTTTCCAGGTGCTCCACCACTCTCCTCCTGATGATTTTCTCCATGACCTTGCATACTATACACGTTAGTGATACAGGTCTGTAGTTTAGTGCCTCATGTCTGTCTCCCTTTTTAAAAATTGAGACTACATTTGCCATCTTCCATACCTCGGGGAGTTGCCCAGTTTCAAATGATGTGTTGAAGATTTTCGTTAATGGTACGCACAATGTCTCTGCTCCCTCTTTAAGGACCCACGGAGAGATGTTGTCTGGTCCCACCGCCTTTGAGGTGTCAAGTTCGCATAGCAGCTTCTTCACCTCCTCCCTGGTTATATGTACCTCATCCAGCACTTGCTGGTGCACCCCCCTGCTCTGATTTCCTGGAGTCCTACTGGTTTCCACTGTAAATACTTCTGTAAATCTTGTGTTGAGCTCCTGACATACCTCCGGTCGTTTCTTGTGAATTCCCATCACCCTTCCTCAGTCTGATTACCTGGTCCTTGACTGTTGTTTTCCTCCTGATGTGGCTGTACAACAGCTGTCGGAGTCAGTCTTGACTTTCGATGCTATGTCATTTTCGTATGCCGCTAAGCCTCCCTTCTTATCTGTGCATATTCGTTTCTGGCTCTTCGGCTAATCTCTTATTTTCCTGAGTTCTCTGTCTTCTGTACCTTTTCCATTCTCTAGTACACTAGTTTTGCCTCCCTACACCTTTGGGTGAGCCAAGGACTCATTCTGTTCTTCCCATTATTTCTGTTTCCCTTGGGAACAACCCTCTCCTCTGCCTCCTTGCATTTTGTTGCCACATAGTCCATCATTTCTTGTACTGGTTTTCCTGTCAGTTCCCTCTCCCACTGAATGTCTTGAAAGAAGTTCCTCAAGCCTGAGTAGTTCCCCCTTTTGTAGTTTGGTTTTCCCACCCTATTCCTGCTGCTCTCTCCACTTGGAGCTCAACTATGTAGTCGAAGCACAGTACCACATGATCACTAGCTCCCAGGGGCCTTTCATGCATGATATCCTCGATGTCAGAACTACTCAAGGTGAATACCAGGTCCAGTATTGCTGGTTCATCCTCTCCTCTCTCTCTGGTAGTGTCTCTAACATGTTGATGCATGAGGTTTTCCAGTACCACGTCCATCATCTTGGCTGTCCATGTTTCCGGACCCCCATGGGGCTCCAGGTTTTCCCAGTCAATCTCCTTGTGATTGAAATCACCCATAACTAGTAACTTTGCTCTCCCCATGTGTGCTCTCCTGGCCACCTCAGCTAGTGTGTCGACCATTGCTCCGTTGCTCTCATCGTATTCTTCTCTTGGCCTCCTGCAGTTCTGTGGTGGGTTGTACATTACTGCAATTATCAACTTATGTCCCTCAGACTGGATTGTTCCTACTAAGTAGTCCCTTTCGCCCGTGCCATCCATTCCTTCCATTTTCTCAACCCCCCACTGGTTAATAACAAAAAGGCACAATACCGTGACTGGAACGATACACAAATAACCCGCACATAAAAGACAGAAGCTTACGACGACGTTTCGGTCCGACTTGGACCAAGTCGGACCGAAACGTCGTCGTAAGCTTCTGTCTTTTATGTGCGGGTTATTTGTGTTACCCCACTGGTTTTTAATGAGCAGTGCAACTCTCCTCCCCTCTCCTCCCTCTGTCTTTCTGGGATTTGATATCCGGATGGAAGATTGAATCTGTTATTATTCTGGTGAGTTTTGTTTCTGTGAGTGCTATTATGTCTGGGGATGTCTCCTTGATTCTTTCGTGCCACTCTCATTACTTATTTGTTATTCCATCTGCATTTGTACTACCACACCTTACAACTTCTTTTCTAAGATTGTGGTCTGGAGTGTATTGGGTTGGGAAGTGGGAGACCTGATAAGGAACTATGGTGGTTGCTGTGGGGGTGGAGTTTGTAATGCAGTGGGTGGGGGCATTGGATGTGGCATGGGTTGTTTGGTTTAGAGTGTTTGGTTGCACTGGGGTTGACCTGGTTGGGAGGCTTCTTTAGGAAGTTGGGAGGGAGGCTTTATTTGATCTTCCTGTGTCTGGGATCTCCTGTCTGTCTTCTCCATCCCCTCTATTTCCTCATTTCGCCTTTGTACCATCTCTCTCTGTTTCTGCCTTTCTGCTTGTGTTCTGTCGCAGTCAAGATACACCTTCCTGTATGCCGGCATGTCCTTAATCGTGCTTTCTCCTGCAGGATCCTGTTCGAGTCGATTCTGCCTTGAAGGTCACTTTCACTGGCCGGGTTCTTTTTTTACTAACCCCCCTATTCTCCGAAAATTTTCCAGCCGGGTCATGTCGTCTTCTATTGCTTTCATGATGCTTTCAATTGCTTTTTTTCCCCTTGTTTTCTTGCTTCATATGTTTCCCCTTCAACTTCTGGAGCCATACACAAAGACTGACCTCACCCTTTCATTCTCCACTGCATATCTCCTGTGTATCCCCTCATTCAATTTGATTTCCTCCATTGCAGCTTTCCTTTCTTCAGTTTCACTAGCTAATGTACTTGGGCTCAGTGGCTGTCATTTTTCCTTCTCGGCTTTCCTGGGCTCCTGCTGTGGTCTGTTAGGGCCTCCACATTAGCTTAGCTCTTTCATTTAATACAGTCTCCACTGATTGAGCTTCTACATGCAGTTTTGCTCCTTCTTTCCTACAGTCCCCTTATTTGTGACTGAGGTTAGCAGTCTCTGTTTTCAAACCCAAAATGTTCTTTAGTTCTTTAGGCTGTTTCAGATTTTTCAGTTCCTCTTCTAAACTCTGTATCTGGCCTCTGCTGCTTGACTTGCACCTCCACTTCCTGCTTTCCATGTCTATCCATCTCTTCCATTCTCATGCTAAGTTCTTCTAGTTTCTTTCCCAGTTCATGTTCCCTTTTTGTGAGCTCTGCTGCCAATCTTCCTTTGCAGTTTCCTCCTCCTGTCCTTGGTTTTTCTTGTTGCTCTTGGCAACCCATTTTTGTTTTATCCTGATTGCTCAGAGTGGGAAACCTATGTAATTCTGTATGTTAGGTTAGTATTGTGTATGTCAGAGTGTGGGGGGGGAGGTAGAGGAGGAACTGTGGCTATGTGGGAGAGTGGTGGGGTGGGGGAGTGGGAAGGAGAGTGAAGCAAGTGGGTGAGTGGGAGAGGGAGAGGGGGAAGGAGGGAGAGGTGGGGAGGGGGAGGGTGATAAAGGGAGGGGAGGCATCAGGTGAAGGAGTGAGATGTCGGTGGTGGAGGGGGGAGTGTATGTGTGAGTCTGGCAATGTGTGTGTGTGTGTGTGTGTTGTGTGTGTGTTGCATGTGTGTGTGTGTTATGTGTGTGTGTTGTGTATGTGTGTGTGTGTATGTGTGATGTGTGTGTGTGTGTGTGTGTGTGTGTGTGTGTGTGTGTGTGTGTGTGTGTGTGTGTGTGTGTGGGTGTGTGTGGGTGTGTGTGGGTGTGTGTGGGTGTGTGGGTGTGTGTGGGTGTGTGTGGATGTGTGTGGGTGTGTGTGGGTGTGTGGGTGTGTGTGGATGTGTGTGGGTGTGTGTGGAGTGAGTGGGTGTGTGTGGGTGTGTGTGTGGGGTGTGTGTGGGTGTGTGTGGGTGTTGTGTGGGTGTGTGTGTGGTGTGTGTGTGTGGGTGTGGGTGTGTGGGTGTGTGTGGTGGTGTGTGTGGGTGTGTGTGGGTGTGTGTGGTGTGTGTGGGTGTGTTGGTGTGTGTGTGTGTGGGTGTGTGTGGTGTGTGTGTGTGTGTGTGTGTGTGTGTGTGTGTGTGTGTGTGTGTGTTGTGTATTTGTGTGTGTGTATGTGTGTGTGTGTGTGTGTGTGTGTGTGTGTGTGTGTGTGTGTGTGTGTGTGTGTGTGTGTGTGTGTGTGTGTGTGTGTGGCGGAGGGGTTTGTTGAAGGGGGGAGAGGGATAGAGAGTGGCAAGGGTAGACAGTGGAAGAGGGGAACAGAGATGAGGAATGATAGGAGAGTAAGGGGGGGATGGGGATGGGAAAAGTGGGAAAGACAATTGGGGCAGAGAGGGAGAGGAGGAGAGAGAGGGGAGGGAAGGAAGAGAGAAAAATCCAAAGGGGGAGAGAGGTAGAGAGGAAGAGGGAAAGGGTAGAGGGAGAAATAGGTGGGAGAAGGGGGAGAGGGAGAGTAGGGGTGGAGAAGGAGGAGGAGGAGAAGGAGGAAGAAGAGGAAGTGGAAGAGAAAGACAGAGAGCAAGAGAGCAAGAGGGAGAGAGAATCAGTGAGTGGGAGTGAGACAGTGAGAGTGGGAGTGTGTGTGTGTGTGCGTGTGTGTGTGTGTGTGTGTGTGTGTGTGTGTGTGTGTGTGTGTGTGTGTGTGTGTGTGTGTGTGTGTGTGTGTTTGAGTATGTATGTGTATATATGGGGGTTTGTGTGTGTGTGATTGCAAGGGTGGTTTATGTTTATTTAGGCTATTAAAGGTTAGTAGGCTGTGTGTGTGTACATGGATGCATGTGTGTGCTTGTGGGTGTGAGTGCATCATTTCGTATGTACACACTGTCTTTGTGTGTGTTAAATTACTCTGTCCATTCCAGAAACCACTTTGTCCCGCATTTTGATTGTCATAGCTTAATATTTTAATACTGGCTCCTTCCATTATTTTGCAGCTATGTTAGTGTATATGTTTGTTTAGTAGCAGTTTTGCCTGACCTTAGCACATGCGCACACTCACTGCTGTGTTTGTAGGCCTTGCGTGTGACGACCCACACTTTCCTACCCAGTTTGTCTTCCTTACTAAATGTTAAGTGCTCTGTGTAAGATATTCAGCTCTCCAGAGTAGAGTTTATGACTCCCAGCTACCAGTGATACAGGTCCAAATGCTAATGACAATATGCAACCACAAAAAGGTGATTTGTTTGTCATGTCTGGCAGAGGTGTTGTATGGGATGCTGGCTCTGTTGTGGCTACATGATGACTCTCATTGTGGTGTTACTCCTGATGCTCTGGTTCCCATTCCACTTCTTCTTCTCTGTATTTATAATATTCACATTAACTATGGTTCAAACAAAGCTCTAGGTTTGCACTATACAATCGGGAGAACAATTTAAACCCTTATTGTACACACTTGTTCCAGGAAGACTCCAGAGACCCGAGATTACTGGATATTTTCTTTTTTATTTTTTTATTTTCTTTCCGCTCACTTTATGATGGAAGATGGCTTCTCCCATCCTGCATGTGCTGCTTCACTCTCCACTTTTAACTCTACAATGTATTCAAATCTCACGACCACATTATCACTAGCTCTGAGGGGACCCTTTCATATGTGATGTCCTCAATGTCTGAACGACTCAAGGTGAGTATGAGGTCCAACCTTGCTGGTTCATCCTCTCCTGTCTCTCTCTCTCTCTCTCTCTCTCTCTCTCTCTCTCTGGAAGTGGCCCTAACGTGTTGATGCACGAGGTTGTGTAGTCCAACCTCCATCATCTTAGTCCTCTACATTTCTGATGCAGTATGTGGTTCCATGTTTTTTCAAGTCAATCTCCTTGAGATTGAAATCACCCACAACTAGTAACTTTACCCTACCCATATGGGTTCTTCTGGCCACCACAGCTAGTGTGTCTACCATTGTTCTTTATCTCGCATCAAACTCTTGTTTTGGCCTTCTGGTAATCTGTGGCAGGTTATGCATCACTTCAGTCATTACCTTGGGACCCCAGTCTGAAGTGTTCCTATTATGTAGTCCCTTGTTTCCTTTCTGTCCATTCCTTCCCTTTCCTAAAATCTCCATTAGTTTTTGATGATAATTTCAACTCTCCACCCTCCCTGTTCCTTTTATCTTTCTTCAGCATCTGATATCTGAATGGAAAGATTGCATCTGTTATCATTTCTGTGAGCTTTGTTTTCGTGAGTGCTGTGATGTCTGGGGATGCCTCCATGATTTTTCTTGCCATTCCTCACATTTAATTCTTATTCCATCTACATTGATTTATCATACCTTCTGCTTCTTTTCCAGTACTGTGTTCCACAGGGCTTATAAGGGCTTGGGAATTGGCAGACCTTGCAGGATTCTAATTCTGTGGGAGGCTGCTGTTAAGGTGGAGTTTGTGATTGGGGGTAAGGGTTGTGGATACAGAGTGTGGGTTGTTTTAGTTTAGTTTGGTTGTGGTGGGATTATTGGGACTGAGAGTGTTCTGTGGGTGGTTCTAGGGGAAGCTGTGTTTGCTGGTCCTCCTGATTCTGGGCTCTCTTTCCCATCTGTGTCCTTGACTCTCTTTCCTAGCAATTACGTCTTTGTATCCTCTCTTTCAGTTTCTGTTGTTCTTCTCATGTTCGGTTGCTGTCTAGGTACACACACTGATAATTTTAATACCACTTAGCTGTGGTTTCTGCTGCAGGATCCTGTTTTGCAACACTTCCGGCTTAAAAATCAGTTTCACAGGATGGTTTCTTTCCCTTGAGTATCCCTCTATTCTCTGGAAATTTGTTAGTTGGTTAATGTCATCCTCTCCTGTCTCTTTCATCATATTTTCATCCACTTTTTCTTCCCCCCATCATATTTCTTTGTATGCTGGCCCTTCATCTTCCAAAAGCCCATTAAAAAAGACTGACCTCTTCCCTTCATCCATCCATTGCATTTCCCTTCATATCTCGTGATCTGATTTAAGCATCATCATTTCTGCTTTCCTTAACTTTTTTTGTATATCTCAATGGCCTGATAGTGCCTGTGCAGGAAACCTCTCTCCTTCCCTTCTTTCAGTCCCCTATTTGTCTTCTGTGTCTGTACCAAATGGCATGCTCTTTCAAACCTTGACTTTTCCCAGGTACCCCAGTGGTCTGATAGGGGTCCCTATGTATGGCTTATTTTCCTTCCCTCCCTTCAGTCTCGTCGCTGGTTGCTGATCTCTGCTTCCCTTCTTTTTTTCCTCCCTCCCTCTCCCTCTTTCTCTCCCTTTATTACTCCCTATCCCCTTCTCTCTCCCCCTTTACCATTCCCTCTCCCTCTCTCTCCCCCTTTGCCACCGTCTCTCCCTCCCACTCTCAATCCCTCGCCCCAACTCCCTACCTCCCTCCCCTTCCTCTGCCAGACACACATACAAAAATACAAACACATGTATACACACACACCTCTACACACACACACACACACACACACACACACACACACACACACACACACACACACACACACACACACACACACACACACACACACACACACTCTACACACACAGCACACATACACACACACACACACACAAACACACACACACACAACACACACAACACACACACACACACACACACACACACACACACACACACACACACACCACACACACACACAAACACACACACACACACACTATGTGTGTATGTATGCGTTTTTGTGTGTGTGTGTGTCAGAGGGAGGGAGAGGGGGGAGGGAAGTATGGAGACCGAGAGAGGGATTGAGAGGGTAGGGAGAGACGGTGACAAAGGGGGAGAGAGAGAGGGAGAGGGAAAGGTAATGGGGGAGAGAGAAGGGGAGAGGAAGAAATAAGGGGAGGGAAAGAGGGAGAGGAGGGGGAGGAAAAATGGGTGGAGGAGGAGTGTGTGTATAGGTGTATTTACTTGTATGTGGTTGCAGGGTCGATTTATAGCTCCTGGCCCTAGTGTGTGTGTGTGTGTGTGTGTGTGTTTGTGTGTGTGTTCGTGTGTGTGTTTGTGTGTGTGTGTGTGTGTGTGTGTGTGTGTGTGTGTGTGTGTGTGTGTGTGTGTGTGTGTGTGTGTGTGTGTGTGTGGTGTTTGTGTGTGGAGGAGCGGTGGAAGGCAGAGGGGGAAAGGGAAGTAGGGATAAGGAGAGAGGGAGAGAAAAGGAGGGGGAGGGCAGACAGTGGTGACAGAGATATGGAGGGGGATAAAGGAGGGAATATGGGGAGAGGGGGGAGCGATAGTCAAAGAGAGTGGCAAGGAGAAGGGAAAAGGGAGAGAGGGAGAGAGAGAGAGAGAGAGAGAGAAATAGAGGGGGGAAAAGAGTGAGTGAGAAGAAATTGATATCCTTGGGGTGAAATTTGACTCCAAACTAACCATGAAGAACCATGTTGTAAATCTAGCAAACAAGGCAGCCAGGAAGCTTACAGCACTTCGCCGTATCTCGCATCTGTTTGACAGTAGGGGTTACAAGATTCTGTACGAGGCACAAGTACGCTCACACCTTGAGTATGCTCCACTTTCTTGGTTTGCCTGCCCCCCCTCTCATCTGCGACTGCTCGACAGAGCAGAGAACAGAGCAAGACCTCTCATCTCTCGCCTGGACCCATCCTGAATAGATCTGGCATTTCAGCAGAGCCTTCAACACAGGAGGGATGTGGGTGGCCTTACTGTTATGTACAAGGCCAATATTGTCAAAGTATCACACTTGGATCCTCTTCGAGGACAGCGTGAAACAAGCTTTTATGCCACAAGACGGGCAGAAAGCAGCAACTTCACTCTGGCTGTACCCTTCTCCAGAACATCACTCCATCTGAGATCATACATACCCAGGATGACTCGAGTATGGAACACATTCGTACAGCATAATGATGTCAACGAGATAAAGTAAGTTGATCACATGAAAATGCTGGCCCACAGATGGCTCCAACTTCATCCTGTTCCCTACTTGTATGTCTCATAACAATAAAATGCTTTCAAATGAGCTGATGTAGGTAACAGCTCTTAGCTTGCCAATAAAGTTAGGAATCCTTAACCTGTAAATAGCTTGTCAATAAAGCTAGGGATCCTTAACCTTATCAAACCCTGTGTAAAAAAAAAAAAAAAAGGACGAGAGAGAGAAAGAGAGGGGGAGCATGGGAAGGAATGAGAGGGGAGTGAAGGGAGAGTGAGAGGGTTAAGGGAATGTATTGGTGTGGGTCTGGGTGTGTGTGGACATGTGTGTGTGTGTGTGTGTGTGTGTGTGTGTGTGTGTGTGTGTGTGTGTGTGTGGGTCTATGGGTCGGTAGGCATACATGTGTGTGCGGAACTACATGAGTTTGGGTTTATTGAGTATGTCGAAAGTAGTGGGTCGGAGGGTGTATTAGAGTGTGTGAGATTGACGTGTTACACGTGGTTTTCCGTGCTCCTCTGGAGGTTACCTGGAGGTTATTCCGGGGATCAACGCCCCCGCGGCCCGGTCCATGACCAGGCCTCCCGATGGATCACGGCCTGATCAACCAGGCTGTTACTGCTGGCCGCACGCAGTCCAACGTACGAACCACAGTCCGGCTGATCCGGCACTGACTTTAGGTATCTGTCAAGCTCTCTCTTGAAGGCAACCAGGGGTTTATTGGCAATTCCCCTAATGCTTGATGGGAGGCTGTTGAACAGTCTTGGGCCCCAGACACTTATGGTGTTTTCCCTTAGTGTACCAATGGCGCCCGTACTTTTAATTGGGGTCATTTTGCATCGCCTGCCCAGTCTTTTACTTTCGTAGGGAGTGATTTATGTGTGCAGATTTGGGACCATTCCTTCCAGAATTTTCCAAGTGTAGATTATGATATATCTCTCCCTCCTGCGTTCCAGCGAGTACAAGTCAAGTGCTTCCAAGTGTTCCCAGTAGTTAAGGTGCTTGACAGAACTTATACGTGCAGTAAAGGATCTCTGTACACTCTCTAGATCTGCGATTTCACCTGCTTTGAATGGAGATGTTAATGTACAGCAGTATTCCAGCCTAGAGAGAACAAGTGATTTGAAAAGGATCATCACTGGCTTGGCATCTCTCGTTTTGAGCGTTCTCATTATCCATCCTATCATTTTCTTTGCACGTGTGACCGTGGCACTGTTGTGATCCTTGAAAGTGAGATCCTCAGACATTACTACTCCCAGGTCCCTTACATTATTTTTCCGCTCATTATTTTTTCCGTTCTCTGACCTGACCTGACCCACAACCCCCTATCAGTTTATGTCTTCTATGCTTATCCTTCTTCCTAGTATAATAGACACCTGTCTGCTCTCCCTGTTCTGCTATAAATTACCAATTACTATTCGTTACTGAGTACTTGTTAGCCTATTCTTTTTCGTATTAGGAGAGTTGGACCGTTCATGAACACCTTGACAGTTACCTGGAAAACTCACACCTGACTCCCTGAAAACCATTCATTCGTGATATACTTGCAATGTAGCAGCCTGTACATTGTTCTGGCGTATCTCCACCTCCTATACTTTCTGACATATAATATAATCATATTTGCTGTGTTTCTTTCACTGGTCACACATTTATTTCACTTTATCTTTCTTGGGTGACACATGTGGCAAAGTCGCCTGCAACTTGGTGACTTGCGTCACCAAATATCACTTTTAAGCTCACTTATAAAATTGTGGCTCTCCCAACACTTATGTGGCTCAGAGCAACTTGTAAATCACTTCAGAGGATGTTTACTACCTTGACACACTTACCGACCCCTTGTGGCATGCAAAGAGTATGTTACAATTTATTCCGCGTGTGTCACATATAGGCTGCCTCTCAACCAGCGAACCTGGTGCTAAGGGTTTAACGATCGATAGGGTAACCGTCGTTAAATCAGGACCTTGGTTCATTGACCAATCAGAGGCAAGCCTGCCAAAGCTGAAGCAACGTGGTTCACTCGCGGGAAGCATTGGCAGACTTGCATATCTGCTGGTTGAGTACAGTGCACTCTCTTTGGCTTCTGCTTTGCCATCCGTCACCATGGTGTACACTCATTATTATTCTATCTGTACATAGTGTGCATGTATGTATATAGTGGGTAAAGGCTTTTGTGTGTGTGTGTGTGTGTGTGTGTGTGTGTGTGTGTGTGTGTGTGTGTGTGTACTCACCCATTTGTGGTTGCAAGGGTCGAGACATAGCTCTTATCCCCGCCTCTTCACTAATCGCTACTAGGCTCTCTCTCCCAGCTACATGAGCATCATCAAACATCGCCGTAAGACTATGTAAGGATCCTGCTTCCACTACGTCACTTTCCAGACTATTCCACTTCCTGACAACTCTGTGATTGAATAAATACTTCCTAATATCCCTTTGAGTCTTCACCTTCCAATTGTGACCCTTTGTTTCTATGTCCCATCTCTGGAACATCCTGTCTTCGTCCATCTTGTGAATTCCTCTCAGTATTTTATATGTCTTTAACATGTCTCCCCTAACCCTCCTATCCTTTAGTGTCCTCAGGCCGATTTCCCTTCACATTTCTTCGTGGGACAATCCCCTTAGCTCTGGGACTAGTCTTGTTGCAAACCTTTGCACTTTCTCTAATTTTTTGATGTGCTTTACCTGGTGTGGATTCCAAAAGGGTGCTGCATACTCCAATGTAAGCCTGACATACATTGTGTACAGAACCTTGAACGATTTCTTACTGAGGTATTGGAACGCTCTGCTTAGGTTTGACAGGCGTCCATGTGCTGCAACAGTTATCTGGTTGATGTGCATCTCAAGAGATGTGCTTGGTATAATACTTACCCCATGATCTTTTTCCTTGAGTGAGGTTTGCAGTCTTTGTCCACCTAGACTGTAATCTGTCTGCGGTCTTCTTTGCCCTTCCCCGAACTTCATGACTTTGCATTTGGCAGGGTTAAATTCATGAAGTCAGTTGCTGGATCAGGCCTCTAGCCTGTCCAAGTTTGTTTGTAGTTCTGCCTGCTCCTCATCCGTTTTAATTCTCCTCATTAACTTCACATCATCTGCAAACAAGGACACTTCTGAGTCTATCCCTTCCGTCGTGTCATTCACAAATACCAAAAACAGCACAGATCCTAGGACTCACCCCTGTGGAACCCCACTTGTCACAGGCGCCCACCCTGATACCTCGTCACGTACTATGTTTCGTTGTTGCCTCCCTGTCAAATATTATCTGATCCATTGCAGTGCCTTTTCTGTTATGTGTGCCTGATCCTCTAGCTTTTGCATTAACCTCTTGTGAGGAACTGTGTCGAAGGCCTTCTTGCAGTTCGAGAAAATGCAATCTGTCTACCCCGCTCTCTCTCTTGTGTCTTACTTACATTACCTTGTCATAAAACTCTAGTGAATTTGTGAAACAGGATTTTCTTTCCCTGAAACCGTGCTGGTTGTCGTTTACAAGCTTGTTCCTTTATAGATGCTTCATCAATCTCCTCCTGATGATCTTCTCCATGACTTTGCATACTATACACGTCATTGACACAGGTCTGTAGTTGAATGCCTCATGTCTGTCTCCTTTCTTGAACATTGGGACTGCATTTGCCATCTTCCATACCTCAGGTAGTTGCCCACACAGTGTCTCTGCTCCCTCTCTAAGGACCCATAGATAGATGTTGTCTGGTCCCACCGCCTTTAAGGTATCAGGTTCACATAGCAGCTTCTTCACCTCCCCTTGGTTGTATTTCATCCAGTGCTTGTTGCATACCTTGTTCGTGTACCTCCTTTTTCAGTGTTTCTGTAGTCCTTCCTATCTCCATTGTAAATTTTTCTTTACTCTCATGTTGAGATCGTTTCTTGTGAACTCCCTACCTTCCTTCCTCAGCCTGAAAACCCGGTCCTTGACTGTTGTTTTCCTCCTGATGTGGCTATGCAACAGCATCGTGTCAGACTTGACTTTCGATGATATGTCGTTTTCGAGTTGTCTCTTAGCCTCCCTTCTTATCAGTGCATACTTGTCTCTGGCTCTTCGGCTATTCTCTTTATTTTTCTTTATTTTTTCTTCATTTTTCTTTATCTTTTCTTTATTTTTCTTTAATTTTTCTTTATTTTTCTTTATTTTTTCTTTATTTTTTCTCTTAATTTTTCTGTTATAAGTGCTTGATCCTCTAACTTCTGTACTTATCTCTTGCGAGGAACTGTGTCGAACGCCTTCTTGCAGTCCAAGAAAATGCAATCAACCCATCCCTCCCTCTCATGTCTTACTTCAGTTACCTTGTCATAAAACTCATTAGGTTTGTGACAAAGGATTTACCTTCCATGAATCCATGCTGGCTGTCGTTTTTAACCTTGCTCCGCTCCAGGTGTTCCACCACTCTCCTCTTGATAATTTTCTCTATGATTTTTCATACTATACACGTCAGTGACACTGGTCTATGGTTTAGTGCTTCATTTCTGTCTCCTTTCTTAAATGTAATGAATGGTTTAGAAAACCGACAAGTTGAAGAATTGAAACACTTATGCAACACATGGGAATCTTTATTGAAGAAACGTTTCGCCATACAGTGGCTTCATCAGTCCAATACAAAGTAGAAATGGGTAAGGAGAGGAGAAGTTTGAGGTAATCAGTCCCTCAACCTGGAATCGATGTGTTCATTCCATCACTCTTGTAGGAAGTGCAGCATAGGGCCAGAGAGGTGGCTTATATACTGCAGTCATTTCTACTTTGTATTGGACTGATGAAGCCACTGTGTGGCGAAACGTTTCTTCAATAAATACTCCCTTGTGGTGCATAAGTGTCTCAATTCTTCAACTTGTCGGTTTTCAAAACCATTCATCACATCTGTCAGACACTGCAACATCATGGGATCTTGGTACAAAGACTTCAACGCTTGCCCAACCTTTGGACGACGACCTACTTACACTAGTGCAGGTCCCACTGTGATCTCGCCTCCTCCTGCTTCTACTCATCTGACTGCAGTATATAAGCCACCTCTCT
>NC_069400.1:86766190-86828690 GCF_026875155.1 Cherax quadricarinatus | reverse complement strand
GTGCAACCCCTCCTCCCCCTCTGCTCCTTCTATCTTACCTCAGGATCTGATATCCCGGAGGGAAGACTGTGTCTGTTATTGTCTCAGTGAGTTTCGCTTTTGTGACTGCTATGATGTCCGGGGACTTCTTGTTGATTCTTTTATGCCACACCTCGTATATATTTGGTATTCCATCTGCGTTTGTGTACCACGCCTTCAGCTTCTTGTCTGTCATGGTGGACCTGGGAGAATATTGGGGTTGGGGGAGCAGGAGCCCTGGGGGCTTATGGGGGTTTGTGGTGTGGGTGTGGTTTTGTGATGGGGTTGAGGGCAGAGCGCCTCTAGGAGCTGCTGTAGCAGTGGGGTTCGTGATGTGGGGGGTGGGGGCAAAGGGGACAGTGTGTGGGTTTTAGTTGATCTTGTTCAGCTGCATTGGGGTTGTCACGGTGTGGGTGGGGTTTATGGTGGGGTTGGGGGCAGAGTGCCCATAGGGGGCTGCTGTAGGGGTGGGGTTTGTGATAGGGGGTAGAGGCAGAGGAAACAGTTGAGATTATTCAGTTGTTTTGGGGTTGTTGTGGTTGGATTCCTTCTGCGGGTGTCTCTGTAGGGTGTATTTGTCCTTCCACCTGAGTCTGGGTTCTGCTCGTCTTCATCGATGCCCCATTCCTCCTTTCGTCTTTGTACCCTCTCATTCAGTATCGTCCTTTCCTGCTGTGTTCTGTCGCGATCTAGGTACACTCTCCAGTACTCTGGTTTGTCCCTCAGTCGTGCTTTCTCCTGCAGGACCCTGGTTCAAGCTGATTCTGCCTTGAAGACTACTTTGACAGGCCGTCTCCTTCCACCTGTAAACCACCCAATTCTCCGAAAATTTGCCACCTGGATTCTTTCATCATAGGTTTCCCCTTCGATTTCTTGGAGCATGTAGACAAACACTGACCTCTCCTCTCCTCCTCCCACTATATCTCTCTTTGCATCTTCTGAGGTGTCTTATCTCCTTCCATCGGGACATTCCTGCCTTCAACTCCTGCCCTTGCTGCAGCCCCTATGCTCAGTGGACTGTCTTCCGTGCTCAGCTGTTCCCTGCCACTGTAGTTGACTGTTAGTCTCTGTATATATCATACCTCCTTCGTTATCTTCAGGCTTCTCATTTGGTCTTCCTGTACTCATCTTTACCCGAATCGCTACAGCCCCCTTGTCTGTGACTGGTATAGAAGTTCTGTCATTTGTCATTTGTCATTTGTCCTGTCATACTGTCATTTGTCTCTCTAGTCTGTTTCAGGTTTTTTAGCTCCTCTTCTAAGCACTTTATCTTATCTTCTGCTGCTAAGACTTGTAGTCCCAACTTCCTGCTCTCTTCAGCTATCCTCTCCTCCATTACCCTGCCGAGCTCTGCTAGCTTCCTTCCCCACTCTTCCTCCATTCTTGTGAGCTCTAACTCCCCATCTTCCCTCCCAGGTTCTCCCTCCTGGGTTCGACCTCTAGACCCCTGGGTCTCCGCCCTCTTGGGTTCCCTTCTTTTTTTTTAACCACAGAAAGGAGCTTGTATGATAGAGGGAGAGAGAGAGGAATAGAGAGGGAGAGAGAATGATAGGGAAAAGGCTAGGGATGATGAGTGGGAAGGGAGGGAAGTGAGGGGAAGCCACGGGTGAGGGGTGGGAGGAAATCGAAGATGAATGGAAGGTATGAGTGAGGAGGAGAGAGATAGAGAGAACCAGAGGTGGAGAGAGAAAGATAGGCAGAAAGAGAGAGATGAGGAGAGGGAGGGAAAGATGGATAGAGAGAAGAGAGAGAGATGAGAGAGAGAGAGAGAGGAGAGAGAGAGAGATGAGAGTGTGTGTGTGTGTGTGTGTGTGTGTGTGTGTGTGTGTGTGTGTGTGTGTGTGTACTCACCTAATTACTTACCTAATTGTGGTTGCAGGCTTCGAACTCAGCTCCTGGCCCCGCCTCTTCACTGACCGCTACTCTGTGTGTGTGAGAGAGTGTGTGCGTGTGTGTGTGTTTAGTTGTGCGAGAAAGCTTGTGTTGCAACTATTATCCTCAATCACTTCCATTCTGGCAGGTAATGGCATCTGAGGCAAAATTCTGTGTGTTTCTAATGGAGCAACGAGGAAATTCGAGCCTGTTAATGACGTTCCTAAAGTAAGATTTTGCCAACTAATGTGATTTTTATGTATTATAAAATCTGAGTGTGGCAGTTGAGACGCTAACTGATACGTTGTAGATGTTAATTGTATCCACATACGAACCCAGTCATTGTTATGAGTAACCAAAACGCTTTCTAAAGTAACAATAGGTTCTGTCTATTATTATATATTATTATTATATATATATTATAATATATAATTTATATATATAATATTATATATATATATCAAAATTATATATATATAAAATAATATATATATATATATATATATATATATATATATATATATTATATATATATATATATATATATATATATATATATATATATATATATATATATTACAATATATTTAAGCTAATATCTGCCTGTTACAAAAAGGCGATTAAAGGCGGTTAAAGAAAGACATCTGTTACAAAAAGGCATCATTTATAAAGTACAGACATCTCCAGAGAATACTAGAATATATCCTGTTTCTCGTTACTGTAACAAGTTATCTGAATAAGATCAGACCTGGCTATCCCTTGAGTCTTTAATACAAAAGGAGTCTAGGTGGATAATAAGTATTACATAATTTAGGAAACAAGCTCATTCATATCTCTTGTATGCAATGTTGAATTGTACATTTGGTAATATAGTGCTGAGGGAACTTCTCGTAACAGTAAGACTTACAAGTACCAACTGGTGCGATAACAAAATATAAAAAAATACTATTATGTACAATGTGTGTGAATGTGTGCGTGTGTGCTCAGTAAGACTCGACTCGACTCGACTCGACTCGACTCGACTTAGACTCAAAAAGTGAATGACACAGTCCACAAATAATTTATCTTCTCGAACATCAAGGCAATTAAAAGAGTTTGCTCAAACAATATGACGAATCCATTCGCCAACAACAGTAATGTAACAAGCAGCAGCACAGAGTCAGGACCTTCTCGGATCCAACCACCAACAGAAATATTTGTCTAACCTATTTTTATGCTACCCAAGTAATAACTTTTATAATATTTTACTCATGTGCAAGTTGATTGTTTTATCATATTTTATTATTACTAATACTACCACTAGTATTACACCTCACTCTAAGCCTCTATATATCCTCTGTGTCCATGTACTGTTTGTAACGGCTTGATAAAGCTCCTGGAGAGCGAAACGGTGTCACAATAAAATGTCACATTTATTACACTTGTGTCCTTTTACTTTACATATTGTCGGTAATTCTGCCAACATTAGTACGATTTAAGGAATGCTTGTGTTCAACACCGAAATTCACACAACCATTTAATCAAATGCAGAAACGCAAGACTTATCGCCAGAGAAGAAAACGCTATTTTTGCATATTGTGATATCACCTTTTACTGTGATTTTATTGCATATATCAAATAAATAAATGTTAAAGTACTCTAACACCACAACCAGAGCTAAAGTATTTTTCCCTACAGTCAAAAATTGCATAGACAATCGAATCTCTGTGAAGACTAAAGGGGAGGTTAAAGGCAGAGCTCATAACAACAAAAGCCTAGGAAACGAAACACTTCAACCTATAAAATATACACCATCTCAGGAAGGAACCTGCCGAAAATGTACTTTGCTACTAGTATGTTCTGTGAGAGGAGCAACAATGTGAGAGAAGTAGGGACAAAGGCAGTAACAGCATAGCCCTCCATACCAAGAATCCCTCCCTCCCTATCCTTAGAAATAGGAAAGTTAGATATAGTGACAACCATAGCTTCCATGAGAGGAACTTCGTCTTGACTAAAACAAAAACCAAGATACTTAATCTTGGGTTGTCCAGTGACACACTAAACCAAGTTAACTGTGAAGATGTAGTGTGCAAGTCTCCCAAACAGTGCCCTGAGGAGTGGCACATACAGCTCCACTATCACTTTATTCCACAAAGTCGTCCTGATAAGCTTCATCATTTTACAAGTTGTATGTCAACAACATGACCGCATTGTGTATTCCGATGAGATACTTAAACAGTCCATGTTGATCAGTACAAGGAGAGGTATCCCGAGTGCACTCAGTAGACTGGACCGGATAATGGCCTCGTAGAAGATCCCAATCAGCTGATGTACTAAGCTCCTGATACACGATCAATGAGGCCATGAGTGAATGAGGGGAAGGTATCCATCTGCTGAAGTAACTACATGAACCTTATGATAATCAGTACATATCCTTATATACCTGGAGAAGCCCAAGAATACGCAAAAAAAGTATTTTTTTTTTATCGTTAGGAAACTTCGAGGGAGTACTTTTAATGGGTTACCTTAATTTTTTTACTTCTTTCTTTTTTTCCACTTTATAAAGGTTATCTAATTTTTTTACTTCCTTCTTTTCCCCTCGAACTTTTCGAATTTCTTTTGCTCAGAACTCGAGAACGCCTCATTCAGTCGTCTTCAAATTTTCGACCCTTGTATACGGTAACGAGGACCAAATTCTTGGAACAATTAGCATCTTAATGAGTCCTATGACTAAAGTTGTTGAATCCATTTCCTGCATTCTGGGATGTCTCAGATAACTTCTAAAACCGCCAGTGTCATGTCTTAGGGCCAGAATGGTTTGTTTTCGCGCAGGAACGTTTTTTATATAACAGAATAGTACAAAAAAGTGGGAATCGTTGGAATCTGTGTCGAAACGAGAGAATGGTTCATCTGATCGGCTTCAAATTTACGACAATGAACACACGACTCGCGCTGCCGCTGGGCGGCATAAGTGCTAGTTCAGTAAATTAAGAATGCATCTTCTAATTGACTTCTAAATATTACTGCCGATGGATCCTGTAAGGATCCATCGGCAGTAATAAGTTTAGTCCGTGATAAGTTTAGTCCGTGATAAGATTAGTCCGTGAAGGTGGAAATTTGAAATTTACTGAAATAGTTAAAAAACTGGAATCGCTGGAATTAAATAAGTTAGTGGAGAATAATCTTTATGATCGTCTTCAAAGTTTTACTGTAGTTTGGTTTTAATAAAACAGTTTGTCACTCACTTTGAGCTGTGCATATTTAAATTTTTCAGTTTTATAAAGCAATTTGTTTCCCATTTAATAACTAGAGAATGCCTCTTCTTGTCAGTTTCTAATCCTAAAAGCTGGAATTTCTTTCTGTATTAATTTTGAGCTGTGTGGATACCACTTTCACCATTTTTCTGCCAGTTTTATGAAACTGATTTTTTTTTAAATCAGAATCAAATATTTTTATTTTCCAGAAATGTAGGGAACTGAAAAAAAAATTGGTGCTTTTAAGTTTTACTAGTGGAAACTTTCCCATTTTTAGCACATTATCAGAAACATTTTGGTTTGCTTTCTCACAAATTTTCATTATTACTCTACTATGCCTTATTTGATAGGCTTCAAATTTTGAAAGCTTGTATAATGGATCTTGGACAAGATTCATGTCACTATCTGCACGTGTGGATCCCTGGAACACCATGTGTGGATCCCTGGAACACCATGTGTGGATCCCTGGAACACCATGTGTGGATCCCTGGAACACCACGTGTGGATCCCTGGAACACCATGTGTGGATCCCTGGAACACCACATGTGGATCCCTGGAACACCATGTGTGGATCCCTGGAACACCATGTGTGGATCCCTGGAACACCATGTGTGGATCCCTGGAACACCATGTGTGGATCCCTGGAACACCATGTGTGGATCCCTGGAACACCATGTGTGGATCCCTGGAACACCATGTGTAGATCCCTGGAACACCATGTGTGGATCCCTGGAACACCATGGTGGATCCCTGACACCATTAGGATCCCTGAACACATGTGTGGATCCTGGAAACCATGTGTGGATCCCTGGAACACCATGTGTGGATCCCTGGAACACCATGTGGTCCTGAACATCATGTGGATCCCTGGAACACCATGTGTGGATCCCTGGAACACCATGTGTTGGCACATGTGGATCCTGGACACCATGTGTGGATCCCTGGAAACCCATGAGTGGCACCATGTGTGGATCCATGGAACACCATGTGTGGATCCCTGGACCCATGTGTAGATCCCTGGAACACCATTGTAGATCCTGGAACACCATGTGTGGACCTGGTAACACCATGTGTGGATCCTGGAACACCATGTTGACCTGAACACCATGTGTGATCTGGAACACCATGTGTGGATCCCTGGTAACACCATGTGTGGATCCTGGAACACCATGTTGTGGATCCTGGAACACCATGTGTGGATCCTGGAAACACCATGTGTGAATCCCTGAACACCATGTGTGGATCCTGGAACACCATGTGGATCCCTGGAACACCATGTGTGGATCCACTGGAACACAGTGTGGATCCCTGGAACACCATTTGTGGATCCTGGAACACCATGTGTGATCCCTGAACACCTGTTGGATCCCTGACACCAGTGTGGATCCCTGGAACACCATGTGTGGATCCTGAACACATGTTGGATCCCTGGAACACCATGTGTGGGATCCTGGAACATCCATGTTGGATCCCTGGAACACCATGTGTGGATCCTGGAACATCCATGTGTGGATCCAGGAACATCATGTGTGATCCCTGGACACCATGTTGGATCCCTGGAAAACCATGTAGTGATTCCCTGGAACACATTGTTTGGATCCTGGAACACCACGTGTGGATCTATACACCATGTGTGATCCCTGGAACACACGTGTGGATCCCTGAACACCACGGTGGATCCCTGGAACACCACGTGTGGATCCCTGGAACACCACGTGTGGATCCCTGGAACACCACGTGTGGATCCCTGGAACACCACGTGTGGATCCCTGGAACACCATGTTACATAAGCTCCTCTAAAGAGCTTCACAATATTAACTCTGGTGTATTCTACTTAGAATAAATTGAACATGTTTAAAGAAGTCTGTGGAAGAAATTGTGTTTCTTTATGCATTATTTTGCTGTGATGCTGGCGAGGGGCCTTTGACCCAAGGAATTGGATCAAGAGCCCTTTCTTAGATCGGATTTAAATATTGGTCTCTATGAAAGGTTTGAATTAGGTTTTAGCTGAGGATGTTCTAATTTACAATTTTGATTGAAGAACCTTGAATATTGGTTTCCACATGATAGTGTAAAATGCTTCTTCTAAGTTCTTGAAAAATATTATGATATATTTAATTTTATTTACTCAACTTACTGCACTTTTCCATCGTGTTGCATAGAGACACAGACTCTGAATATGGTTTGATATACCTTCGTAGGATCTTGCAACAGCCGAAATGCATCTAGTGTTGAGTAGGACTAGTCCCTAATGGAGATTGCTTTATAATAAATCCACCTTGTACGTCTACATCATGTACTCCAAGAGTATAGTATTTACTTATATCGCTGAAAAATTAGTGATATTTAAGTGTCATCTGTTTTATGTTACGAGCCTTCTATGTTTCATGGTTACCTAGAAAATTATCCAGTGATTGCGTTGTCTAAACATTCTAGAGATGTTAAGGAGGAGTAGGTTGTCTTACTTTGTCATGAGAAATAGAGTAGTAGTAGTAATAGGAACACGGTTATAGTATGCCTTCAGATGATTAATATGGCAAACCTTTTAAGAGTTGCTTCGCCCAAGCGTGCGTACTAAGTAATTTACGTCACTCAGTTTTGTTTACTACTTTGGGACCATCATACTCAGCTTACAGAACATGACCTGGTACTAGTTCCTGAGCGATCACTTGCTCTCAAATACCGATAAACATCTTGCTTATCATACTACCATTTTTTTTTATGTTTGAGCTGCAACTTCTTTATTTTTTTTATTGCTGCTTGCTCTGTAGCAGTTTGGGAATGCTGTTGCTTTAGTGATGGTGAGGTACTTTAAGATAAATTAGACTTTCCATTCCATGTTTTTTTTTATTATTAGCACATCGGCCGTCTCCCACCAAGGCAGGGTGGCCCGAAAGAGAAAAACTTTCACTATCAATCACTCCATCACTATCTTGCTCGATGCATGCTTATACTACAGTTATAAAACTGCAACATTAACATCCCTCCTTGAGAGTGCAGACAATGTTCTTCTCATCACCAGAACTCAAGTCCGGCCTGCCGGTTTCCTTGAATCCCTTCATAAATATTACCCTACTCACAATCCAACAACACGTCAAATCCTAAAACCATTTGTCTCCATTCGCTTCTAACACGCTCACACATGCTTGCTAGAAGCCCAAGCCCCTCGCACACAAAAACCTCCTTAACACCCTCCCTCTAACCTTTCCTAGGCCGACCTCTACCCCGCCCTCCCTCCACTACAGATTTGAATACACTCGATGTCATTTTATTTCGTTCCAGCCTCTCTACATGTCAGAACCATCTCAACAACCACTGTTCAGCCCTCTCGATAATAATTTCGGTAATTCCAAACCTCCTAATTTCAGAACTACGAATTCTCTGCTTTATATTCACACCACACATTGCCCTCAGAAATGACATCTCCACTGCCTCCAGCCTTCTTCTTATTGCAATATTCACCACCCATGCTTCACACCCATATAAGAATGCTGATATAACTATACTCTCATACATTCACTTCTTTGCTTCCTTTGACAAAGTTCTATGTCTCCACAGACTCCTCAGTGCACCACTCACCTTTTTCCCCTCGTCAATTGTATGATTCACCTCATTTTTCATAAACCCATCTGCTGACACATCCACTCCTAAATATCTGAATACATTCACCTCCTCCATACTCTCTCCTTCCAATCTGATGTCCAATCTTTCGTCACCTAATCTTTTTGTAATCCTCATCGCCTTATTCCTATATTCACTTTTAATTATCTTCTTTTACATGCCTTACCAAATTCATCCATCAATCTCTGCAACTTCTCTTCAGAATCTCCCAAAAGCAGTGTCATCAGCTAAGAGCAACTGTGACAACTCCCACTTTGTGTTTGATTCTTTATCTTTTATCTCCACGTCTCTTGCCAAGACCCTCGCATTTACTTCTCTTACAACCCTATCTATAAATATATTGAACAACCACGGTGACATCACACATCCTTGTCTAAGGCCTACTTTTACCGGGAAAAAATCTCCCTCTCTCCTACATACTCTAACCTGAGCCTCACTATCATCATAAAAACTCTTCACTGCTTTCAGTAAGCTACCTCCTACACCATACACCTGCAACATCTGCCACATTGCCCTCATATTCACCCTGTCATACGCCTTTTCCAAAATCCATAAATGCCACAAAAACCTCTTTACCCTTATCCAAATAATGTTCACCTATATGTTTCACTGTAAACACTTGGTCTACACACCCCCTACCTTTCCTAAAGCTTCCTTGTTCATCTGCTATCCTACTATCCGTCTTACTCTTAATTCTTTCAATAATAACTGTACCATACACTTTACCAGGTATATTCGAAAGACTTATTCCCCTCTAATTTTTGCACTCTCTTTTATCCCTTTTGCCTTTATACAAAGGAACTATGCATGCTCTCTGCCAATCCCTAAGTACCTTACCCTCCTCCATACATTTATTAAATAAGAGCACCAGCCACTCCAAAACTAACTCCACCTGCTTTTAACATTTCTTTCTTTATCCCATCAATCCCAGCTGCCTTACCCCCTTTCATTCTACCCACTGCCTCACGAACTTCCCCCACACTCACAATTGGCTCTTCCTCACTCCTACAAGATGTTATTCCTTCTTGCCTTATACACGAAATCAGAGCTTCCCTATCTTCATCAACAATTAACAATTCCTCAAAATATTCCTTCCATCTTCCCGATACCTCTAACTCTCCATTTAATATCTCTCCTCTCCTATTTTTTAACAGCCAAATGCATTTGCTCCCTAAGCTTCCTTTACTTATTAATTACTCTCACTCCAAAGCTTTATCTTATTTTCAACAAAATTTGTTGATAACATCTCACCCACTCTCTCATTTGCACTCTTTTTACATTGCTTCATCACTCTCTTAACCTCTCTTTTTCTCGCCATATACTCTTTCCTCCTTGCATCACTTCTACTTTGTTGAAACCTCTCATGTTAACTTTTTCCTCTCCTTACTACTCTCTTTACATCATCATTCCACCAATCGCTCTTCTCCCTCCCACACCCACTTTCCTGTAACCACAAACTTCTGCTGAACACTCTAACACTACATTCTTAAAAATACCAACTGGTCTTGTCTGCTTAAAATAAAGAAGTCGCTCTCTGGTCTTATTGTAACAATATCTGCTCCATGCAGTGCATTTCAAACGTAAAGCATGAGCACAAACAGGAAACCACCAAGGTACAAATTTCTGAGAATGTCTGCCCGAGGTTTGGGGTATAGAATGAGAAGCCGGGGTTAATTAAAACTGAGGTCGAAAATAGATGCAACAGCTTATCAATGAAGGACGAAGAGGGGTCTTCACTAATAGCAGTTTGACGCCTGTATAGGTCCCAGTTCCCTCGGTCAAATTGCCAAAGTGGGCTTTGAGAGGTCGAGAATACGAATGGGAAGTAAGGAGGATTGGAAAATGATCACTGTGAAGTAAATATGGGAGTACAGACCAGGTAAAATCTAGTACAGTTGACGATGAGTAAACCAAGAGAGCGTTACAGCGTCAGCTTCTGATTTATGGCTAAGTTATATACCAGGGCATAAAAAAGTAACTTATTCCGTAAAAGTACTTCTGAAAGGCAAATAAATTATCTAAAGCAATCAAGGATATCTGCAAAACTAGTTACTGATTAGTAACGGACTTAATATTACAAGAAAAGCTGAAAAGGATATAAAAACATATGTACTATTTATTGGAACATTCAAACTCAATGTATCAGCTGAGTGTTCTTGTGGACATGAATTGTAACCTATGATACTCTTTAGTTTCATGTAGCGAGTCATTTGAGTAATGAGAAAAATCGGGGAAGACTTCTAACGCGGCACGAAATGAGAAAAAGGCATCTCCTATCATTGTTGGGACAGAATTTTTGGCACCAATATTTAGCGGTAAAGGGACATGAAACAGCAATATCTTGCTTACAAATGTAAATAGAAGAATAGCTGACCACTCATAATTTTTGTGCTGTTGATCTCTATACAGTGAAATGATGACTTAATGTTTATTTCAAAGAAAATAGGTACAAGTAGCACATATAGAGTCAAATGAATATTTTACACCACTTCGAAGTTGCTTCAATGTTGACGCGTAATCCTGGCTAAACCCACTTTAAGGCCCAGGTTAACTAGTAAAGATGATAATAAGCAAATTAATATAAACTTTGGGGTACCTAATATTCAGTGAACCTCATAGTAAGAAGTGTAAATTGCTAGGATTTCAAAATGACTGATAATTATGACCACCTTATGCTCAATGACAGATTTTTTTTCTTATCTTTCAGGTTAGCTTGTAAAGTGTTCCATCAACAATATGGCGGAGAGAGAGGTCTGTGAAGGTGCCAACAGATTTTGTGGCATCCCTGGATCATCTGCTAGAGATCATCTTTAGAGTCAACTTCAGGTACTGAAAATGGCCGGAGTGATACAAGACTTACACATTAAAAAAAAAAAAAAAAAAAAAAAAAAAAACAGAAAACACTTGCCAGTAAATGTAAGCTTTTACTTTAATGTATAAGTCTTGTAAGACCGGCTGTTCATATGAAAAACAAAATCACCATCTCCTATCAACATAAGTCTCTTGTAAGTGCTTCCGACAACGATTCTGCTGAGTCAAGGTTTTGTTTCGATGCAATAACCAAATTCGAAAATTGCACTGTAATGTTTAAAAAAAATCCTAGCAATAAGAAAGCAAAATTCACTTCGATTCTTCGTTCACGGTGTATGAAAACAAATTGTAGCAGGCTGTTGTATCGTTAACAGCAAGATGGCGTCCCAGAAGGAAGATGAAAAATATGGCTGCCAAGTTTCTCCATTTTGTTTGTGTTGGTGGTGTGGCAGTTATGTTGCAGCTTGATATTCACAGGCATACAACGGAACTCTGCTGTCAATAATATTGCTATGCTATTACAGAGGAGAAACGGACACTTGTAGAGTCTTCTTCATTCAGCGTATGTAAAGTACATTATGTATAGTCAAAGCTTAAGCCATGTGGGTGATCAGTGAGAACTAGTTTGATGCCTGTAGGCAGTGACCTGGCAGAGAGTGAAGCACTGGCAGTGACCTGGCAGAGAGTGAAGCACTGGCAGTGACCTGGCAGAGAGTGAAGCACTGGCAGTGACCTGGCAGAGAGTGAAGCACTGGCAGTGACCTGGCAGAGAGTGAAGCATTGGCTCACAGTGCCTGTGTTGCCACGACCTACCAACGCAGTGGCAGGAAAACTGAAAACCTACACTAATAATCTTAAAGCTACATTTAGTGACCTGTATGGGAAATTTTCGTATGTAAATATATAACTCTTCGTGAATGTGTGAATGACTGCGTGATAGGTCGTTTGCATGTGAACGTGCTTGTTAACAGAGGAATGCTGACTGCAGCGCTTCCCGCCAGGCTCTTTTCCCCATTACCCACATGACTGGCGATGTGTTGGCCAATGTGTCGAGTTGGGAAGAATTATCAGTTTTTAACAATATTTTCCACTTGTCTGCATATGGTGTTACTAATGATTTATGGCACTTTGTTTTACTAAAGTAACATAAATATATTTAGTTATCTCACCCTTTTTTAAAGGCCTTCTTATCGTGAGAGTAAGCTGCTTGTCGTGATGGTAAGTCTTGTCTGTTCCAGCGTGGGTCAGCTGAACTTTGACAGATAAATCAAACTGTCTAGGCCTCTGCAAGAGGCCTGTTTGATTACCTATTTCACTTCACGTTATTCATGCGAAATCAACTTCTGCACATACTTGAAACTCTTGGGTGTGTCTCGGTATCTTTGCCATCGATTTTTATTGCTTTTAAGAAAGTACAAACCTCAGCACGGCTTTGTTAACCTTCTCATTAATGATTCACTAAGGTCTCTGTGTACTCGGCCTTGTATGGTGTATGCGTTTTTTCCACTGGTGAAGCTGTTTTTTATTTTGATTCTGAGTGATCACGGCTATCCAGCTTCTTCTATTGACGCCTCTTTAAAAGATGCTCTAAGACCTAGGCCTCTCATAGCCCATAATGAATCTTAGACTCTCTCCCCTGCTGTTGTATATATCACCTTATTCACCTGGAAGCAGAAATCTCGATTTTCATATCTGTGTAAAACTTACTTTCACTGAATATTATGTTTGCTTCATTCAGACTAATATCTCGTATTCAATTTTTTTTATTTAGAGTTAATTTTATACATTTATACATTTCCTTATATTTCATTACTACAATTTTTTGTTCTTCTCGTAAAAGGGATGAGTCTCCAACACTCTCTGAAGGCTCAAGACTTCATTTCTTTACAGACTTAAACAGAGGGATACATCTAATGACCTGATCAGAAACATTAACAGTGATAATATTCAGAAAGCTGTGACAGTTAAGCTCAGGTTGATGAAGATTCAATTATTATTATTATAATCATGGGGAGCGCTAAGCCCGTAGGATTATACAGCGCATGTGGGGGGGATAGAAGGTATTCAGGCTCAATTCAGGGAACCGAAGCACAAATCCAATTCCCTAAATCAAGAGCCCCTCACCAGCGTCAAGGAACCTCCCTTCAGGGGTATGAAGACTCAAGAGAGACAACTACACCTTCATATGAAGGAATTAGATAACACGTCATGAGAAACTAGTCGACAGAAACGAAGAAACTGGATGACTGGCGTCTTCGAATTAGACCAGTTTTCCTCAAACTTTTTCCACACTTGCCTGTGCATTAATATCACATTCCCTCACCGTAATATATTCTTGTATAACCTAAGAAAAGTTTCATATAGAAAATTGAACAAAAATAATAAAAAAGCTAATGCAAAATTAAGCCATGTGATATGAATTTAATTAATTATAATAAAATAACATTTAACTAATTTAATCAACTATAACAAATAAATATACAACAAATTAAAATGATAAAGCAAATTGGAATTGACCTACTCACTTTAATCGATGGCCCCCACAGCTGCTTGCTATATCCGCTGCACTGTTGACATGGTTTCTCTCTTTCTTCTTTAATATTGTCGGAGTGAGAAAGATGAGAAAAATACAAATGGAAACAAGACAAAAAAATAATCTTCTTTGTAAGTAGGAATTCTTTTGAATCGCTAATTCAAACTGAAGATAACACTGATGATTTGTATTGAAGACTTGAACTATTAACACAAGTCATTTGACCCCTCAGTTAGAAGTCTCTCCTCACTCAACACTAGGTGTGAAGAACTCTGATCTAAATAACTAGGAATGATGTTACTAGAAGACTGAGATGATGGAACTGGAATACTGGCATGATGGACCATATGACGGAACGAGACGACAGATTTTATTTGTGCAACTAAAAGATTAGCATGATGGAACTAGAAAACTAGACTTATGGAGCTAAAAGACTGGCATGGTGGAACTAGAAGAAATTCATGATGGAACTGGAAGACTGGCATGAAGGAACTAATGACTGGCATGATGTAACTCCATGACTGGTATGATGGAACTATGTGACTGGCATGATGGAACGACGTGAATGTCATGATGGAACTACATGACTGACATGTTGGAACTAGATGTATTGAGAAATGGTTCACCAGCTAAGTTTATAGTTTAAATATAGGGAAACCTTATCTTAGAAAGACAGCTCATTGCCTGCACAGCCGCCCCGGCAGACGAGGTCTTGAGAAGCTGTCGAAATCACTTCACAACGGGCTGTAAAAGATCATATTATGCTAATAATAAATTACCCCTAGGGGGTGTTATGTCAGCGTATTTCATTCACCGATGGCATGACGTACGTACTTGTGTGGACTCAAAAGTCCACACCTCACTGCCGACCATAGGTCGATTACAAACTCCTTGCGACACAAGAACTGCACAGTCTCCCGTACTACAAGAAATCTATAACCCACCTTGCTCTTGTAGCGTGAGCTGTGGTGTTCTTCACACCCTCGACAGGTATCGGTGACTTGATAGAAGCTGAAGTGTCCTTGGATGTCCACGTCTTCCATAGTCTAGGAATATGCACACTGGTACACTATATTCCACAAGATTTGTCTTTATTGTTCCCAATCTTATCAGTGAAGAAGCTGATCACACTTCTCTGTAAGTGTTTATTGTGTTTTGTGAGACACTTTGTTCACAATAATGCACAGATCAGTTTTCTTTGTCGGTTATCCTGGCATCAGTGTGACTCTCAGTAGAGTCAAAAGTAATCTGAAGACGCCACAGCCTCCTACACAGTCACTGCCTCTAACACAAAGGAAAAGCTGACCTAGTACTTTTTCTTCCTTGCCAAATTTCCTCGATGAAGCAAAGCAGAATGTTTGATTCTTGCTGTCTTGAGCATAGACAACAATGTACACTATCTTTACCATGGTAATAAAGTGGGAGCAGGGTTTTCCTTAATTGTCCTGCTAAGGTAAGAGTTCGACTGTCTTTTATTAAACTAAACTTTGCGACACTGGACTTGGCAAGGAGCGGCGGTCACTTGACCACGTCGCATACTCGTACTGCATCTGGGATCATTACTTGCTGTAGCAGTAAACAAAATGCTTGCCCCTTCTGAAAAGGCTGGATCCCTCAGGGCTGAAAGGGGCTGAAAGGGGCTGAAGGGGCTGAAGGGGCTGATACCCCCCTCCTGGAGAAAATTTTTCCACAGGATGACTGATATGATGAAACTACATGACTGACACGCTGGAACAACATGTCTGGTATGATGGAACTAGATGACTGACATGATAGAACTACATGACTGGCATGATAAAACTAGATGACTGTTATGATGGAAGTAGATGGATGGCATGATGGAAGTAGATGGATGGCATGATGGAAGTAGATGTATGGCATGATGGAAGTAGATGGATGGCATGATGGAAGTAGATGTATGGCATGATGGAAGTAGCATATCAGTGGTACTCAATGTCGACAAGATAATGAATTAGACTCAAGTGCAACATCTGGGTATCTTTATTTGTAGAAGTTTCGCCGTCCATTGCGTTATCAATACATTACATGGACGAAATATGAAGACAAGAAAGCTACCCAGATGCTGCACATGTGTCAAATTCATCATCTCGTTAATACTGAATACCACTGATATAAAACTTGTTAGACACTGGAACATCATTGACTCTTGATACAATGGACACCACCACAACCTCCTTGCTACTACTTGTTCCAGGGATGAATCTACTATGAAACTATTGAAACTTAAGCTTCAGGGCCTCTAATCCCGGAGGGGCCCCAGAAGCGACCTTAGTACACAATGCTTAAAAATTTAGGGTCTTCTGTATGAAATGTGATTTATAAATAATAATAATAATAATAATAATAATAATAATAATAATAATAATAATAATAATAATAATAATAATAATAATAATAATAATAATAATAATAATAATAATGATAATAATAATAATATGTGTAATCAATACAAAATATTTAAAATAAAAATTAAAATGTTATTAAAGTGTCATGTAGGCTAGCCGTTGCTGCTTGCGGTGACCCAATAACAGGTCAAGCCGAACTCTTTGGTATAACCTACTTCCACTTGGGAGTCCCGATTACCACTGACAGTGTCTTCGTTTGCTCATAACCTGGTCCTAGGCTGAGGGACTGATTACTGCATCTTCCAACCTCTGATGTATATATTTTAACTGTCTTCATATTATGTCTGCGTAATGTATTGGTAAAGCCACTGGGTGGCGAAAAGTGTACAAGAAAAGATACCAAGATGTTGCATATATCTAATACATTATGCTAATGGTAGTAAACAACTGGCGTAATGGAAGTACACGGCTAGCATGTTAGAAGATGATGACTTACATGATGAAGTGAACGACTGGCATGATACAACTGACCGACGGGTATAATGAAACCGGACAGTAGGCATGAAAGAACTAGACAGTAGGCATGAAAGAACTGGACAGTATGTTTGAAAGAACTGGACAGTATGTTTGAAAGAACTGGACAGTAGGCATGAAAGAACTGGACAGTAGGCATGAAAGAACTGGACAGTAGGCATGAAAGAACTGGACAGTAGGCATGAAAGAACTAGACAGTAGGCATGAGAGAACTGGACAGTAGGCATGAAAGAATTGGACAGTGGTCATGAAAGAACTGGACAGCAGGCATGAAAGACCTGGACAGTAGGCATGAAAGAACTGGACAGCAGGCATGAAAGAACTGGACAGTAGGCATGAAAGAACTGGGCAGTAGGAATGAAAGAACTGGACAGTAGGCATGAAAGTGGACAGTAGGCATGAAAGAGCTGGACAGTAGGCATGAAAGAACTAGACAGTAGTCATGAAAGAACTGGAGAGTAGGCATGAAAGAACTGGACAGTAGGCATGAAAGAACTGGACAGTAGTCATGAAAGAACTGAACAGTAGTCATGAAAGAACTGGATAGTAGGCATGAAAGAACTGGACAGTAAGTATGAAAGAACTGGACATTAGACATGAAAGAATTGGACAGTAGGCATTAAAGAACTGGACAGTAGGCATGAAAGAAGTGGACAGCAGTCATGAAAGAACTGGACAGTAGGCATGAAAGAACTGGACAGTAGGCATGAAAGAACTGGACAGTAAGCATGAAAGAACTGTACAGAAGGCATGAAAGAACAAGGCATTACCCATGAAAGAACTGGACAGTAGGCATGAAAGAACTGGACAGTAGGCATGAAAGAACTGGACAGCAGGCATGAAAGAACTGGACAGTAGGCATGAAAGAACTGGACATTAGGCATGAAAGAACTGGACAGTAGGCATGAAAGAACTGGACAGTAGCAATGAAAGAACTGGACAGCAGGCATGAAATAACTGGACAGTAGGCATGAAAGAACTGGGCAGTAGGAATGAAAGAACTGGACAATAGGCATGAAAGTGGACAGTAGGCATGAAAGAACTGGACAGTAGGCATGAAAGAACTGGACAGCAGGCATGAAAGAACTGGAGAGTAGGCAAGAAAGAACTGGACAGTAGGCATGAAAGAACTGGACAGTAGGCATGAAAGAACTGGACAGTAGTCATGAAAGAACTGGACAGTAGTCATGAAAGAACTGGATAGTAGGCATGAAAGAACTGGACAGTAGGTATGAAAGAACTGGACATTAGATATGAAAGAATTAGACAGTAGGCATTAAAGAACTGGACAGAAGGCATGAAAGAAGTGGACAGCAGTCATGAAAGAACTAGACAGCAGTCATGAAAGAACTGGACAGTAGGCATGAAAGAACAGGACAGTAGGCATGAAAGAACTGGATAGTAGGCGTGAAAGAACAAGACTGTAGTCATGAAAGAACTGGACAGTAGGCATGAAATAACTGGACAGTAGGCATGAAAGAACTGGACAGTAGGCATGAAAGAACTGGACAGTAGGCATGAAAGAACTGGACAGTAGGCATGAAAGAACTGGACAGTAGGCATGAAGGATCTGGACAGTAGGTATGAAAGAACTGGACAGTAGGCATGAAAGAACTGGACAGTAGGCATGAAAGAACTGGACAGTAGGTATAAAAGAACTGGACATTAGATATGAAAGAATTAGACAGTAGGCATTAAAGAACTGGACAGAAGGCATGAAAGAAGTGGACAGCAGTCATGAAAGAACTAGACAGCAGTCATGAAAGAACTGGACAGTAGGCATGAAAGAACTGGACAGTAGGCATGAAAGAACTGGATAGTAGGCGTGAAAGAACAAGACTGTAGTCATGAAAGAACTGGACAGTAGGCATGAAATAACTGGACAGTAGGCATGAAAGAACTGGACAGTAGGCATGAAAGAACTGGACAGTAGGCATGAAAGAACTGGACAGTAGGCATGAAAGAACTGGACAGTAGGCATGAAGGATCTGGACAGTAGGTATGAAAGAACTGGACAGTAGGCATGAAAGAACTGGACAGTAGGCATGAAAGAACTGGACAGTAGGCATGAAAGAACTGGACAGTAGGCATGAAAGAACTGGACAGTAGGCATGAAAGAACTGGACAGTAGGCATGAAGGATCTGGACAGTAGGTATGAAAGAACTGGACAGTAGGCATGAAAGAACTGGACAGTAGGCATGAAAGAACTGGACAGTAAGCATGAAAGAACTGGACAATAGGCCTGAAAGAACTGGACAGTAAGCACGAAAGAACAAGACAGTAGTCATGAAAGAACTGGACAGTAGTCATGAAAGAACTGGACAGTAGGCATGAAAGCACTGGACATTAGGCATGAAAGAACTGGACATTAGGCATGAAAGAACTGGACAGTAGGCATGAAAGAACTGGACAATAGGCATGAAAGAACTGGACAGTAGTCATGAAAGAACTAGACAGTAGGCATGAAAGAACTGGACAGTAGACATGAAAGAACTGGACAATAGGCATGAAAGAACTGGACAGTAGTCATGAAAGAACTGGACAGTAGGCATGAGAGAACTGGACAGTAGGCATGAAAGAACTGGACAGTAGTGATGAAAGAACTGGACAGTAGGCATGAAAGAACTGGACAGTAGGCATGAAAGAACTGGACAGTAGGCATGAAAGAACTGGACAGTAGACATGAAGGAACTGGACAGTAGGCATGAAAGAACTGGACAGTAGGCATGAAAGAACTGGGCAGTAGGCGTGAAGGAACTGGACAGCAGGCATGAAAGAACTGTACAGTAGGCATGAAAGAACTGGACAGTAGGCATGAAAGATCTGGACAGTAGGCATGAAAGAAATGGATAGTAGGCATGAAAGAACTTGACAGTAGGCATGAAAAAACTGGACAGTAGGTATGAAAGAACTGGAGAGTAGGCATGAAAGAACTGGACAGTAGGCATGAAGGAACTGGACAGTAGGCATGAAAGAACTGGACAGTAGGCATGAAGGAACTGGACAGTAGGCATGAAAGAACTGGACAGTAGGCATGAAAGTACTGGACAGTCGGCATGAAGGAACTGGACAGTAGGCATGAAAGAACTGGACAGTGGGCATGAAAGAACTGGACAGTAGGCATGAAGGAACTGAACAGTAGGCATGAAAGAACTTGACAGTAGGCATGAAAGAACTGGACAGTAGGAATGAAAGAACTGGACAGTAGGCATGAAAGAACTGGACAGTAGGCAGGAAAGAACTGGAAAGTAGGCATTAAAGAACTGGACAGTAGGCATGAAGGAACTGGACAGTAGGAATGAAAGAACTGGACAGTAGGCATGAAAGAAGTGGACAGTAGGCATGAAGGAACTGGACAGTAGGCATGAAAGAACTGGACAATAGACATGAAAGAACTGGACAGTAGGCATGAAAGAACTGGACAGTAGGCATGAAAGAACTGGAAGTAGGCATGATAAAACTGGACAGTAGGCATGAAAGAATTGGACAGTAGGTATGAAAGAACTGGACAGTAGGCATGAAAGAACTGGACAGTAGGCATGAAAGAACTGGACAGTAGGCATGAAAGAACTGGACAGTAGGCTTGAAAGAACTGGACAGTAGGCATGAAAGAACTGGACAGTAGGCATGAAAGAACTGGACAGTAGGCATGAAAGAACTGGACAGTAGGCATGAAAGAACTGGACAGTAGGCATGAAGGATCTGGACAGTAGGTATGAAAGAACTGGACAGTAGGCATGAAAGAACTGGACAGTAGGCATGAAAGAACTGGACAGTAAGCATGAAAGAACTGGACAATACACCTGAAAGAACTGGACAGTAAGCACGAAAGAACAAGACAGTAGTCATGAAAGAACTGGACAGTAGTCATGAAAGAACTGGACAGTAGGCATGAAAGCACTGGACATTAGGCATGAAAGAACTGGACATTAGGCATGAAAGAACTGGACAGTAGGCATGAAAGAACTGGACAATAGGCATGAAAGAACTGGACAGTAGTCATGAAAGAACTAGACAGTAGGCATGAAAGAACTGGACAGTAGACATGAAAGAACTGGACAATAGGCATGAAAGAACTGGACAGTAGTCATGAAAGAACTGGACAGTAGGCATGAGAGAACTGGACAGTAGGCATGAAAGAACTGGACAGTAGTGATGAAAGAACTGGACAGTAGGCATGAAAGAACTGGACAGTAGGCATGAAAGAACTGGACAGTAGGCATGAAAGAACTGGACAGTAGACATGAAGGAACTGGACAGTAGGCATGAAAGAACTGGACAGTAGGCATGAAAGAACTGGGCAGTAGGCGTGAAGGAACTGGACAGCAGGCATGAAAGAACTGTACAGTAGGCATGAAAGAACTGGACAGTAGGCATTGAAAGAACTGGACAGTAGGCATGAAAGAAATGGATAGTAGGCATGAAAGAACTTGACAGTAGGCATGAAAAAACTGGACAGTAGGTATGAAAGAACTGGAGAGTAGGCATGAAAGAACTGGACAGTAGGCATGAAGGAACTGGACAGTAGGCATGAAAAGAACTGGACAGTAGGCATGAAGGAACTGGACAGTAGGCATGAAAGAACTGGACAGTAGGCATGAAAGTACTGGACAGTAGGCATGAAGGAACTGGACAGTAGGCATGAAAGAACTGGACAGTGGGCATGAAAGAACTGGACAGTAGGCATGAAGGAACTGAACAGTAGGCATGAAAGAACTTGACAGTAGGCATGAAAGAACTGGACAGTAGGAATGAAAGAACTGGACAGTAGGCATGAAAGAACTGGACAGTAGGCAGGAAAGAACTGGAAAGTAGGCATTAAAGAACTGGACAGTAGGCATGAAGGAACTGGACAGTAGGAATGAAAGAACTGGACAGTAGGCATGAAAGAAGTGGACAGTAGGCATGAATGAACTGGACAGTAGGCATGAAAGAACTGGACAATAGACATGAAAGAACTGGACAGTAGGCATGAAAGAACTGGACAGTAGGCATGAAAGAACTGGAAGTAGGCATGATAAAACTGGACAGTAGGCATGAAAGAATTGGACAGTAGGTATGAAAGAACTGGACAGTAGGCATGAAAGAACTGGACAGTAGGCATGAAAGAACTGGACAGTAGGCATGAAAGAACTGGACAGTAGGCTTGAAAGAACTGGACAGTAGGCATGAAAGAACTGTACAGTAGGCATGAAAGAACTGTACAGTAGGCATGAAAGAACTGGACATTAGCCATGAAAGAACTGGACAGTAGGCATGAAAGAACTGGACAGTAGGCATGAAAGAACAAGACAGTAGTTCATGAAAGAACTGGACAGTAGTCATAGTCATGAAAGTACTGGGCAGTAGGCAAGAAAGAATTGAAATGCTGCCTAGTATGGGCCAACAGGCCTCCTGCAGTGTTCCTTCTTTCTTATGTTCTTATGTTCTAACGAAAGAACTGAACGACCGACATGAAAGAACTGAACGACCGACATGAAAGAACTGAACTACTGACATGAAAGAGCCGAACCACTGACATGAATAAACTGGACGACTGGCCTGGAAGAACTGAATGACTGACATGAAAGAAATGAACGTCTGACATGAGAGAACTAAATGATTGACATGAGAAACCTGAACGGCTGACATGAAAAAACTGGGCGACTTACATGTTAGAACTGGGCGACTTTCATGAGAGAACTGGGTGACTTACATGAGAGAACGAGATGACTTACATGAGAGAACTGGACGACTTATATGAGAGAACGAGATGACTTACTTGAGAGAACTGGACGACTTTCATGAGAGAACTGGGTGACTTACATGAGAGAACGAGATGACTTACATGAGAGAACTGGACGATTTACATGAGAGAACGAGATGACTTACTTGAGAGAACTAGACGACTTTCATGAGAAAACTGGACGACTTACATGAGAGAACTGGACGACTTATATGAGGGAACTGGGCGACATATCTTCACTTACCAGTTACACACCGTCACTCATCAGTTATACACTGTCACTCGCCAGTTACACACCGTCACTCACCAGTTACACACCGTCACTCTCAAATTACACACCGTCACTCACTAGTTACACACTGTCACTCACCAGCCACACAATCACCCATCACACACTCACCAGCTACACACACACACACTGTCCCTCACCCATCACACACTGTCACTCACCAGCCACACAATCACCCATCACACACTCACCAGCTACACACACACACTGTCCCTCACCCATCACACACTGTCACTCACCAGCCACACACTGTCCATCACTCGTCACATACTAACCTTTACAAGTCACATGCCGTCACTCACCCATTACACGGTTCACTGCCATCTAGTAAGTGACAGAGACGCATCACCGAGGTTGCAAGTATTATTTCTCACCTCGCTCACTCACCATTATTTTTCATCTCGCTCACTCACCATTATTGCTCACGTCCTCGCTCACTCACTAAGATTTCCTGCACCTGAAAACTTCTTCCACTTCAAGAAGTCTTTAATCCTTAACAACATAAAATCTTCCTCTTACTCCAGCTGACAAAATCAGATACGCACCATAGGATCAGCTAATTAGTCAAGAGTTCCTGGCTGTCGTCTAGCAGGACATCTGCGCCCGTGCTCTGGAGACCGGACGGAGCATTATTAGCCTCAGTATCGCTGAACAGGTTTCTAAGTTATCAGGTATTTACATTATTTTTAATAATGCCTCAGATTTTATATATGTCTCAGACAGTGGAAGTAATGATTGCTCTCCTACACTCATCCCCTACCCTCCTCAGGTGCAAGGATTCAATACTGCTGCCCTCACAAGCTTCGCCATGAAATGAGTCAGGTAACCCTTGACAACCCTCCTCTTTCCTTGGCAGCTATTAATTAGTCTCCTCTCTCTTCTCGTTCCCCTTAGTTTCCCGTCACTGGCAACACACTGCCTTTCTCTGCTCAGACTTCAGAGACAATTACAATACAGTCACATTGACAAACATCGAATAGCAATGCCCAGAGATGATCTTCGAGTATCCCCTTCGAAAATGATGACATTCTACAGGGCCTTCATACAGATCTGAAACGCACAAACATGAGGCTCTGATCACAATTAAAAATTACTTTCATTAATATCCCTGCTTAATGATAATGGTTTTGCTACTTTTGCACAGCCTGTGACTCTCAAAATTACCACACGTCTTACTGACAGCGATACTCATCAATTTACCACACAAATCCCTGAATAACACCATACGTTTACGAATTCATAGTTACTTTTCTGACTTCCATTATTCATTGAAGCCCACTGCTTTCTTATTCAGTTTTACTACTGTTAGTAAATACAATGACTGTAACAATCGAATATTAGTGGATTTATAAGATACCGATGAAAACCTCAATGTGTTGACTTCCAAGTTTTCCTTTGAATTTATTTATTAACCAGAACTTAAACTATGCAGCTGTTTGAAAAATGGTTTGGAAAATCGTCAAAATGATAAGACACTTGCTCAACATTTGGGACTCTTTATTCTGGAAACGTTTCGCCAACCGGTGGCTTCTTCAGTCCAGTGCGGAAAAGCGGGAAGATGAGGTGTTTTTGGTAATCAGTCCATAAGTCTGCAGTCGATGTGTCCAGTCCATCAGTCTTGGTTGGCGAAACTTCCAGAATAAAATATCCCAAGTGTTGCAAAAGTGTCTTATTTTTATATCATAGTCGTACTTCTTATTAACAGCTGTGTACAGTGACAGTCATCTGACTCCTATCATGAGGTGTAATACAATGGAACATCGGGTATAAGAGGTACATGTTTGTGGAGAAATTTTCTACTGGGGGGGGTATCAGCCCCCTTCAGCCACTTTCAGCCCCTTTCAGCCCTGAGGGGCCCAGCCCTCTCAGAATGGGCAAGCATCTTGTTTACTGCTACAGCAAGTAATTGATCCTAGATGCAGTATGAGTATGCGACGTGGTCAAGCAACCGACGCTCATTGCAAAGTCCAGTGTTGCAAAGTGTAGTTTAATAAAAGACAGTCCATCTCTTACCTTAGCAGGACAATTAAGGAAAATCCTGCTCCCACTTTATTACCATGGTAAAGATAGTGTACATTGTTGTCTATGCTTAAGACAGCAAGAATCAAGCATTCTGCTTTGTTTCATAGAGGAAGTGGCAAGGAAGCAAATAGTACTAGATCAGCTTTTCCTTTATATTGAGAGGCATGGAGCGGCATAGGGTGCTGTGAGGTCAGATTACTTTTGACTCTACTGAGAGTCACACTGATGCCAGGATAACCAACAAAGAACACTGATCCATGCATTAGTGTGAACAAAGTGTCTCACAAAACACAATAAACAGAGAAGTGTGATCAGCTTCTCAGTGATATGATTGCGAACAATAAAGACAAATCTTGTGGAACATAGTGTACCAGTGTGCGTATTCCTAGACTATGGAAGATGTGGACATCCAAGGACACTTCAGCTTCTATCAAGTCACCGATACCTGTCGAGGGTGTGAAGAACACCATAGTTCACGCTAAAAGAGCAAGGTAGGTTACAGATTTCTTGTATGGCGGGGGACTGTGCAGTTCTTGTGTCACAAGGAGTTTGTAGTCGACCTATAGCCGGCAGTGAGTGGCGGACTTTTGAGTCCACACAAGTATGTACATCAGCCATCAGTGAATGAAATATGCTGACATAACACCACCTAGGGGTAATTTATCACACATAACATAATATAATCTTTTACAGCCCATTGTGAAATGGATGATACAGCTTCTCAAGACCTCGTCTGCAGGGGCAGCTGTACAGGCGATGAGCTGTCTTTCTAAGCTAAGTTTTCCCTATCTTTAAACTTATCTGGTAAACCATTTCTCAACAGTTTGGTCGTGCTCGAACTGGATAAAGGCCACACCGTGGTCCAAATATGTTGTACTACAGTGTACAAATAACCTGCGAGCCAAAGTCCTTCGAAAAAAGTTGTAAATCTAGTGTTTTACAATATAATCAGTATAAATGAGTCCCTCCAGACTCAATCACAGAGAATGGGCAGCCAAAAGAAAACGGGCGCTCTCCTAGCGTTCACCCAAAGAAAACGGAAGCTGGGTGACTCACCCAACAAGAAAACGGGGGATGGCACACGGCATCTACTGCTCCAGCTGGAGAAACGCTGACGACAGCAGTAACCCAACTGATATTCAGCTTGTTTGAGTGTATATTCACATAGTGTTTATAATGTTTATAGACAGAGATTAAGAGACGAGATTGTGTTTAAGTTTCTTATGGATATAGTTGTTATATTAAAGGAAACTATATATAAAATGTAAGCTTTCATATATATATTAACAGTGACATTCATATATGTGTAAGTAATATTCACGTGTGATTTACAGTTATACAGTGACATTTATAGTGTATAGTGAATGAAGTGTATAACATCGTTATTTACGATTAATCATCGTGGTCAGGCCGACACAGCAAACAATCCATAAACACCAGCCACATGTACTTTGTACCCTTCATGGTCATTGACCCTGAGGTTAAGCTTAGTGGATCAGTAGTGTCAGACTCGATTATTGCTGACTTAAGCATAACAAAAACTCAGCTGTTAGGTAAGACACATATGCAACAGTTGGGCATCTTTATTATGAAACGTTTCGCCTACACAGTAGGCTTCTTCAGTCGAGTACAGAAAAGTTGATAGAAGCAGAAGATACTTGAAGACGATGTAATCAGTCCATCACCCTTAAAGTTTTGAGGTGGTCAGTCTCAACATCTGAGTTCTTACCTCTTCTAGTGACCTACGTCTCACCTCTTGGCGCTATATAAAGCTCCATCCTGTCACTTCATCTCCATATTGTTTCATACTATGGAACAATGCTCTTCTCCAGACTGAGGGACTGACCACCTCAAAACTTTAAGGGTGATGGACTGATTACATCGTCTTCAAGTATCTTCTGCTTCTATCAACTTTTCTGTACTCGACTGAAGAAGCCTACCGTGTAGGCGAAACGTTTCATAATAAAGATACCCAACTGTTGCATATGTGTCTTACCTAACAACCTGTCGGTATTTTATACCATTTTAAAGTTCAAAAACTCAGCTGTTTATAGCAGTACAGTGTTTTCTAAACACCCAAAGTGGGGTGCTAGAATTTTCAGTATACTATTAAAATGGCTTGTTTGAAAACTCAGTTTCAGTCTTTACAGACTAAGATTACACAATTAGAAAATCTAATTTCAGTCTGTATATGATTAACTCAAGATACAAACATAGATTTTGATGATCTTGAGGTCAAATTTGAATTACTTACACAATGTCTGGAAATAATTCAGACTATACACATTATGAAAAGGAATTTCTTGAATCAGATCTATCTGAGGATGAAATTAAAAATGTTTTGGATACTTTTAGTATCAACAATTAAGGTGGACAGGAGTACAGGCTATCTGCCGCAAAATTTCTGTCACAAAAGACCTACTGTAACTAATGGTCAAACACCTGTTACACCTGTAACAACATAAGTTCCCATTACCATGCTTACCTACCTTGTCATTACCTATTTTCCAAGGTCATAATTATGAAGAAATTCATTGGGTTTTTTCAATCGATAGTAAATTACAAACTGACTTTAGAGAGTTTACTAAGTTCAATTATCTTAAATTTCTTGTGAATGGAGAACCCTGTGAACTGATTAAGTTATTTCCGGTGGTTAAAGGCAATTATCATATGGCCTTACGTGTCTTAGCAGACAATTATTTTGATGCTGACAAGGCCAGGGTTAAACTGCAGTCTTAATATCAAGCTTGAAGCCACCTAAAACATTGTTTTCAGATTTACAGGCATTTAGAATCACATTAGACAATAGTCTCAGATCTCTAGGTACTAAATATGACCTAAGACAATGTGATTGGCTTATCAGTGGTATTGTACAGGATAAGTTGTCACCACAAACTATTGAACGATTAAATATTATGTTCAATAAACGCTATTTCACTTGTGAAGAAATTAGCAATGGTTTACAAACAATAGTTTCATGCATGCAAGCAACGAGACAAGATGAAAAATCCACAAATCTTGTGGATAACAAACCTTCAACTCAGTATAAAAAAGAGTATACCTACTCCCACAAACCACAGAATGGAAATCCCATATAGGCATTTTATCAAGCTGTGAATACAAACAGACAATAAACAAATGTCAACACAAAAAACGTACTCCAAAATGTGTACTTTGTGACGAACACATTGGGCACAGTATTGTATCAATACCACAACAATGGAGGCACTAAAAAACGTTTTCACAGCTGAAAAGGTGCATAAAGTGTTTAGGTGAACACAAGGGAGGAAAATGCTCACTGAAGAAGTGTTTAAATGCAAGGGTATGCACATACAGCATTATGCCCAAATACTTTTTACTGAACAGTAGAAGACTTCCACAGAATCAGAAAGTCAACAAGCAACACATTAAATGTGAAGATAAGTTTAAAGCAACAGCTCTTCCCGATAGCTCGAGTTGAGTTATCTAATAAATTACACAAAACCAATGTCTAACATTATTTGATAAAGGGCTCATAAGGTCCTTAAATAAAGAACAGTGTTGCAGAAACTGAATAAACAACCCATGGCCAAAGTACAGTTAGATATAGCTGGTTTTTTCCATAATTTCTGTAAACAGATTATTACCTAGCCAGAATCACTGTTGGTCTAGGAAACAGGAAAAAGACAGTAAAGCTGTGGAAGTAGATGATTTGCCTAAGTCGTGCAGATCCAGGGTTTTAAAAGAAACAGTTGCAGCACTGAAAGCAACTAAGGTCAAGTTAGCCTGTCCTGACATACAGAGGGACACAATTAGTCCAATTTATTTTAATCTTTGGGAAAGTGATTATTATCACTGTTTTCTGCAAAATATAGTAAGTAAATATGATGTCACTTGCTGAAAACAGCAGGAGGCCACAAGATATGTGGTCCCATTCCTCCCCAAAGGGGAAAGAAGCTGATATTGATTCAGTGGAAAATGAAACTAGCTACAAGAATAACAGCTGATCATTGTACCAAAGCAAAAATTATCATTACTGGAAGAAATGATAAAACCAGTTGATAAGTTGTGGGGTTTAGGAATGCGATGGGTATTGATGTAATATACCTAGCCCACAAGAGTCTCAGACTTTATAGCCAATATTTGGACACTGTCAAATATAAAGATGGACAGTATTGGGTTAGGTTACCATGGAAATTAATCCACCGAAATCTGCCTAGCAATTATCGCATGGCTTCAGACAAAGAAAGCACAAATCCCATGAGCCCCACGAAGAAATCCAGAGCTACTGACTGTCTATGATAATTTCATACAAAACAGTTGGACAATAAATTCATTGAGGAAGTATCGACGACAAGTTGAAGACAGAAGCTCATTTCTCCCGCACCATGGAGCCAGAAAAGATTCTGAAACCACTCCACTACGTGTGTATATAATTGCAGCTCACGTGCAAATAAAGATGTAGCATCTTAATGACTGTCTGATGACCGGACCCTCACTAACTGAGAAGCTTGTAGAACGTGCTTTTTGAAATTTGGCACAAACCCATATGCCTACTCGGCTATATTTCCAAAGCTTTCATAAGAGTAGACTACTAGAAATAGATAGAGATTAAAACTCGATTCTTGTGGCCTGAAATCCACAGATCCTCAAAGTCCTGTGAAAAAATTTTTCGTTTCAAATCAGTATTATTTGGTGCAACATCCTCTTTCCCTTCATTATTAGAAGCTACCTAAAATACAATTTGAAGAAATCTGAAGTCCCTTTAAAGAAATCTTAAAGAAAAGTTTCTATGTGGACAATCTTCAAGGTACTGTGAATGAAGAGGGATTTTAAATCCTTATACGAGAAGCTAACAAGGAGATGAAAGAAGCAAAAATGCCTCTAAGGATGTGGAATACTAATTCAAAGCAATTAAGGAACTTATCAAAGAAGATTTTCCCTGAAACTGAAATTCTGATTGCAACAATATGCTGAGACTTAATTGAACACACAGGAAGATACTTTGAGTCCAAAAGGATAAACAATAAATCATGCAATACACTCACCAAACGTAGTTTACTGTCAAGTTTTCACAATGTTTTGATCCTCTAGACTCGTTTTCCACCAATACCAAAAGGTAAATACTTATGCAAGATGCTGGAAACCAAAATTGGATGGGATGAGAACTTGCCTCTAGAAATGAGTCAAGCATGGGATGAAAAAATCCAGGGATTTTAAACAACTTCAAAAATTAAATTTCCCAGACAAATAGGTCAAGAGGGGGAAAAAGTATTCATTACATTGTTCTGTGCTGCGTCAACCAAAAGGGTTATGGCGCTGTAGCTTACATGATAATGCTGAAGGAAGACACTAATTACTTCAAAGGCCAGGGTAACAACCCCTTTAAGGTCAGAAAATACCACAATGGAACTGACAGCACTCTATGTAGGTACAAAATTAGCTGTCTATCTCAACAAGTACTGATCATCTCACTAATTAAAAAAACCGTGATCTGGAGTGATAATGAGGCAGTTTTTCCAGTGGTTAAGAAATAATAAGAGTAAGTTGGTCTATGTACAGAACAGGTAGCAGAAATAAAAGAGATGCAGAGGATTATCTCTTTCTCCACGTCTCTACCCCAAGAGAATCCGCCCCGACTGTTGTCACGTGGTGTCCGGCTCAAGAAATTTGTGGATAATAAATTATGGCTCCATGGACCGAACTGGCTCTCTAATGAAAATAACTGGCCTCAGCAAAAAGCTCACATTATGCCAGAAGAAACAGTTTCCTTGAACACAGCAGAAACAAGTTGTATAAACACTGCAGACACAACAGAAATAGTTATTGATGGATCTAAATACTCATCTTTACGTAAACTCTTAAGAGTTACAGCTCTTGTCTTTAAATTTATTAAAGGAATAAAACATGATTATGAATGTCTTAAGCCCATTAAATACTGGGTGAAACTAATACAGAAAGATGTTTTTTTCTCCAGAATATAAATTTCTAGAAACACAAGATAAATCCCCAAGGAAGCCTGTTATGATTAATTCTTTAGGACTTTATCTCGACTCGGAAAAGATTATAAGATGTCGAGGAAGAATTCGTAATTCTTCACTACCTAAAGAAGCCATACATCCAATATTGATCCCCAAGAATCATTGGCTAACAAAACTGATTGTTCAAAACACCCACAGTAACGTGTTACATGGTGGGGTAGCTGACACACTTTGTCATATACGACAATCTTACTGGATACCTCAAGGTAGACAAGTGTGAAAAAAAATAAAGTACTGTATTACTTGTAGTCACTTTCGAAAATCGGTATGTCAGTATCCAGGTCCACCTCCTATCCCTCTGAAAGAGTTTGTCATGTCACTCCATTTGAGGGCGGTGTAGATTACCTGGACCAGTAATTTTAAACCAAAACAGTTGACAAAGTCCCTCAAGGTGTACTCTGTTTGTTCCCTTGTCACAACAGAGGCAGTACAATCAGAAGTAGCCACTGACAGTGAGCTGAAACCTTTATCAAATTTTAAAGTTTGCGCCCGAAGGGCATGTCCGGGCTGATGATTCAAACAATGCAACGAACTTTGTTGCTGGTGCGCTTATATAAGCAAAATCTTTGTCAGCCAGAAGTACAACAGATGCTGAATCACGCAGTTGTCGTTGGAGATACATTCCTCCTAAATCTCCAGGCAACGAATTTATGAAGAAGATCGGCCATTGAAAACGTTTTTTAAGGAAGACTCTTCCTAGTCCGAGAATCGACTTTAAGAATTCTGTACAGTTTTTGACTGAACAGAAAATAGAGTCAACAACAGACCTCTAACTTATGTTACCGATGAACTGGACAATTTAGAAGTTTTTAAAAATCCATCTCATTTACCCCCCTTGGCAGAAGGCTCGAGCCCGTTCCCTCCCATGAATGATAAAGAAATCATAGAGGATCCTACTTATTTCGAACCTGAGCAACTCAGACGTAATTCAAACACCTTATAAAGTGATTGAAACGGTTTGGGGAAAATTTGGGGAAAGACTAACTCACCTCATTGAGAGAACACTTCTATGGAGCTGGTGTTCCTGAAAATCATAAGTCCTTAAGACCTGGTGACATAGTGACTATTGACAACGATGGTCCAAGGTCCCAATGGCCACTTGGAAAAATTGTGACCATATATCCTGATGCAAATGGAATCATCAGGACAGTTGATGTTTTAAGTCAAGGTGTAGTGAATAAGCGGGCAATAAATAAACTAATGCCGTAAGAATTACACAGTGTTGAAAATAAAATTAGTGATTCACCAGAAACCACACAGACTAAAGCTGTTCAGAAAAGGCAAGCAGCAGTGGTGGCGAATGAGAAAATCAGTTAATGTTAAGTGATGAATAGTTCACCTGCAGCGAACCTCTGCTGCCCCCCAGTGTGGAGAAATTTTCTCCAAGAGGGGGTATCAGCCCCCTTCAGCCCCTTTCAGCCCCTTTCAACCCTGAGGGGTCCAGCCCTCTCAGAAGGGGCAAGCATCTTGTTTACTTCTACAGCAAGTAATTGATCCCAGATGCAGTATGAGTATGAGACATAGCCAAGCAACCAACGCTCCTTGCAAAGTGTAGTTTAATAAAAGACAGTCCATCTCTTACCTTAGCAGGACAATTAAGGAAAATCCTGCACCCACTCTATTACCATGGTAAAGATAGTGTACATTGTTGTCTATGCTTAAGACAGCAAGAATCAAACATTTTGCTTTGCTTCATGGAAGAAGTTGCAAGGAAGCAAAAAGTACTAGGTCAGCTTTTTCCTTATGTTGAGGGGCATGGAGCGGCGTTGGGCGCTGTGAGGTCAGATTACTTTTGACTCTACTGAGAGTTACACTGATGCCAGGATAACCAACAAAGAACACTGATCCGTGCATTAGTGTGAACAAAGTGTCTCACAAAACACAATAAACACTTACAGAGAAGTGTGATCAGCTTCTTCACTGATAAGATTGGGAACAATAAAGACAAATCTTGTGGAACATAGTGTACCAGTGTGCATATTCCTAGACTATGGAAGACGTGGACATCCAAGGACACTTCAGCTTCTATCAAGTCACCGATGCCTGTCGAGGGTGTGAAGAACACCATAGTTCACGCTTCAAGAGCAAGGTAGGCTACAGATTTCCTGTAGGGCGGGCGACTGCACAGTTCTTGTGTCGCAAGGAGTTTGTAACCGACCTATAGTCGGCAGTGAGGTGCGGACTTCTGAGTCAACACAAGTATGTACGTCAGCCATCAGTGAATGAAATATGCTGACATAACACCCCCTGTGGGTAATTTATCATACATAACATAATATAATCTTTTACAGCCCGTTGTGAATTGGATGATACCGGTGGCCTGGTGGCTAAAGCTCCCGCTTCACACACGGAGGGCCCGGGTTCGATTCCCGGCGGGTGGAAACATTTGACACGTTTCCTTACACCTGTTGTCCTGTTCACCTAGCAGCAAATAGGTACCTGGGTGTTAGTCGACTGGTGTGGGTCGCATCCTGGGGGACAAGATTAAGGACCCCAATGGGAATAAGTTAGACAGTCCTCGATGACGCACTGACTTTCTTGGGTTATCCTGGGTGGCTAACCCTCCGGGGTTAAAAATCCGAACGAAATCTTATCTTATCTCTCTTATCTTATCAAGACCTCGTCTGCAGGGGCGGTTTTGCAGGCAATGAGCTGTCTTTCTAAGCTAAGTTTTCCCTATCTTTAAACTTAGCTGGTAAACCATTTCTCAACAATGTTCGACTCCTTGTATCTCTCTCCTTCATGCTTAGGTTAAGAAAGGTTTGTTAGGAAATAGGACAAGTCTTTCCAGACGCGGGTACTGGAGCTTATGGTCATCTGACCAATACTTTTCACTGGCTTACAGATACACCCCTTTAAAAAATTATCATAATAATCGTTTCATTTTCTCAGTGGTGTATTTCTTGTCTTAAACTAATACTTGAATTTCAACTATTTCTTTCATTAGGCGATTTTAACTCTGAGCATTAGCTCTGGTGGAGTCACAGTGTGAATCTCTGGGAGATGAAGTTAATTTATACTCACTCATCTACCTCTACGTCACATAACACCGGTGTTGCAACAATTCTGTATTCCAAAACTTTAAATTTTTTCCGGATTTTCTGGGGCAGCCGATAGGCAAACTCCCCTGTGCTTTTATTCAGCCATGAGCTTGTTTTTGATAAACTAAGGAGATCGGTTATGTTGCTCAGCCTCTACTCCAAACTCCAATTACGTTCATGGTTGCTTCCTTCTCGATCTTCCCTGTTGAGAGCTTGAGTAGAGAAACAAACATCTCATTTCTGCAAGATCATTGCCCTTATATTTTACTTCCTTTTAATTTGGAACTGTTGAGAAATGGGATTACTAGCTAAGCTTATACAATAAATATAGGGAAAACTTAACTTAGAAAGACAGCTCATCGCCTGCACAGCTGCCCCTGCAGACGAGGTCTTGAGAAGCTGTCGAGGTCATTCCTCAACGGGCTGAAATGAGTTATAATTTGTAAGATTATAAATTACTCCTAGGAAGTGTTATGTCAGCATATTTCATTCACTGATTGCTGACAAAATTACATACTTGTGTGGACTCAAAAGTCCGCACCTCACTGCCGACTATAGGTTGATTACAAACTCCTTGCGACTCCCCCGTACTACAAGAAATTTGCAACATACCTTGCTCTTGTAGCGTTAGCTATGGTGTTCTTCACACCCGTGACAGGTATTGGTGACTTGATAGAAGCTGAAGTGTCCTTGGATGTCCACGTCTTCCATAGTCTAGGAATACGCACACTGGTACACTATGTTCCACAAGATTTGTCTTTATTGTTCACAATCTTATCACTGAACAAGCTGATCACACTTCTCTGTGTTGCAACCCCTGAATGGGTTGCAATGATTATTATGTATATATATAATTATTATCTTTTCATATAATTTTGTACTGCTTATATTTGCGATAGCAGCTAAATCGTGAATATATTGCTTTATAATATTATTTGACATAGTTATGTTGTTAGGTAGGATGTTACATATTATGTGCTCAGTTCAAGTCTTGATTGTCTAACTACTGTAATTATCGCTTGTGGCTTGTTAGACTGCCGGCTTCTGTTTCCGAGCTGCAGCTGTCCACGGAGCTATCACGTGATCGAGGGGGGTGTCCTCACCTCGCCTGAAGTATTCAGTCTGGTCTAGACTCTCTTGGTGGTTGGACAGATTGTCTGTCTCATTATTCTTGTTAGTTCTGTAGAACTCTGTTCACAGAACATTGTATAGACTTAGTGATTTTCGACGTTGTACTGAGGTTGTGTGTCGCATAGACACTCTGAGCAACTCAGGTCCTGAGCTGTAGCTTCTGACCCAACTGGTACTGGTATCTGTGTATTGTCACAGTCGGGGATTTTCTTATGCTGAACTTAGATTCAGTAGTATGGGAGTTTGGTGACTTTTGTGGAGGATCTGCTGATGGGGAGGCCTGGTCGTGGACCGGGCCGCGGGGGCGTTGATCCCCGGAATAACCTCCAGGTAACCTCCAGGTCCCTACTTAGTGTCGTTATATTATCTCCTTGTTCCTGATTCTGTGTCGCAGTTGCTTGTTATATTGCTATTGGGCTTAGCATTCCTTTTATTGTTCAAGCAGACTGTTCTGATTGCCAGTTGGTCAAGAAGTTAGTTTATTTGAGGACTTTGTCAGTCACTTGTTTAAGTCTAGTCGAGTCGTGAGACATAGCGAACTACTTAGAGCACTTACACACATACATACACACTTACTTGTACATATTTGTAATATCTTATTAAATGTTAATGTACCAGACGGTACTTAAGAATTATAAATGTGATATGTGCTTTCAGCACAATAATATTGTACTCGAGAGAAGTGATATTATTTTGATTACTGTGATTAATTTAATTTAATTTAATTTGATAATATACCTGTAGACTTAATAAATTTATTAAATTTTAATTTCTCTAGTTAGTAGCCTACCAGTTGTAATCCTGAAGCTCTATTGAATCATACTGAATTCTAATAGATAATTGGACAAGGATACTGACTACTTGTTATGAAAACCCAGTAACAGGCTGGATGCTAGAAGGGCAGTCCTTTCTAGTATTCACTGGAGATCTCTAAGCTTTTAGAATCGCATTTTTTGTAACAAATGGGGGCCTGTCCGGGAGGCTCTTGATCCAAGGTGTTGGAGAAATTGTCCAGTTTGACATACTAGTAACTCTATAGTCAAACACTTTTACTTTCTTAATCTGAAGACTTTGAGTTTAGTCTTGTACAACATACAAGGTGGATGTATGTACCTGACTGAGTCTCTTGATCCAAGGAGATGGAAATACTGTTTATGAGTTCTAGCTCTAAGACAACCAACACTAAAATTCCTATTAGGATTATAGTTTCCCATAATCACTCTCTTGTAGTACACTTATTTTCGTGATGTATGCCAAAGTGAAACAATTAATTGATACTCTGACTTTGTCTGAGTTAAGTACATTAAAACTTCAGACGTGTTGGCAAGTAGCCAAATATCTCTGTGTGATGTATAACAGGAATTACACCGCAGAAACTGTCAGAGCGTTAATTAAAGATATATTGTTTCCTGCTCATACAAAGATGTCTGATTATGATTCAGATTCAGAAAGCCTAGTGTCACAATTAGGAAGTATGACTCTATTTGATGACGTAGAAGAAAGAGCAACTATGGCAGAAGTGTCTGAGCCTAGTGAACCTCCGCTCACACCTTCCCGCCTCACTGACACAATAGTACAGAGTATAGCTGGCAGTATGACACAGCCTAATACTAGTACTGTGCATGCTACACCTGTATCTACTTATCCTAGACCAGATCTAGACACTCTAGGGACTGCTGGACGAAGTTTCCGACCTAAGGACAGTCCAGAAAGACGTTAATTTCCTTACTCCTCCATTACCCACTGGTCCTATCTCTCAGGAACAGTTTGAGAGGTTTGAACGCCTCATTATGTTACAGACTGCACAAATAGAGGCTCAGAGGAAATTGAACGAAGAAGATTTCCAAAGAGAAAATGTTCGTCTTGGAAGACAACAGACTGATAGATCACAGGACCCATTTAATGTGCAGAAAGCTGCATCAATGGTTCCTAAGTTTTTTGAGAGTGACTTAGACACCTATTTTGATGTGTTTGAGAACCAGACATGTGCTATGAACTGGCCACGTAAGCACTGGGCTACCTTGTTGCACACAGCTTTGACAGGAAGAGCTCAAACTTGTACTGCTGCTTTACCATTTGCCAAGTACATTAGTTATGACACTGTCAAGCAAACTATTCTAGAGACATATAACTTGTTGTCTGTAAGTTATCAACGTGCATTTCGTACGTTACAACGACGACAAGATCAAACTTGTGTGGAGTTTGCTCGTGAGAAAAAAGTTGCATTTGAGAGGTGGTGTAGGTCTGCCAAGTGTAACAACTACGACAGCCTTGTTCAGTTGTTACTACAAGAAGAGTTTAAATGTCTGCTGATATACAAGAATATCTGATCGATCATACTACCTCGGATATTCTGGAAACTGCAGCATTTGCAGACAATTACGAGATTTCTCACAAACTTGTACGTACTAAAACACAGAGAAACAAGGTAACTAAAAATTGTCCTGGAAGTTGGCAACCTAAAACAGCTGCTCATTGCCGGCCTGATGTACCTCACAATCCTGAATCTGTCTCTGTGGCTAGACAGAAATCTGATATCGAGAAGAAGAAAGTTAAATGTACCTATTGTAACAGAAAAGGACATGCTAGAGAGTATTGCTATAAGTTAGAAAGAAATACGAGAAGCAGTCGTACGGCTGGCGCCCCCACTCAAGCCGTATCCTCTTCCGAGCAACAAAGGCACCAAAATTCTAGTAATACCTCTGATCCTACTGTTTTAGATAATATTACTCAGGATAGATGACTAGCGTCAGAGAGTGTATCTGACAAAAAGATTCGTTCAGCGATGAGTCCTTACTTTTCGAGAGGTAAAGTAGGATTTGACGAATCACATCTAACTGAGATTTTTTTTATATTTTATTTAAAAAACACAGTATACATGGATGGTATACATAAATGATTTAAAACAAAAAACACGAAAACTTTATAAGAAGACAACATATAACTAAACAGAGGACTACCAGAACATATCTTAACCACAAAATAACTATATAGCCAAAACCTGACAGTCTTATTCATATTGTATATGAAATTTTATATACAAAAGCAATTTCACCTAAACTAATGCATTGCACACACCATGGTACTACGATTATATAAAATTTTATATACAAAAAAAAATATCATGTAAACTAATACATTGTACACTCAATGGTACTATGGTTATATAAAATAACTATCAGAAACCTACATGACTCTTGAAATTGGAACATGGTGTTCTTTATTTTTGGTTTTGCATATATTGAAAAAGGAATCAAAATATGCAAAAAGCCTTTAGTAATTAACATAAGACTTTTACAGATCTAACATGTATGATTACATATGAGGAAACACTAAGACACCTAATACCCCGACCAACCCCATATTTAGTTTCTCAAACTAATTATAAACCCACAAAAAATATACCTTACTTGTATACAGTGATATTAGTAAAGGTGCTTAATTGAACATCATCTGACTATATGCACCATAAATGATAAAAAAAAAAACACATGTGATATCACTGGGTGACAGAACAACATATCCCACAAAAGCTGCTGCCCAAGAAACTTGGATGTCCAAAGATTACAATATAGGACATTATACATCTCAACCCCCCTCCTCACAGCGGTGACCGCTACTACATATACAAAACATCTTAGGCAAATGAAACTTTTTGCCCTTCAACAAAAGTTTACAATCATCACCAAAAGGTCTGCTTACGAACATTCCCCATAAAGGCCAGTATAACGTTGTACTTTTAGCGGTGATATCAGCGTGACATCCGCGTACAAATGACTAAACTAAACCTAATGGGAATCCCAGGAAAGACCCAACATACTTCACCAAGCCCCGGCCATAGTCGGGAACCAGTTCAGTCTTGCTAGAGGCTGGAACATATACTGAAATATTGTTTTTTATCTGTATCAAGATGCATGACCATTTTAGGATTAATCCAAGATCTCAGTGCCACACAACGCCACAACCATACACACACAGACACACGGTACCATTCATAATACATACACGTCACTCCCTAAAACCCGACCTCTACCCTGGAGTCCCGAACATACCGTTTGGTGCTACCACGGGGGGAGTTCAGCCCCCGTTGCCTTACCCCACCCCCAGTTGCAGCAACCTTTGAACAGTAAGACTTCGATACTTTGAAGGAAAACTATTATCCCAACTTCTACCATATATGAGTTTATTTCTGCAATACGTTCTGTAGATACCTGCCGCAATTCCCCTGATCCTAACTGATCCCCCGGTTTCCCGCATACCACGAGATATAGAGGGAATCAGCCACCACGTACATTATTGCTCTTCGTACCTCACTTGATACACTGCTAACGTCCAATGTTAAGGCCCGTAAGGTTGAAATACTTCCCCCACTAAGAAAATCTAAAACCCGCCCCAACCACAAACGAACTTTGTCCAAGGTATCACAAAAGTAGACAGCATGAAAAGCTGTTTCTTCGAGACCGCAACACAAGCAATCCGCCTCCCTTACCAAACCCATCCTATTTAAGACCGATTTTGATGCTAAAATCCCCATGACAAATCTGTACACCAATTCACAAACCCTTGGTGCCAACTTAAGTTTACAAAATCCTTCCCATATTTCCCCCCAATTATACAGCGGAAAAACAGACAATCCCTGTACAATTTCCCCACGACAACATATGCTGACCATTTGCCCCACCCGGATCCGTTGCGCATTTCTCAACTTTAACAACAAACGCAGCATGTCCTCCCACTCGATTAATCCCCTGCCGCTCCACCATTTATGTATTTCGATCATTACCCGACCCACCCGGATGCCCTTCTCACCGCCCGCCCTGAGGAACCACTGCTTTACATAGAGGGCCTTCACCCGTGGCCCCAAAGCCAATAGACCTAAACCCCCACGACGAACATGGGTCATGACAACCTCCCGACTTAACCAAGCTCTCCCGAAACCCCAAACATAACGTAAGACCCTTCTCTGCAGTTCCTGAATATCCATATCTCTTAAAGGGTACACCTCAGCCACACCCCATACCTTACTATAAACAAGTGTATTAACCACTACTGTCCTCTGTTGCAACGAGACATCCCCAGCTCTTAACCCCCGAAGTCGATCTAAAGCCTTGTTAACCACCAATTCAGAGTTTACCCATCGGCCCTCCCTCTCATCTGCCATGTACACGATACCACATATTCTAAGTTGCACCACGACTGACCACCCATACCTGTCGCCCAACCTCCCCCCACCCATGTACCCACCTCCAATAATTTCGATTTTGCCTTATTGACGCACATGCCAGACTCTGCCCCAAAAAAACTCAACAATCCATCCCACGATCTGCAAATCCTCCTCCCCTTTTAACAAAATCGTGGTATCATCTACATACATGACTACACGCGCTGCATGGTCACTGCTCAGCGTTCCACGCCTCAAACCACCATCCACCAGCTCATAAAAGGGGTTTTGCATACAAGCAAAAAGCAGCTGGGAGAGGGGGCACCCTTGCCTCAAACCCCTTTCCATACGGACCGGCTGCCCCAATTTACCGTTTACCTGTACGCGTACCATAGCCGAGACATACAAGGTATCAACCCATTTACAATTTCCCCCCTCCAAAAACCCTGCTTCAGTAAAAAAAGCCTCAATAAATCTCTATCAACACAGTCATAAGCATTTTGCCAGTCAAGCCCGAGGACACCCCCCCCCCCTTGACATTCCTCCAAAAACTCCCTAATACGTACATGTCCATCCCTCATGCTCCTACCTGGTATGCCTAGCTGTCCCTCGTGAATAACCGACCACATAACCTTCCTCATTCTGTTTCCTAAAACTTTTGCAAAGATTTTATAGTCCGAGCACATAAGAGATATTGCTCTATATGCACTCAGACCCCTCCCCCCTCCCTTTTTGGGCACCAACACAACTACCCCCGTACTTTGTGACATACCTAACCTCCTCTCCGTGAGCATGCAAATTTTTTTTTTTTATATTTTTTATTTAAAACATACAATACATTAAATAAATAAAAGTATACAGTATCAGATCTTCAACAGACAACATAAATTCTTCATTGTCTAAACACACTGCAAGTTTTACATAAAAAATCCCTCATCACCTGTACAGTTCATCCTTCAACACTTTTGCTAAATACAAGATTATACAATGTTAGGCTTGACATCAATAACAAAAAATTGCAATATGCAGTAATGTGTCATATATTTACACTTCATGTTGTATATACAAATTGCAAGCACACATGGGTAAGTATATAGACTGTATAATAAAGTGTTATAAAACCAACACACACAATAACACACACACACAAGCACACTCATACACACCAACATAGACATAGGTATTAATGAATCGACGACGAAAACATCCAAATATAACAAATACGATGTGTTATATTACATCTCAACAAATAATGTAATCAATTACATGCAATATCAGATATTACATGCAATAGGAAAACACATCTATACAAATACCAATGATTGGTATACAAGAATAAAAAGGGCAAAACTCTTAACGTTCTGCACATACAAAATTTTACATTTTAATTAATGACATCATCACACTGGAGACTTACATACAACATTGGAGACATACATACAACATTAGAGACATACATACAACATTCACAAACACACGACATTTACACACAATTAAACGCAGCTGACCAGCCCGTAAGATTACCCACTGAACAAACACAAATTATCTCAAATCCTTTAACTCTAATGCTCTGTATGCAGACGGGAAATCTTTCTCCCATCTCCCCTCATATACTAACTGATTTCGACACTTAGTTCTAAGAATTGTTCCCGCTAAAACCCGGATTCTGCTATTACCTTCAACATGTCTCATAGCCCATGACACATAAATATAATCGGCTACGACATACGACACAGCACGTTGTACACAGATGTCAACCCCACCCACATCAAAACTCAACGCCCTAATTACAGACAAACCTCCCCCCCCTACCATTCGTAAAACTCTGCTTAACCACGCACGTACTATACCTAAATTTTCACAGAAATACACAACGTGAAACGCTGATTCGTCCTCCCCGCACGCTGAACAACTCCGGTCCTCCTCTACACGCCGATTAGACAACACCACCTTGGACGGCAGAATCCCGTGCAAAAATTTAAAAACCACTTCGCGTACTCGAGGAAGGAGATGTAACTGATGAACCCGCTTCCATATATCACACCACGCGTACATGGGGAACATTCCTTCAACTCTCACCTCAACTTTCACCATACCCACTCTTTCCAAAGTACTCAATTTAACGTATTTGTCCTGTTTCCTGACGAACCTTACCTAACCTAACCTAACTCAATTTAACGCTCCGCACGTCTCGCATGCACATTAACACACGTAGCATCGTATCGCACTTGATTACGTCTGCCCGTGTCCACCACCTGCGCAGATCACGATACATTTCTGTTAAACCACCATGCCTTCCACCCAATCGGAGAAAACGACGTTTCACATAACAAGCAATGACTCGGTCTCTTAAAGGAACAAGACCTAACCCTCCTTGACGCATTGGTGTCTCTACCACCGCTCTTGTGAGCCAGTCGCACCCTGAACCCCACAGAAATCTATAAACTCTATTTAAAAGATGTTTGATATCCCCCTTTATTAGTGGATACAGCGCAGCAACGTGCCAAACTTTACTATAAAGAAGAACATTAATTACTATCGCTCGCTGGTGTAGAGTTAAATGTCGTGGCCTTAGACTATTTAAACTCCTCAAAACATTATTTACCACCCTCCCCGAATTACGTGCCCTCGTCTCATCAACCCCTCTCATATACTGTATACCACATATAGTAACACAGTCAACCACTGTCCACGTCTCTATACCTACCTCCTCCCTCGCCCAATCTCCCAACTTCATAATCTTTTATTTTTCTTTGTTAACTCGCATTCCTGTTGCTCTACCAAATATATCTACAAATCTTCCTACACAACTCAACTGCTCCCTCGTACGTACTAGGACAGTTGTATCATCTACATAACCTACTATTGCAGGTCGATCACTACCCGAACCCCTCGACGAATCTACACCCCGCCCACAAACTGTCCAATAAAAAGGGTCCTGCATGCAAGCAAAGAGCATTTGAGACATAGGGCATCCCTGTCGAATGCCTCTATTCAATTTGACTAAGTCTCCTAACTTCCCATTAATTTGTACTCTAAACCCAGCACCATTATACAAAGAGCGAGCCCACATGATGATCTCATTACCAAAACCCTGCCATCTCATAAACTCCCACAGCACATCCCTTTCTACACTATCAAAAGCAGCTTGCCAGTCTAAAGCCAAAACACCACCCCCGCCCCTCGTTCCGCATTCCTCGACAAACTCCCTGATATTGACCATCATACATTGTCCTTCCTGGCACGCCAAACTGACCCTTATGTATTACCTTGTCAAACACTTTCTTAATCCTATTCATTAAAATTTTTGCATATAATTTATAATCGCTACACATTAGTGATATTGGTCGGTAATCCTTAAGTGATACGGGTATGTCACATTTTTTAACTAACACCAAAACCGCCGTACTCTGAGACATACCTAAACGACCCCCTTCCTTCATCGCATTGAGTAAACGTACCAGAAAAGTCCGTATGACCTCCCAATGTTGAATATAAAATTCACATGGAATGCCATCAATACCTGGCGCCTTACCCTTGCACATTCCCTGCAAAGCCTCCCACACCTCAGCTTCAGTTATAGGCCCACCCATGAGAAAGCGATCATTATCATTCAACTCACATCGTACATTCTGCCCCAATTCCCGTATTGCATCCACGCTTACTTCTTTATTTAGCATTTTGATATTAAACCATTTATCAACATAATAGCTTATTCCTTCAGTTGTTGTTACAACCTGACCCTCACTATACCCTTCTACGCCATCCTGCACCACTAAACTCACGATTTCAGTCGCCTTCCTCCTTTGTGTCTGACTACGTAAGACACAAGCGGACGGCTTATCACCCCACACAGCCTCCTCGACTCCACTCGAAATACGCGCCCCATCAAAAACCGTATTTTTCAGCGTCTGGATGTGTTCCTTTAGATTGTTAATCTCGTCCACAGGGTAAATTCCAGATACCTCCCCTTGCGCAAAACAGTGCTGTAAAGAACCCTCCAGGTACCTCAAAAATCCATACTCCAATCGAGAGGCCTCCTTACCCCGATGTACATAAAAATCCTTAATGCGAGGCTTCATAACCTCGTCCCATTGTCTCACTAAATCACTACCTTCCAAGGAGTCTACTCCCATAGACGTCCATAAGTGCGTGAAGAGTGTCTTATCTTCCTCACTTTGAAGTAAACGAGTATTTAACTCAATATCCTTTAAAACGAGTCGGGAGACCTCTCCAGTCGAGCTCTACGAGAACACCGCGATGGTCGGAGAAATACACATCTAACACACGCACTTTGGTTACAACTACGCGCCGAGACACATATACCCTGTCTAAGCGCGCAGCATAGTCCTTACGCACGAAAGTGTGCTCAATCCCTAAGTCACTGCTTCCACTTACATCCACCAACCCCAGCCCAGACAACAAATCACCCAAAATAATCGAACAATAACCCGCTCCCCTCGGTTCTACGTCTTTACGGCGCACCACACAGTTCCAGTCGCCACCAACTACTGTTATATCAGGCAGAGATCTCAAATAGTACACAAGAACGTCATTAACAAAAGTATTTTTAATATTAACATCATGTTCAGCTGGTCCATATACTCCTACAAAACCGACCCGTTGAGTACCCCACTCACCTATGACGCGTACCACGCGACCCCCCCCCCCCCTTCCTCCCAATGTTTCATCACGAACGGGCTGGTCGCTTTTATTAACACAGCCACACCACCTTTCAAACGACTCGAGTGAGCCATATAAACATCATAACCATCTATCGCAAACGAACTTCCAACTTAATGGTTATGTTCTTGCACGAAACATACATCTACTGCAAAGCGATGCAACCACTCATGAACCTGTACTTGCCTTCTGTTATTTTTCATACCATTAACATTTATGGTTATACACCTAACTTTGCTAACGGTGGCTTTCCTCGAGGGACCACCACACCCTTTTTCCCTTTACGTTGACTAACGCCAAAGGCGCCACCTTTACCTTGTACATTCTCTGTTATATTACTCGCTGTCCTGGAACCACGCGACGCCCCACCCGTGACTTCCGACCACGTCTTCTTCCCTGAGCGCTGTCCAGGGGTCAAGACATCGTCGGAGTCGGGCGGGGTAGCCGCACGCTTCCTAGAAACAGCATCCTCAACTTTATCAGGACCTGTAATGTTCTCCTTGTGAACTTCTACCGCAACAGTATGAACTCTCGGACCTTCTACCTCACTCACGTTAATTAACTGATCGACGTCTTTAACTGTGGCTCTCCTCATCTGAACACTCCAATGCAGGCACACACGGCACAGAATCATACTCCTGCGAAGCTAAAAGGTCGCTCAATGTCGATACAATGTTAGCGTCCATGTCAGCATCCTCTCTTGCTTGAGGGCTCTCACGTTCACCATATTCTACCACATCGTGGTTGACCGTACCAGGTAGAGTCACGCATGATGACTCCACGGGCATGGCCCGATCCACCTCATCACTCCACGATTTCAGGCGCGGTAAGTCCTCGATTACTTCATCTGCCAAATTCCGTCGAGGAGCCTCACCATCCGGACGATGACCACTTCCTGAGGGCGGCTGGCGCTTAACGCATTGTGCAGCAATGTGGTCCAATGCTCCGCAAAGGCGACAAGTTCGTCTCTGACCAGGATACGTAACGTACACCTGGGTACGGAACTCCTCTAGGTTTATGTACGAAGGTATTGGTTGGCGCAGGGACATTTTTAACGTAAACGACCCTTCCTGTAAACCAGCAAAGCGGCCATCAAACCACCGACACATAGTAACCTGGTGGATCGTCCCATAGTATTTGAAGGCGTCACGTATGTCAACTTCGTTAGCCTCAAAAGGCACGTTTCGCACACGTACCCATGTATAGTAATGTGAAACGTCGTGCAACTTAACTGTGACTGCTGGGGTTACTTGCTTGCTAACATCCTGATACTGGTTGACAATCTGCTCGTAGGTCTTGGTATCGCAAAACTTGACGAATATCCGTGATAGTCCATTTAAGGCAACGCCACACAGGGATTCACGCTGGATGCCATATACATCGCAGATGATCATCGGCACCAACACATTAACCGATGAGCTGGGGATCGTGCCCTTTATAAGGTCAATACACACAGTATTAACTCTTCTTCGATAACCCGTCGCCATTGTTGTTGTCGTCTCAAAGCTCCTCCACCAGGTGTCGGGACTGAGGATTATTATTATTATTACAATCAAGGGGGAAGCGCTAAACCCGGAGGATTATACAGCGCCTGGGGGGGGGATGTGGAAGGCATTCAGGCTTAATTTGGGGAACTGGAGCACAGATCCAATTCCCTAAATCAAGAGCCCCTCACCAACATCAAGGAACCTTCCTTGAGGGGACGGGACTGAGGAGAGACAGCTGACGACCGCTCAGCACAGCGTCTGAGCAGGGAATTCTCATGTAAATTAATACATCAACCAAACAATGTTTAATACTTCCCCAATGCGCCCTATAAAAATCATTCGAAATGCCATCTATACCTGGTGCCTTTCCTTTACTCATACTAAAAATCGCCTCCTCTACCTCCTCCACTCGAATTCTACCTTTTAGTACCGTTCTATCCCTGTCACTAATAACTTTTCTGAAATCCCTCCCCACCAGGCCACCCGCATGGGCCCATCCCTACTACCCGCCGTAGCTTTTCCTCAAACCATAGATCAGCATAAAAACTCATGCTGTCCGTGGTGAGGAGTACTTGACCCGGCAGGTAACCACCCAAACCCCTGCATACTTCCAATTGCAAGAGAGACGTCGCCAGTTGTCTTACCCGAAGGTTTGTCACCCCAGAGCACTTCTTCCATACCTGCTCTGACTCGAACCACATTAAAACGTTCATTGTGAATTTCTGCAAGTCGACTACGAAGATGTTCAATGTCGTCATATTACTACTCCCGCCCCCCACATAGTAATCATTTAGCTGCCCTTCCAGATAGTTTTGCAGCCCAAACCTCCACCTCGCCTCCTCTTTTCCCCGCTTCTTATAATAACTCGCTATTCCAGGTTTGGCACGTGTTTCCCACCATTCCAACAAACATTCACCTGCCCGTCGCGTTTCCCAGAGATTCTTCCTCCAGTTCTGAAAAGCGGACCCATCCCCCTCCCCCTCCATTAGCCGTACGTTCAGTTTCCAATAACCTGGATAAACCCTGATCATTCCATCCCAGTCCAAGTCCGCTAGCACTGCACGGTGATCTGAAAACCCCATATCAAAGGTCTGTATGTGCCCAACTCTAATTCCTTGTGTTACATAAAGTCTATCCAGACGGGCCGCATAGCCCCTGCGAACGAACGTATGCTCCACCCCCCACCCACCCCGCCCCACCACATCATAAACCCCTGCATCCCCCAGCAGATTCCGTAAGACAGGTAAAACGCACCCTGCCCCCCTCGGCTCAACATCGCCATGGCGGATAACGCAATTCCAATCCCCACCCATGACGGTAATGAACGGCAAACCCCGAGTGTAAAACGTTAAAGCCTCCCTCACAAATTCTATTTTAACTTTAGTGTTGCTTTCCGCAGGCATGTAAACGCCAATGAAACAAACCCTCACCTCACCCCAGTACCCATCTACCCTCACCACCCTCCCACCTCCCCCCTCCTCTCATCTCAAGACACGCCAAGGGCTGGACTCCTTCACCGCTATAGCTACCCCACCCTTTAATTTTAAAGAACTGCTAACATACATTCGCTAGCCTTTTAACCGTAACTCTCGCCCAAACTTATAATTGTGTTCTTGTATGAAACATACGTCTACAGCGTACCTGCGCAAGAACCACTCCATCCACACACACTTAAACTCTGCCCGCAGGCCATTTACATTGATGCTAACACACTTGAATTCACAGAAGGAGGTTTTCCTCTATGTTTGTAGGTCTTTCCCGTTCCCACACGTACATTACACTGACCTTCTTTGACCTTTGACTTCCCAAGGCTCCCCTCACCCCCTCGTGCCCTACCCATACACTGGGCGCTTGCCACAACCCCGTCTTCAAGAGGCGCCTCAGCCACTTTCAACCATAATTTCTTCCCTGGACGCTGTCCCGGTGTCAGTACCTCGTCCATATCCGACACTCCTGCCGCCCATTTGTGGGAACCACCTTCCAAACACATCTCCTCACCAGACGAAGCCTCCTGGTGGACTTCCACCACCACCTCATGCAACCGTGTCATTGTAGTCACGTCCAGGTCTCCCATATTTGGTGAATCATCGTTCACCACTTCTTGACACTCCGGTGGAACGTCCGGGCTATGCTCTGCCCCATCCAGGAGATCGTTTAGCACGTTCTCCAGCAAACTTTCCTGTGACAACTCCACAGGCTCCGTAGGCCCCACAGGTGGTGTGGGCACGTTAGTAGTCTCCACCGACAGGGTGGCACACGCCATAGACCGCGTCTCCTCTTGTTGTACTTCCTCACTCCAAAGCTTAGGTCCTTGTTCAGGCGAGGGACCAGTCTCCAGATCAAAGGTTTGGGTTCGTAGAACCACAGGAGAAGGTTCCTGGATGCATACAACCAGGCGTCTCGAGCACTGAGCACCCATATGGTCATACGAGTTGCATAACCTGCATGTCTTCCGTTGGCCTGCATAGTGAACAAAAACTTGGGTCCTGTAGTGTTCAAGATGAACGTAAGATGGAATCGGCTGTTTTAACGTCATCTTGAGGGTGCAGGAGCTTTCCGGGAGCCCCTCGTATGGGCCCTCCCTCCACACTCCCTTGGTCGCTGCATGTACCGTGCCGTATCTACCAAAAACTTTCCTAATAACATACTCCTCCGCCTTGAAAGGCACGTTCCTTACTTTGACCCAGGTGACGTATGTGGAGACGTTATGCAGGCAAACCTCTACGGCCGAATTCACCGCCATTTTCCTCTCTTGAAAAGCTTCCACAATCTTGGAGTAAAAGCCGGCATTTGCGAATTTTACAAAAAACCTCGACATCCCATTGAGAGCCACACCATATAATTCCTCAGTGGGGATGCCGTAGACGTCACGAATAATGGTAGGCAACAAGACATGATCGTTGCACCACTGAGAGACCCCAAAGAATTCAAACCAGCCCGTTTTTTTATCGTTTACCCGCGATCCCCCATCTTGCGTACTGATACACGGTTCCCCACCAGGTGTAAGCAGGAGCAGGTCAGAAAGCGTCCTCTCAGCCCGCGGTTGAAAAAACAAAATTTTTAACTGAGTAATTATTCAGACCACTGGCATTTAGTCCTTTTTAAGAAAAGTGAAATGACCATAACGACGATACTATTGCAAGATGATGTTTGTTAGGGCCTTGGGTGGGGGGTTTAAAATCCCTCTTCAAAAGTTTACTTTGAAAACAAGCTATTATACGGGTTTTATTTTTCAGTGGGTTTATCCAGTGGTTTGGATTTCCATCGGGGTCAGGGGGAATTGTTGATGGGGAACGTTTCCCTTTCAGTGGTATATGTAAAGAACCCCTTGTGATTGATAATAACACTGTGATAATTAGCCATTGAAGCTTGTAGAGAGAAACTTTTTTATTTCCCTCACCCAAAATCTGGGCTATGTCAAATTCAAAACCCAAGCTTGTCTCTGTTGAGTTGTGGATGAAAATGTTTTGGGGGCTTAAATATTTTGTTTAGTGAGCTCGCGCCCAGGACATTAACACTGCTCCCCCCAGTCTCAACCAGCGGGACCAACTGACTTTAAATTTTAACTCATGGTTTTTTGGATCATTTTGTTGACGTCACGGGAAAAGACGGGAGATTAAGCATTTTATGAGATGAACAAAAATCTCGATAATTGTTACATTACATAATGGTGTACTGATGGAGAAAAATAAATGTAAGTTGTCGCTGTAGTGTTTCCCCCCACAGTCAAGTATCTCGTAGGTTACCAGTTACATTTCGTGAACAAGCCATTGATTTTGCTCACAATAGTCCCATTGGAGGCTTTTTGGGTGTAAAAAAGCACTGGGTAAATGGCAAAACATTTTTTTGGCCAAAGATAAGGAAAAGTAGTGATCTGTGCGGCGTTGCCACGTGTGTCAAGTAAGGCAAGCCAGGCACACACCCCCCACCTGCACTCTCATTCCTATCACCGTGGATGGTGAACCATTTCCAGTCTTATTATTGATTGTTGGGCCCCTTGCCTAGAACCAAACTAGGAAAAAAAAATATTTTTACTATTAGGCGCTGTAAACGCTATCCCAAAAGTTTTCCCTTTGGGAAAAAAAAATTAAAATGTCGTGCTATTTTAAGGCGCTGAAAAATTTTTTCCAGTTTGGGATTGCCACGAGAGATAAATTCGATCAGGGATCTAATTTCATTTTAAAGATCTTTCGAGAAGCATTATCCCCCTGAATAAAGTCTGTACTTTCAACCAGTTTCATCCACAGTCACAAGGTGCTCTAGGGGAATTTCATTAGCACTAAAAGTCCGATGGGGCTATTGTGAACATTTTTCTAGAGACGGGGGATGGGGGTAAATTTTTTCTGTTCGTTAGAGAAAGTGAGCAAGAAGCCCGGGGTTTAGCCCTTTTTAAATTAATATTGGGGACCCAAGTGCGTGGTCCTCTGCGTGTTAAAAGACTGTGGCAGGAAATAAAAATCCACATTGAGTACTTCCCCTTTTCATTAATGCAGCAACATTTGACAGCCGTAGAGAGCTAGCTTCAAAAAAAACCTAGTTTCCCCCCAAAGCTAGAAGAAGCAAATTATGCAAGCGTGCTGTCTCCGTTCTTTTAAAGGGGAGATAAGGTGATGGCTCGGAAATTAGTACCAGGTCTGCTCAAAAAGCCGGGTATGATGGTCCTCGGGAAGTAGTGAAAAAGCTTGGGACGAAAATTTTTTGGGTACCCTGGGAAAAAGAAATTAATCTGTGTCCCCTTTAAACTTAAACATATACGTAGTCCTTACCTACTCTCTATTCTCCTAGGAAGAGGAAAAAAAACGTCATTTAAATTAATCTCTAGGGGTATAGAGGTCGCTTAAAAAATTCGGACTCTAAAATCTTGGACGATTTTTTTAGTAACCGGGGTTTAAAAAAGCGGGGTATTAAAAATATGATTTTGCAGTTCCCCTGAATTGTTCGTTACTCACGGATTATTGGCGCAGTAAAAGTCCGGGGATCTCCATGTATTTAGGAAAAACCTGACGGAGTTTCAGGGTGGCCCTGATTACGGGGAAAAGTGAACTCTGTCATTTTTGCCTGAGGGTTATCCTCTACCTCGCATTGAGCCCCTTATTGCCGTGTGTCAGGACCCATTTTGTCAGTCTTTTAGATCTTTACGAGGTTTTACAAGTCCCGCTTACTGAACGTGCTCAAGAAATATCTGCTTTTACTGTTCAGATGGATTTTTTTAACTCCCCTCGTCACCCCCTTGGGCCCCTATGTAACCGGCTTTTCATTCCAACGTATAAAGAACGAGTTGCCCCCAACTTAGAAGGGTAGAAGCCTACTTGACGACTTTTTTTTTGGGGACAGTGACGAATGGGGAACAGCATTGACGCGTTCAGGCATTGTTCGAGAGATGCGCACTACAAACTTCACTGTTAATTAGTAAAAATAGTTTTGGTCAAGCCAAGATTTTTTCTAGGCTTTTGTATCGGCCAAGGGGAGGTTGCTCCATTGAGGTTTGTGCAATTTCTGAATTTCCGTGCCCGGAAGGGAAGGGATACGAGATTTGGGGTAGGCAGGATATTTTTCGCGGTTCTGCCAAAATTTTCTAAAATTGCGCTCCTCTCATGAGCTTTTCTAGTAGCAAAATTTAGTTACCCGGACTAGAAAATTGTTCAGACTCGTTCAAAGATTGAAACGTTTTCTATCCTCTGCCCCTTTTGAAAAGTCCCAAATTTTTAAACTTCCCCTTTTTTTTACTGTAGGGGGCGAGTGGTTATGCAGTGGGTGCGTGCTGCCCCAACAGTCAAATCCCTGAATTCTCCATCCTATTGTACTATTCATCTAAGCTTAACGCACCAGAAAAAATTTTGCCTATTTAAAAAAGAGGGTCTAGCTTTGTTGGGGCCCAAATTTTGACGTGTTTTTTGGACTTCCCCATTTTTAAAAATTAACGTTTTCTCAGATCACAATCCCCCCACTTATATTAACACTATGAAAAGTAAAAATGTGGATCATGAGGTGAGCCCTCAGAATCCCAAACCCTTTTTCTTAGCATAAAACACATAAGGGTCATTGTAAAATTAAATTTTGACGCTCTGTCAATCCTTTAAAAATTATCAGTTACATTAAAAATTAACGAATTTTTTGCTCAAATTCCTTTTGTTCTTCTTGTCAAATTCAGTAAAGTAACTTAATCCCCCCAGCCCATATTAACTATGTATACTCATTCATGTTAAATTATTATATTTAGATTCCCCATGTATGTGTATGGGGGAGGGACATAAATGAGTGATGAGTGGAGTGTCGTGTGGGCGATGTTACTGTTGGCGGAACACTGTCCCGCCGCAAAACCCCCCCCCTTTCCTACCCCTTAATGTTTATATTCAATGTCCTATTGCAAGCATTCCACAAAACCATACTTAAGGGGTGGGAAAGCATTCTTTCCCCTACTATGATCGGCCTCAACGTGCCCCCCTTGCTGCGCTATCCTGTCTCTACAATGATGTACATAACCCGAGTATGCAAGATGGTACTGTGTACTGCCCTAGTACTAGGGCAATTTATTGATAGACGTTGTGAATTATAGAGGTGCTTGGCACAAGAGTGACTGATTAATGTTTTTATTATATTTTTTACTAATGTAACCTGATAATCAATAATGTGAAAGACATTTAAAACAACTCCTAGTGCGACCGTTTGTCGTGTTGGGGGGGGGTTGTTGCAACCCTAATGGGTTGCAATGATTATTTTGTTATTATAATTTTTTATCTTTTTATATTATTTTATATGTTATATTTTGGGTAATGCTAAACGGAATATATTTCTTTATAATATTATTTGACGTAGTTATGTTGTTAGGTAGGGAAGTTAATATTTGTGTTCAGTTCAGCTTTATTGTCTAATACTGTAATTTTTGCTTGTGGCCGTTAGACTGCCGGCTTCGTTTTTCCCAGCTGCAGCTGTCCTCGGAGATACTGATCGAGGGGGGTGTCCTCACCTCCCTGAGTATTTTAGTCTGGTTAGCTCTCTTGGTGTTTTGGGCGATTGTCTGTCTCATTATTCTTTTTAGTTCGTAGAACTCTGTTCACAGAACATTGTTTAGATTAGTGTTTTCGACGTTGTACGAGGTTTTTGTCGATGACACTTTTTGAGCAACTCAGGTCCCGAGCTGTAGCTTTGACCCAATGTACTGGGATTGTGTATTGTCACGTCGGGATTTTCTTATGTGAAATTAGATTTTAGTTTGTATGGGGAGTTTTGTGTTTTGTGGAGGATCCTGATGGGCCCTACTTATGGTTATATTTTCTCCTTGTTCCTGATTCTGTGTTGCAGTTGCTTGTTATATTGCTATTGGGCTTAGCATTCTTTTTATTGTTCAAGCAGACTGTTCTGATTGCCAGTTGGTCAAGAAGTTAGTTTATTTGAGGACTTTGTCAGTCACTTGTTTAAGTCTAGTCGAGTCGTGAGACATAGCGAACTACTTAGAGCACTTACACACATACATACACACTTACTTGTACATATTTGTAATATCTTATTAAATGTTAATGTACCAGACGGTACTTAAGAATTATAAATGTGATATGTGCTTTCAGCACAATAATATTGTACTCAAGAGAAGTGATATTATTTTGATTACTGTGATTAATTTAATTTAATTTAATCTGATAATATACCTCTAGACTTAATAAATTTATTAAATTTTAATTTCTCTAGTTAGTAGCCTACCAGTTGTAATCCTGAAGCACTATTAAATCATACTGAATTCTAATGGATAATTGGACAAGGATACTAACTACTTGTTATGAAAACCCAGTAACAGGCTGGATGCTAGAAGGGCAGTCCTTTCTAGTATTCACTGGAGATCTCTAAGCTTTTAGAATCGCGTTTTTTGTAACATCTGTAAGTGTTTATTGTGTTTTGTGAGACACTTTGTTCACACTAACACACAGATCGTTCTTTGTTGGTTATCCTGGCGTCAGTGTCACTCTCAGTAGAGTCAAAAGTAATCTGAAGACGCCACAACGCCCCATGCCGTCACTGCCCATCGCACATAAAGGAAAAGCTGACCTAGTACCTTTTGCTTCCTTGCCACTTCCTCGATGAAGCAAAGCAGAATGTTTGATTCTTGCTGTCTTAAGCATAGACAACAATGTACACTATCTTTACCATGGTAATAAAGTGGGAGCAGGATTTTCCTTAATTGTCCTGCTAAGGTAAGAGATGGACGTCTTTTATTAAACTACACTTTGCGACACTGGACCGCAAGGAGCGTCGAGCCACGTCGCATACTGGTACTGCATCTGAGATCAATTACTCGCTGTAGCAGTAAACAAGATGCTTGCCCCTTCTGAGAGGGCTGGGCCCCTCAGGGCTGAAAGGGGCTGAAAGGGGCTGAAAGGGGCTGAAAGGGGTTGAAGGGGCTGATACCCCCCTCCTGGAGAAAATTTCTCCACAGGAACCCTGATAGCATATCATAATAAACTCCTTTCCCTTATTCTTTATGTTAATCTCCTTGACAGTTTCCGAGGATTCAGGTGTGTTTCAACCAGCTTCCAAACTCCATGATTCACCTATCTGGTGCGAAATCATACCTCACCAATTTCACACACGTGAAAAAATCTATCACTCAAAACTTACTCATTCTTTACTCACCCATCACTTTACCATGTCTCATCCATTATTCGGATATCATCATCCATCAGCTACCAGTCACTCACCAGCCACTTCACGCAGAACAGCTGCTCCCCTAATATCGGTCGCTTCTCCTCCCAATCTCTCTCTCTCCCTCTCTCTTTTCATCACTCTTCCCCTCCTCCTCTCTCTCTCTCTCTCTCTCTCTCTCTCTCTCTCTCTGCTATCTGTTATTTATTCTTTTAACTATTAAATGGGGTGCATATTTTGATTTCTCAAGTGTCAGATGTGAGTTTATTAATCTTTACACGCAGTTGCATTCTGCTTATTTCATTAACCACGGAAATTCACTCACCCGGTTGTCCCCTAGTTTGTGTAGCTGCAGCAGTCCACGTGGTTTTAAAGAATTTGTTTGCATCATCAGTTAAAAAAATACATATGAGTAGTAACTTGTTTACAAGTAAAAATATTTTTGTACGATTAATTCATCACTTGAGAGATAAAAAGTAAGGAAACCTGTTGGTAAAGACAGAGAGGAAGGCTCACCAAAACTCTAGATCCATATATTGACCTAAGTGTAATGAGGTCTGCCGAGGCTTCCCTCCACAACCTGCATCCATTTGCCGCAGTGCTACCCCGTCCTCTACCATCCACAACACCCCTTATACCCTCCTGCTATAGTGCCACTCCATAAGCCAGCTTCCTCTAACTTGAAGCCCGTCTTACCTGCCTCCACTCTCCTACAACTGTTTCAACCCTCCTTGAAACATTCTCTCTGTACACTCCTCCACCCTGTCACTCCAACCTATTTCTACGCACTCCACCCTCTCTCCAACCCCCTTCTTCCTCTTTCCATTCCCTCCACACTATTCACTCACTTCACCATTGATTACATTATTTACATACATCTACATCCATGCCAGCAAAAATTGACAACATCTCATTTCATTATGCTGTTTCCTTACTATCAACATTTTGATTTTACCATTATTGGATGCTCCTTAAAAGTGTTTATGAAAAGTGAGACATTAATTAAATCAAAACTACTTGTAATTGACGTAGTAATGCCATTTTTTCGTGACTGAAAACATGTCTAGGTAAATAACACTGTACGATTGTTAAAGGATCATATGTGCAAATAGCCCATTATAACTGCACCTCTAATATGCTTAGCTCAGTCCCTGAACCCAGTGTGCACTTTGTAATCTTTATATTACCACCCACTAGATAGGTATGGTTTTATAACAAAGTCTTTAAACCAATTTATCTCTGCAGCATAAAGTCACGGGATTTCGCTATCGGATTTTCATTACAATTCTAACATTCTTTAAGTTCTAGTTTTCTGCACGTTGGCAAGTTCCCTTCTATGAAGTGCTGCCCCTCTCATGATATATTAGAGGCTGTCTGAGTCCGTACTTCCTTATATCGTATAAAATTGAGCAGTATCTACTCCTTAGTGTGTTACCCTTGGTCCGGAGATATACGGTGGTGTGGGCCCCTCTGACCTAATTTCATTTTACTTCCTGTTTGGTGTACTAGCCCAACAAGCAGTATTTTATATTATTGAAACCACTAACAAGTGGTATTGATCAATAATAACACTGTGACTAGTCAAGGACTCAAACCCGTGATATTTTGGCCCGCCTCATGGTGACCGAAAATCACATGACGCTCTAGCCCACAGGACCACCAAATCCTACGAAAGCCGAGCACCCAGCCAAGCTAGTCGCAGTGTTGTTATTGATCAATGCCACTCATTCGTGGCTACAACAATATAAAATACTGCTTGTTGGGCTAGCACACTAAACAGGGAGTAAAGTGAAATTAGCTCAGAGGCACCCACACCACCGTATGTCCTCAAATCAAAGGTAACACACCTAGCTTGGCTGGGTGCTTGGTTCTTGTAGGATTTGGTGGTCCTGTGGGTTAGAGCGTCATGTAATTTTCGCTCACCATGAGGTGGGTCAAAACATCATGGGTTCGAGTCCTTGGCTAATCGCAGAAGGGACGCTGCTCTCCAAGTAGTTTACAGAAACTTCCCTTCCCTTTATCCCTTCATAGACTCGTGTTATAGTGTGACTTCCAAACTATTGTTTGGGGACCATGAAACTGACTCATGTTAGGGCGTGCAACAGGGGGACCCTCTCGCCCCCTGTCTATTTTGTTTGGTCATCAAGGAAGTCACAGAAGCACTCTCCAGCGAGCTCAATATCTGGTTCCTGGATGATGGTACCCTAGCGGGCACAACAGAATCTCTCCTAGAGGACATCAGTAAAATTAAAGACATGGGAGAAAGCCTGGGCCTTTCTTGAAACCCCATCAAATGTGAAATAGTTTCTACTAATCAACAGATGATCCAGAATATTAGCGCCGTTTTACCAGGAGCACGAGCCATTGATCCAGCCAATAGCACTCTCCTTGGTGCTCCTCCTGGGTCCAATGCCATCGATCTGATCCTAGAAAAAAAAGTCTCAGACCTCCGGACGATGGAAGGCAGGATGAAAGACACTGACACACACTATGCCTTCTACCTACTCACCAGGTGCCTGTCAATCCCAAAACTTACCTACTTTCTGAGATGCTCCCCAGCCTTCAGCAGTCCAAAACTAAAGGGAATTGATCTTCCCTTAAGACCTGCTAGAGAGTGTATTGAATCTTTCCCTTGAAGTGGACAGTGGTTGCAAGCCTCACTTCCGGTCAGGCTTGGAGGGCTAGGAGTATGCAGTTCCTCCCAAATTGTTCTACCAGCTTTCCTATCCTCTTCCATAGCATCAAACGAGTTGGTAAGACAAATTCTTCCTGATACCCTCAGCGACTCAGCAGGAATAGAAGACCCTAGCTATGCCAGTGCCATCACTGAACGGGAGACTCTTGCTGCTCCAGCACCAAACCCTAGTGCAGCACTGACTCACAGTCAAGCTGGGATGGCCCGATCGCTGAAAAGGTGTTTTCCAACATGCTCAGGGCTGCAACATCAGATAGGGAGGTTGCCCATCTCCAGGCTGTGAGCGCACATCACTCCGGGGACTTCCTCCAAACAGTTCCCATATAGGCAATGGGAACGCGACTCAACCCTAGGCGGGCAGCAAGGCGCAGTGGCTCTGTGCCTTGCTGCCCAATTCACACAGAATAGCGCAAGCAGACCAATACTGTCTACATGGTCTTAACTGTTCCAAAACCAAGGGCTGGCATGCAAGACACAATGAGGTCAATGACATCATTAAGAGAACCCTTGCTACAGCTGGATGCCCAGCCAAGAGGGAGCCTTGATCACTAGCAGCCAACAATACCCACAACTCAGCAAACCACCCCGACGGGATCACCATCTATCCTTGGAAGAATGGTAAGCTCTTAGCATGGGACTATACCTGTGTGTCCACACTGGCTGACACCTATATCCATCACAGTGTGGCGCGACAGGGAGGAGCTGCTGACCACAGGGAGGAGTACAAGATCAGCAAGTACAGGGACATAAGCCAACAGTATCAATTTGTCCCAATGGGATCAGAGACCTTGGGATCATGGGAAAAAAATGCCACACGTTTCCTTAAAGAATTGGGTTCCAGACTCATCGACATCACCAGGGACCCAAGGGCAGCCGCTTTCATGTTTCAGCGCCTCAGCATAGCCATCCAGAGGGGAAATGCTTGCTGCATACCTGGCTCGCATCCAGCCTCGGAGGAGCTGGAGGAAATTCATGATCTTTGATACATTGTGCCATTGTATTCATGTATGTTTTTTCTGTAAATGTATTCTGTTTTTTAATAAATATTCACATAGAATATAAAATATATAGGGGGTGGTAGGAGAAGAAAATATTCAAACAGCTCCGGGGAGAACCTTGAGTTTTCCCTGAGGTACGTTTGTCTTCTCTGAGGATGAGGTCCCCATTCCAGCTATAGAGGTGGTACTTCCCTACATATATATATATATATATATATATAATATATATATATATATATATATATATATTATATATATATATATATATACATATATATATATATATATATATTGTAGTAGGTTGGTAGACAGCATCCTCCAGGGAAGTTCTACTGTCCTGCAAAATGAGTGTAAGACAGGCACTTATATTTGTTTTACATGATGGTAGGAATTTTGATGTCTTTTCTTATGTCTTGTAAACACACAAGATAATAGGTTTATCCTGCTACTTTTACTTAGAATTATGTAGGTCGCACTACACATGTATGTACACATTTATATATACACACTCATCTGAGTTCTCTTTGGTTTTTCTTAATAGTTCTTGTTCTCATTATATTCCTCTCATATCCATGAGGAAGTAGAAGAAAAAATCTTCCTCCATAAACCTTGCGCTTTGTAAAAATCAACTAAAATGCCGGGAGCAATGGGCTAGTAACCCTTTTCCCGTACAGTTGACTAAAAATAAAAAGAAGAAAACTTTTAAGTTGGGATGTTTGACTGGATGTAGTGCAGATGAGAAGAAAGAGATTATTGTGGATGATATGAATGAAAAGAAGCTGGATGTCCTGGCACTAAGTGAAATAAAGCTGAAAGGGGTAGGAGAGTTTCAGTGGGGAGAGATAAATAGGATTAGGTCGGGGGTTCCTAACAGAGTTAAATGTAAGGAAGGAGTTGCAATAATGTTGAAGGATCAGTTATGGCAGGAAACGAGGGAATATAAACGTATAAATTCAAGGATTATGTGGAGTAAAATAAGGGTGGGATGTGAAAAGTGGGTTATAGTAAGCGTTTATGCACCTGTAGAAGAGAGAAGAGTAGAGGAGAGAGAGATTTTGGGAGATGTTTAGTGAATACGTGAGAAGTTTTGAACCAAATGAGAGTACTTGTGGAGGGGGACTTAAAACCTAACCTAACCTAACCTAACCTGCTAAAGTGAGTAAAACTGTTGTGGAGGGAGTAGTAGGTAAGTTTGGCATGCTAAGGGAAAATGAAAATCGGAGGCCTTTAATTGAAATATGTATATAATAAGGTTTGGTAATAAGTAATACATATTTAAAGAAAAGCAGGATAAATAAATATAGAAGATATGATATATCATCTAATGAAATAGTTTGTTAGATTATGTATTTGTGGATAAAAGGTGAATGGGTAGACTTCAGGATATGCACGTTTATAGAGGGACAAAAGATATATCGGATCATTATTTTGTTGTAGCTACATTTAGAGTAAGAGGTAGATGGAGCAAAAGGAAAATGGCAACATCAGGTAAGAGAGAGGTGAAAGTTTATACATTAAGGGAAAAGGAAGCTAGGGTGAGATATAAGCAACATTTGGGATAAAGGTGGGCTAATGGGAATATAGGCAATGTGGTGGTTGAAGAGGAGTGGAATAGTTTTAAAATGAGTGTTAGAATGCGGAGCATTCTAACACTGTGGTGTTGGTGCAGAACGAAAGAGGAGTGAGTGGTGGAATGATGAGGTAAAGGGTGTGATAAAACAGAAAAGGTCGCGTATGAGAGATTTTAACAGAGGAGAAGTGATAAAAGAAGGGTAGAGTATATAGTGAGTAAGAGAGAGGTGAAGGGAGTGGTGAGGGAGTGCAAGAGGAGAGCAAATAACAGAGTGGGTGAGATGCTGTCAACAATTTTTGCTCAGAATAAGAAAAAAAATTTTTGAGTGAGATAAATAGGTTAGGAAAGCCTAGGGAATGAATGGATTTGACAGTTAAAAACAGAATAGGGGAGCTAGTAGATGAGGAGGTGGAGGTATTGGGAAGATGGTGGGAATAATTTGAGAAACTGTTAAATGTTGATGAAGAGAGGAAGGCACTTATTTCGTGCATTGACCAGGATGGTATAACATCTTTAAGGAGTGAAGAAGAGCTGGATATGAGTGTGGGGGAAGTGCATGAGGCATTAGGTAGAATGAAAGGGGTAAAACAGCTGATTATGACAGAAATGTTAAAAGCAAGGGTTATATAGTGATGGCGTGGTTGGTGTTTTTGCTCAATGAATGCTTGAAAATGCGGAAGGTACCTCGGGATTGGAAGAAAATGTGTATAATTCTTTTATATAAGGAGAAAGGGGGGCAAAAGATATTGTATAGATTGTAGGGGAATAAGTTTACTGAGTACACCAGGTTAAGTGTATGGCAGGTTATCAAAAGAATTAGAGGTAAGACAGAGAGTAGGATTGCAGATGGACAAGGAGGCTTAATAATGAATTAAGGATGTGTAGATCAAGTGTTTACATTGAAGCATATAAGTGCACAATATTTAGAAATAGGTAGAGATGTTTTGCATTTATGGATTTAGAAAAGGCATATGATAGGGTGGATATTGGAGCAATGTGGCAGATGTTGCATGTGAATGGAATTGGTAGTAAGTTACTAAGTGCTGTAAAGAGTTTTAATGAGAACAGTGAAGCTAGGTTAGGGTGTGTAGGAGAGAGGATGATTACTTTCCAGTAAAGGTAGGCCTTAAGTAGGAATGTGCAATGTCACCATGGTTGTTTAGCATACTTATAGATGGAGTGTGGGTGTTGGGGAGAGGGGTGGATTAAATTATGGGGAATCAAATACAAAATGAGAGTTGTCACAGCTACTTTTTGCTGATGTTACTGTGCTTTTGGGAGATTCTAAAGAGAAGTTGCAAAGGTTAGTGGACGAGTTGGGGAGAGTGTGTAAAGGTAGAAAACTGAAAGTGAACATAGATAAGAGTAAAGTGATGAAGGTATCAAACGAGTTAGGTAAAGAAAAACTGGATATTACATTGGAGGGAAGAAGTATGGAAAAAGTGAATGTGTTCAGATATTTGGGAGTAGATTTGTCAGCAGATGGGTTTATGAAGGACGAGGTTAACCATAGAATTGATGAAGGAAAAGTGGTGAGTGGTGCATTGAAGTGTCTGTGGAGACAAAAACAATGTTATCCATGGGGGCAAAGAAGGGAATGTATGAGAGCATCGTAGTGCCAACACTCTTATATAGGTGTGAAACATGGGTTGAGGAGGCTGGTTGCAGTGGAGATGTCATGTATAAAGGCAATGTGTGGTGTAAATAATACGCAGAGAACTCGTAGTGTAGAAATTAAGAGGTGCGGAGTTACAAAAAGTATTATTCAAGAGGGCTGAAGAGAGGTCATTGAGGTAGGTTGGTCATTTAGAGAGGATGGAGCAAATTAGAATGGCATGGGGGGTGTATAATTCAGAAGTGGAAGGGAGGAAGAGTAGAGATCGTCCAAGGAAAGGAAGGAAAGAGGGGGTAAAAGAGGTTTAGTTTGCAAGAGGCCTGGACATGCAACAGGCAAGTTGAGTGTGTTAGATAGGAATGAATGGAGGCAAATGGTTTCTGGGACCTCACAAGCTGTTGGACTATGAGTAGGGTAATTTTTTTTGAAGGCTTTCA
>NC_069400.1:86741190-86761190 GCF_026875155.1 Cherax quadricarinatus | reverse complement strand
TTGGCTTTCGCTGCTATGTCGTTTTCATATTGCTGTTGGGCCTCCCTTCTTATCTGTGCACATTCATTTCTGACTCTCCAAAATGCTCCCCTTTTATTCTCCTGGGCCCTTTCCCTTCTCTACTTCTTCCTTTCCCTATTTCCCCTTGGGTTTTTGGCCCCTCCTTTGGGGACCTTTGGGGAACCAATGGGCTCACCCTTTGGCTTTTTCATTTTTCATTTTTCCCTTGGGAAACAAACCTCCCCTCGCTTCCTTGTATAGTTTTTGTTACATTTCCATCATTGTTTACTGATTTTCCCTGCCGTTTTTCTGCCCCAAATTAAACCCCTTTCCCCCCCCCCCCCCAAAATTTCCCTCTTTCCCGTGTAGTCCCCTTTTTTTTGTTTTTGGGGCTTCATTCGCCCCCCCCCTCCCTGCTTCCCTCCCCTTTTAAAACCTTTTAAAACCACAGGGGAATTCGTGGCCTTTGGGGCCTTTTCATAGGTGATGTCCTCTTTAAACCCCCACAACTCGTGGTGTTTACTATGTTCAGTCAGCGGGTGTGTGTGTGTGTGTGTACTAAACCTAGTTTTACTCCCTAGTTGGGGGTTGCGGGGTGGGTTTCTAAGTTTCCGGGCCCCCGGGCCTTTTCCCATTTGGTATTTTTCCCTAAACCGTGGTTTACAAAAACTCTGTTTTAAAGCTGTTCTGAGGTTTGCTAGGCCCCCTTTATGCTGAAAAGAGTTATTTGGTTGTGTGGGGTTTCAGATTTTCCCGGGTTTGTATACTCCCCCCAAGATTTTTTTCCTTGAGCGGGGTTTTTTGTGGCCTTTTGGGCCCCCCCTAGACCTTTAACCCCGGGTTCTGGGCCCTTTTTTGGCCCTTCCCCAATTTTTCATGATTTTTGCACTTGGGGGGGTTTGGGAAACTCCTGGACCAATTGCTAAAACCAGGTCTGCAGCCGGGTCCAGTCCCTTTGAAATTCTGCCTGGTCTTCGATCGAGTCTTTGTCTTATCCCGTCACCTTTGTCAAGAACTCCATTTAGGTTTGGGGAAAGGGTTTTTCCCGTCCCTGAAACCATATTGGCTGCTGTTGATGAGATCTTTCATTTCTAGGTTTTCCCAACCAAATTTCTCATGAAAAATTTCTCCCCCATAAACTTTGAAAATATACATGTCAATGAAACGGGGTCTGTATTTATTTCCCTTCAGGGTCTGTCCCCCTTTTTTAAAAGTTTTGGGACTCATTGCTGTCTTCCATGCCTCAGGAAATTCCCCTTTTTTTCGATAAATGAAATTGAATATTTTTGTTAGGGGAACATAGCGCCTTGCCTCCCTTCTCGGGGACCCATGGGGGAGATGTTATGGGCCCCATTGCCTTTGGGTATCTAGCCCCATCAGCATCCTCTTCACTTTTTTTGGTTGGGGTTGAAATGTGCCCAGCACTTGGGGTGTACCAAAACCCTCTGGGTTTTTTTTTCTGGACCCCTTCGGGTTCCCTTGGAACACTTCTTTAAATCTTTGTTGAGTTCCTCACTTATTTCACGGTCTTTTCTTGTTGTCTCTCCCCCTTCCTTTCTTGGGCTGATTCCCTGGTCCTTGACGGTGTGTGTGTGTGTGTGTGTTGTGTGGGGTTGTGTGTGTGTGTTTTTGTTGTGGTGTGTGTGTGTGTGGGGGTGTTTTGGTTTGCCAAATGGGGAAAAATTGGTCAGTTAGAAGAACTCATTTAAAATTAAGTATTTTCCCAAAATTTTCTTTCATACTTTTTAAAGTATTTTTTTTCTTTAGGGTTAATGAAAAATTTAAATAATTTTGTACCAAATTTTCCCTTAGAAAATTCCCTTAACCAAATTAAAAACATGCGAAAATTTAATTTAGCCTAAACCAAACTAAATTTTTATTTTAGATAAGTTTACAAAAAATTTTATAATAAAAAAAAACAAAATTTGGAAAATTTTTTTTTTTCTTTTGGGTTTTGGAGTGTTTTTGGCAAAAATTTTTATATACAGAAAACTTTCCCCTTTCCCTTTATTCGGCAAGAAGACCCGTTGCTTTTTAAGCCAAAACCCAAGGTTCTATCTATTCGGCACGCCCATGTATATATATATATATATATAAAATATATTTTATATAATATATATATTTTATATATATTTATATATTTATAAAATTATATATATTATATATATTTTAAATATATTTTTAATATATTTTTAATTTATTTATATATATATATATATATATATATATATTTTTATTTTTATATATATATATATATATTATATTTTATATATATAATATATATATATTTTTTATTTTAAACCATGGCCGTTTTCCCCCCAAGGCAGGGGGGCCCCCAAAAAAGGAAAAAACTTTCACCATCATTCACCCCCAAACCTTGTCTTCCCGAAGGGGGTCCCTTTACACTACATTTTTTGAACTGCAACTTTAAAACCCCCCTCCTTCCAGAGTGCGGGCATGTACTTCCCATCTCCGGGGCCCTCAAGCCCCGGCCTGGGGGTTTTTCCCCTAAACCCCCTTTAAAAAATTTTTCTTTGCTCACACTCCAAAAAGGAACTAAAAGTTTTAAAAAAACCATTTGTCTCCTTTTCACTCCTATAAAAACCCGCTCATGAAGGGCCTGAGGGAAAGGGTTCCAACCCCCCCTTGAAAAAAAAACCCTCCTTTACCCCCTTCCCCCAAACCCTTTCCCTTTTTGGCCCGGGGCCCCTACCCGCCTTCCCCCCCACTACAGTTTTTTCACTCTTGAAGTCTTCTTTTTCGCTCCATTCTCTCTAAATGTCCGAACCACCTCAACAACCCTTCCTCAGCCCTGTGGACAACATTTTTGGGGTAACCCGCACCTCCCCAAAATTTCCCAAAAATACAAATTCTCTGCATTAAAATTCACACCACACATTCCCCTCAGACTGACTCTCCACGCCTCCACCCTTTCCCCTCGTTTGCAACATTCATCACCCATGTTTCCCACACCCATATAAGAGCTTTGGTTTTAAAACAAACTCTCATACTTTTCCCCTCTTTGCCCCCAAGGCCCAAAAGTTCTTTTTTCCCCCACGGGGACTCCTAAGTGCACCACTCACTTTTTTCCCTCATAAATTTTTCTATGTTTCACCTCATCTTTCATGGGGCCCCCATCTGTGACACGTCCACTCCAAATATCTGAATACGTTCCCTCCCCCAAAACTTCCCCCTTTCCAATCTGATATTCAATCTTTCATCACCTAATTTTTTGTTATCCTCAAACCCTTTACTTTTCCTGTATTCCCCTTTTAAATTTTTTCTTCTTTTGCACCCCCTACCAAATTAATCCCCCAATCTCTGCAATTTCCCCTTCAGAATCTCCCAAGAGACTGTGTCATCAGAAAAGAGCAGCTGTGAAAACCCCCACTTTTTTGGGGGTTAAATTCTTTATTTTTAATCCACGCCTTTGCCAAGCCCCTCGCTTTTAAATTCTCTTAAAACCCCCATCTAAAAAAATTTTTTTTAAAAAACCCCAACGGGATTTTCAAAAAATCCTTGTCAAGGGGCCTTTCTTTTATTGGGAAAAAATTTTCCCCCCTCCTTTCCTACTTACTCAAAACTTGACCCTCATATCCTGAAAAAAACTCTTCACTGCTTTCAGTAACCTCCTCCTACACCATACACTTGAAAACATCTGAAAAACATTGCCCCCCCTATCCACCCTGTAATACCCCCTTTTCCCAAAATCCAAAAAATTGCCACAAAGCCCTCTTTAGCCTTATCTAAATACTTTTTCACTTTATGTTTCATTTGTAAACACCTGGCCCCACACCCCCCCTTCCCTTTTCCTAAATCCTCCTTGTTCATTGCTATCCTATTTCCGTCTTACTTTTAAATTTTTGCTTTTTTAAAAACCTCCCTACATTTTCCAGGTTTAAAATCAAACAGATTTATCCCCTTAAAAAATTTTGCACTCTTTTTATCCCCTTTTCCCTTTTTAACAAAGGAAAATTCCCATCCCTCTCTCCCAAAAACCCCCTGGGTTACCTTCCCCTTTTCCCCTTTACATTTATTAAAATAATTGCACCAACCCCCCTCCAAAATTTAAAATCCCCCCCCTGTTTTTAAAATTTCTATCTTTTTCCCATAAATTTCCCGCTGCCTTCCCCCCTTTCCCATTTTACCAAAAGCCTCAAAAAACTTCCCCCACACTAAAAAAAATGGCTCTTCCTCACTCCTAAAAGATGTTATTCCTTTTTTTGCCCCTGTAACAAAATTCACAGTTTCCCCTATCTTATAAAATTTTTTAAAACAATTCCCAAAATTTTTCCCTTCTTTCCCCCAAAATACCTCTAACTCCCCCTTTTAAATTTAAACTCCCCTTTCCCCTATTTTTAACTGAAAAAATTCCATTTTTTTTCTTTTGGTTTCTTAACTTGTTAATCTCACCCCAAAACTTTTTTTTAATTTTCAAAAAAAAATTTGTTGTTACATTCCCCCCCTCTCTCATTTGCTCTCTTTTTACATTGTTTCCCACTCTCTTAACCCCCTCTTTTTTTCTCCATAATTACTTTTCCCTCCTTGCATCACTTTACTTTGAAAAAAAATTTCTATATGCTAATTTTTTTCCCCCAAATACTCTCTTTACTTAATTTCCCCCAAATTTCGCTCCTTTTTCCCTCCCGCCCCCCCCTTTTCTGAAAACCAAACCAAACTTCTGTAAAACACTCAAACATAAATTTTTTTAACCTCCCCCTTTACCTCTTCGACCCTTTTCCCTTTTGCTTTCATTAGCCCATCTATCCCCCAAAAAAGGGCTTTTTTATACCCTTCCCCCTAACTGCCTCCTTTTTTTAGTTTATAAACCTTCACCCTCTCTTTCCCTGTTGCTTCTATTCTCCTTGTACCCCAAATCTACCTTTACTCTAAAGTTTTTGCTACCTAAAATGATCTGATATATTGTGGCCCCTCTTTAAAATTTTCTTCCTGAAGTCTACTCGACAGTCTTTTATTCCCAATACATAACCCAAAAAAATACTGTCTTTTTCGCCCACATCTATTTGTAAAATTAATTTACCCTTTTATTCTTAAAATATGTATTCCCTTAAAACCAAAAACCACTTTCTATACAAAGTTAAAAAAAAAGGGGGCCCCCAATTATCATTTACCCCTGGCAAAAAAAAACTTCCCTTCCACACCCTCTTCTAAAAGTTTTTTCCTACTTTGCATTCAGGCCCCCTACCACATTACTCTCCCCCCATTTGGGTTCAAAGGTTTCTATACATTCATTTAAAACATCCCCCAAAATTCTCTCTCTCCTTGCTTTCCCTCCTGCCCCAGGTGCTTTACACGCTTTTTAAAGGCCCCCACTTCTCGATCCAATTTTTTATTTTTAACCCCACATAATTCTTAAATTTTTCAAATTCATATTCTTTTTCCCCTTTCCCCAAAAACTGATCATTTAACTTTTACTGCTCCCCCTTCCCTTTGCTCTAACTCTCTCAGATATTTCCAAAAATTTAATCCCTTTTTATTTCCCCCCACTGAAACTCCCCTTTCCCCCTTTTAACCCTTTTGTTTCGTATATAATATATTATATTTATATATATATATTTTTTATATATTTTATAATATTTTTTTTTAAATTTAAGAATGTTTTGTTTCTTTATGAATATATAGTTTATGTTTTTTTTTTAAATTCGAATTACTTATTATTTTTTATTTTTTGCGTATTTTTATAATATAAATTATACTAAATTGTCAGTAGTGTGGGGAAAAGAATTTTTTTAAGACGGGGAAAATTTTGGGGTTTGTTACAGCACTTAATTGCCCTTTTGTTGATTGTCTCCTTGGTGGGACCTCCAGCTCCTTTTCCCCTTACACGCTGACCCCTAACACTTGGAAAAAAACTGCACCCGGGGCTCTGCTTTTTTATTTTTCACACTTTGATTTGCTTTTTATTGCCCTTTTTATGCCCCTTTTTCCTCCCCCTTTAAATTGTTGGTCGGGCCCGGGAAAATTCCCCCAAACCCAATATTTTTAAAATAGGTTTTTTCCTTTAGAATTATCCCCGTTGCTTAAATTTTACGTTGTGCTCATTTTTTGACGCATTTGAAAATCCCCCATTTTTGCTTTTCCCAGGTTTATTCACGCTCTTAAAGTGTTTTTTTCCCTTCCCCGCAGTTTAGGGTTTAAGGGAATTGTTTTGCCTGTTATAAATTAATTAATTTTATTTATATTTTATTTTTTTTGTGTGAACCCCTTTTGGGCACGTGTAGGGTGTTAAAAATTGTTTGGCAGAGTGTATCAGTGGGTTGCTTGCTGCTTTTCACAACATTTAAAATTGTTTTAAATTGGTTACTAAACAGGACATTTAGGGTGTTGTTGATGTGGGGAAAGTAATAAATTTTAAATTGGTATTTTATGTAAAAAATGTACGCTAAAAAATTTTTTAAACCCTTTAGTAGGTTTTCTGTAATTGTTAATTCAAGGGCTTAAAAATTTCCAGTCGAGTAAGCGGGATTAGTTTTTGCTTTGCTTTAAAAGTTTTTGTTGTTTTTCCTTTGTGTAAAAAATTTATTCTGTAAATATATTTATGATTTTAATTGTTAAAAAATTGAAAATGCTAAACCCTTTTATATTCAAAAAACCCTGAACACTTGTTTTGAATTAGATATAATTAAAATGTTTTAAAATGAGATAAGGTAAAAAATTGAGCCCTTTTAAACTCTTACTCTCGTCGACGTTTTTTGAAGTTCCGGGGTTTGGTTTTTTGGGGCCCACAAAAACATTATTAAAAAATAATTGAATTATATTTCCCAAAAAATACCCACTACGAATAAAATAATAGATAATAATAAGGGATTCATTAATAATGGGTAAAAATTTTAAAATTATGAAAAATGTAGGAAAAAACTTTTTCCCCTTTTTTTTTTTTTTTATGGGGCCCGTTGATTTTCATTAATGGGAAAAGAAAATCTGATGACCCGTCAAATGGTCTTTTAAAAATCTGGTTGGTGAATGATGAGTTATATTGGGAAAGTCACCATACTTTTCCAGTTTCAGTTTGTCCCTTGGTTAGTTAAAATTTGGGCACTTGAAATGACTAAAAACCAACTTAAACCCATGTGGGGCCCCCCTTTTTGGGACCCCTAGCCTTTTATCGACCCCTTTGACATTTCCTCTGGGACCCTTGGGGGGTCGTTTAATGATCATTTTGGTGAACACTGGGGTTTAAAAAAAAAAAAACCCCAAAACCTTCACTTTGGGGGTTGAAAAAAACTTAGGTATTTGAGTAAAGTATAAGTATAGATATATTATGCCCCGAATTCAGGTTTGTCGGTTTGGGGGAAACAATGGGCAATCTTTTTTAATAACTCAAGCTGAAGTTCAGAATAATAAGGTTTTTTAAAGAAATTTTTTTGTATACGAGAAGGTAGGATAATGATATTGGGGGAAAAAGGGAACAAAGAATCAATGGGGAAAAATTTTTTTACTTTCTCTCTGATTACCACAAACTTTAGCCCTATTATCCCAAATCTAAAGTGAGAAAAATGTTTTAAAAAATTTTTAAAAAAAGAAACATTGGGTTTCACCGTGACCCCCCCGAGTCCCATGTACCTCGTGTTTAAACTGCCGGGCCCCTGTATCTCAGTTTTTTAAATGCATCCCATGTACCCCAGTGTTTTTAAATGTTTTGGGCCCCCGGGACCTCCCGTGTTTTAAATGCAGGCCCCTGTACCTCAGTTTTATAACTGCAGTCCCCTGTATTCGTGTATAAAATGCGTTCCCCCGTACCTCAGTGTATAATGTTGTCCCCTGTACCTCAGTGTATAACTGCAGTCCCATGTACCTCAGTGTATAACTGCAGTCCCATGTATCTCAGTATATAACTGCAGTCCCATGTACCTCAGTGTATAACTGTAGTCCCATGTACCTCAGTGTATAAAATGCGTCCCATTCCTCAGGTATAAAATGCAGTCCCCTGTACCTCAGTGGTTTTTAACTGTTTGTTCCCCTGTACCTCAGTGTATAACTGCAGTCCCATGTACCTCAGTGTATAACTGCAGTCCCATGTACCTCAGTGTATAACTGCAGTCCCATGTACCTCAGTGTATAACTGCAGTCCCATGTACCTCAGTGTATAACTGCAGTCCCATGTACCTCGTTATAACTGCAGCCCATGTAACCCCAGCGTTTTTAAAAAGCGTCCCCCGGTTTCCCCAGTGTTTTCTGCAGTTCCCCTGAAACCCCAGGTATAATGCCCGTCCCCTGTTCCTCAGTGGGATAACTGCAAATCCCATGTTTCCTCAGTGTTTAACTGCAAAAACCCCAAAGTACCCCAGGTTAACTGCGTCCCATGTTTCCCTGTTTTAACTGCAGTCCCCGTTTCCTCGTGTATAACTGCAGTCCCATGTACCTCAGGGGTATAACTGCGTCCCTGTACCTCAGTGTAAATTTAATGCCCGTCCCCCTGTTCCTCCCCTGTATAAATGCAGTCAATGTACTTTGGGTTAACTGGCCGTTTCCCTGTACCTCCCGGGGTATAAAATTTCATCCCCCGTACCTCAGTGTATAACTGCAGTCCCATGTACCCCAGTGTATAAATTCCGTCCCCTGTAACCCCAGTGTATTTTGCAGGGCCCCTGTACCCCAGGGGTATAAAAGGTTTGTCCCCGTACCCCAGTGTTTTAAAGGCAGTTCCCCTGTACCTTTAGTGTATAAAGGGGAGTCCCCTTTTACCTCGTGTTTTAAAGGCAATCCCATGTTTCCTCAGTGTATAACTGCAGTCCCATGTACCCCAGTGTATAACGGCTAAAGTCCCTTTTACCTCAGTGTATAAATGCAAGGGCCCATGTACCCAGTGTATAAAAGAGTCCCATGTCCCCCGTGTTTAACGGTAGTCCCATGTACCCCCGTGCCCTAAAGGCCCAAATTCCCAAAGTAAACCCCAGTGTTTAAACGGCAGTCCCCTGTACTTCAGTGTATTTTAAAAGGGAGTTTCCCCTGTTCCTCAGTGTATAAAGGCAGTCCATGGGCCCCAGGGTTTTAAAGGCAGTCCCCCTGTACCTCAGTGTTTTTAACGGTAGTTTTTCCCCTGTACCTCAGTGTATAAACGGCAAATCCCATGTACTCAGTGTATAACGGGGGTCCCCTGTAAACCCGTGTATTAAAGGGGTCCCTGTACCTCAGTGATAACGGCAAATTTCCCCCTGTTCCCCAGTGTATAACGGTAGTCCCCCGTCCCCATTGTTATAACGGGAAATTCCCCTGTACCTCAGTGTTAAAAAAAAGGCCCCTCCCCGTAAATCGGTGTTTTAACGGCCCGTCCCCTGTACCTCAGTGTTTAAAGGCAGTCCCATTTCCCCAGTGTTTTAAAAAAGGGACTCCCATGTACCTCGGTGTATAACCCGGAAATTCCCCTGTACCCCCAGTTGTTAAAAAAGGCACTCCCATGTACCTCGGTGTATAACGGCCCGCACATGTAATCAGTGTATAACTGCCCGTTTCCCTTTTACGTCAGTGTTTTTAAAGGCAAGGTTTCCCCTGTACCTCAGTGTTTTTAAAGGCAAAATCCCATGTACCCCAGTGTTTTTAACGGCCCGTCCCATGTACCTCTTGTATAACGGCAATTTCCCCTGTCCCCAGTGTATAACGGCAGTCCCATTTACCTCAGTGTATAACGGCCCGTCCCCAAAGTAAACCCCAGATTATAAGGCAAATTTCCATGTACCTCCGTGTTTTAACGGCAAATTTTCCCTGTACTCAGTTTTTTAACGGCAGTCCCCTGTATCTCAGTTTTATAAAACAGCAAATCCCAGGGAAACCCGTTTTAAAAAATGCCCGTCCCATGTACCCTCCCGTGTTTTTAAAGGCAGTCCCCTGTACCTCAGTGTATAAGGCCCGTTCCCATGTCCCCCGGTAAAACGGCAGTCCCATGTCCCCCAGGTAAAAAGGCCCGTCCCATTTTACCTAGTGTTAAAGGGCAGTCCCATGTAATCAGTGTTTTAACGGCCCGTCCCATGTACCTCAGTGTATAAACCCCCGTGCCCCAAAGTACCTCAGTGTATAACGGGGAGCCCCTGTAACCCCAGTGTTTTTAAGGCCCCCCGTCCCATGATCCTCAGTGTATAAAGGCAGTCCCCCTGTACCCCCAAATGTTTAAAAGGGGAGTTCCGTTTCCTCAGTGGTTTTAACGGGTCCCCCTTTTACCTCAGTGGATAACAGCCCCGTCCCCCCGTACCCAGTGTTAAAAAATGCGTCCCCTGTACCCCAGTGTTTTTAAAAAGCAGTCCCCTGTTTCCTCGTGTATAAAGGCAAATTCCCCGTACCCCCAGTTGGGAAAAAAGGCCCGTTCCCCAATTACCTCAGTTTTTTAACGGCAAATCCCCCTGTACCCCAGTTTTATAACGGGCCCGTCCCCTGACCCCAGTGTATAAGGCAAATCCCCTGTACCTCAGTGTATAACCCCAAGGGGGAATGTACCTCATTTTATAACGGCGTCCCATGTACCCCAGTGTTTAAAAGGCCCCGTCCAAAGTTTCCTCAGTGTATAACGGCAAATCCCATGTACCTCGGGGTTTATTTAAAAGGCAGTCCTGGGTACGTCAGTTTTATAAAAGGCCCGTTCCCCCTGTTCCTCGTGTATAACGGCGTCCCATGACCTCGGGGTATAACGGCCCAAATCCCATGTTTCCCCAGTGTATAACGGCAGTCCCATGTAATCAAATGTTTAACGGCGTCCCCTGTCCCCCAGGGGTATAACGGCAGTCCCAAAGTCCTCAGTGTTTTTAACGGCCCGTCCCGTACCTCAGTGTTTAACGGGGTTCCTTTTACCTCTTTTTTAAAAAAGGCCCCATCCCATGTAACCCCAGTTTTAAAAAAGGCATCCATGTACCTCAGTGTTTTAAAAAAGGCCAAATCCCATGTAAACCCCAGTGTTTTAACGGCCCGTCCCCTGTACCTCAGTGGTTTTTAAAGGCCCGTCCCAAAGTACCCAGTGTTAAAAAAGGCCAAATCCCCTGTACCCCCAGTGTTTAAAAAGGCCCAGTCCCATGTAACCCCAGTTTTATAACGGCAGTCCCATGTACCTTTGTATACAAACGGCACTTTTTACCTCAGTGTACAACGGCCCCCGTCCCATGTAACCCATGTATTTTTAAAGGAAAGGGCCCATGTACCCCAGTGTAAAAAGGCAGTCCCAATTTTTCTCGGGTGTTTAACGGCCCCTCCCATGTACCTGGGGTATAACGGCGTCCCATGTACCTCGGTTTTTTTTTTTAACGGCCCGTCCCTGCCCCGGGGGTTTTAAAGGCCCGTTTCCCCGTTCCTAGTGTTTTTAACGGCCCGTCCCCTGTACCTCAGTGCCCTAAAGGCCCGTCCCATTTACCTCGGTTTTTATAAAAGGCCGTCCCCCTGTACCCCAGTGTTTTAACGGCAGTCCATGGACCTCAGTGTTAAAGGCAGTCCCAGTACCCCATTGTAAAAAACGGCCCAAATCCCAAAGTACCCAGTGTTAAACGGCCCGTCCCCTGTACCTCAGTGTAAAAGGCGTCCCATGTACCTAAGTTAACGGCCAAATCCCCTATACCTAAATGTTTTTAACGGCAGTCCCATTTTTCCTCAGTGATAACGGGCCCAAAATCCCCAAAGTAAATCAAATGTATAAAAGGGCCGGGCCCATGTACCTAAGTGTATAACGGCAAATCCCATTGGTACCTTTGGTGTTTTAACGGCCCGTCCCATGTACCTGGTATAACGGGCAGTCCCATTTTACCTCTGTTTTATAACGGCAGTCCAAAGTAAGTCAGTGTATAACGGCCCGTCCCCTGTACCCCAGTTTTATTCCCGGGAAAATCCCATGTTCCTCGGGTTTTTATAACGGCAAAAGCCCTGTAAAAAATCCGGTATAACGGCAGTCCCAAAGGACCTTTTGTTGGTTTTAACGGCAAATCCCTGGGACCTCCCGTGGGAAACCCCCCGGGCCCATGTACCTCAAGGGGGTTTTTAAAGGCCCGTCCCGGGACCCCCAGTGTTTTTTAACGGGCCCCCAAATCCCCCAAAGTACCTCAGTGTTTTAAAGGCCCGTCCCATTCCTCGGGGGTAAACGGCCCCGTCCCATGTACGTCAAGTTAACGGCAGTCAAAAGAAAACCCCAATGTTTTAAGGCCGTTACCCCTGTACCTCAGTGTTTTAACGGCCCCCGTCCCCTGTTTCCTCGGGGTTTTTAACGGCAGTCCCATGTACCCCCAGTTTTTTAACGGCCCGTCCCAAAGTCCCTCAGTGTTAACGGCAGTTTCCCTTTTACCCCAGGGTTTTTTAAAAGGCCCGTCCAATGTTTCCTCAGTGTTTTTAACGGCGTCCCATTTCCTCGGTGTTTTAAAACGGCGTCCCATGTACCTCAGTGTACAACGGCAGTCCCAAGTACCTCAGTGTTTAAGGCCCCGTTCCCCTGTAAATCAGTTTTAAAAAAGGAAAAGGGCCCAAAGTACCTTTATGTAAAAAGGAGTCCCAATTTTTCCTCAGTGTTTTTTAAAAAGGGAGTCCCTTTTCCTCAGTGTTTTTTAAAAAGGCCAAATCCCATTTTACCTCAAATGTTTTAACGGGAAATCCCAAAGTCCACGTGTAAACCCGGCAGGCCCCTGACCTCAGTGTTTTTAACGGGGAAATTCCCTGGGACCTCGGTTTAAAAGGCAGTCCCATATAAACCCCAGGTTTTTTAACGGGGAGTCCCAAATTTTACCTCCCGTTTTTTAAAACGGCCAGTTCCAAAGTTTCTAGTTTTTTATTTTAAAAAGGGAGTCCCATGTACCTCAGTTTTTAAAACGGCAAATCCCCCTTTACCCCGTTTTTAAAACGGGAAATCCCCCTGTAAACCCCAGTGTTTCAACGGCAGTCCCATGTACCGTGTATAACGGGGAAATCCCATGTACCTCAGTTTTAAAACGGCCCCCGTCCCTGTACCTCGGTGTATAAGGGAGTCCCCGGGACCTCAGTGTATAAAGGTGTCCCATGTAAACCCCGGTGTATAAAAGGCAGTTTCCCCAAATACCTCGTGTATAAAGGCAGCCCCCATGTACCTCAGTGCATAACCCGGGAGTCCCTTTACCTGGTTTTTATAACGGCAAATCCCATGTAACCCATGTTTAACGGCCAAGTACATGTACCTCAGTGTATAACGGGAAATCCCATGTACCTCAGTGTTTAAAAAGGCAGTCCCTGTACCTCAGTGTTATAACGGCCCGTCCCCCTGTACCCAGTGTTTTAACGGCGTCCCCCTATACCTCAGTGTTTAACGGCCCGTCCCCTGACCCCGTGTTTTACGGTCCCCTTTTACCTCAGTGTATAATCGGCGTCCCCTGTACCTCAGTGTTTTAACGGCCCCGTCCCATGTACCCCGGTGTTTTTTTAACCCGGGCCAAAACCCATGTACCTCCGTGTATAACGGGCCCGTCCCATGTTCCTCGTTGTATAACGGCAGTCCCCCCTGTACCCCCAGTGTATTACGGGAGTCCCAAAGTACCTCAGTGAAAAAACGGCAGCCCAAGTAAACCCCAATGTATAAAGGCAAATCCCCTGTACCTCAGTGTATAACGGGGTCCCATGTACCTCAATGTATAACGGGATTTCCCCTGTATCTAAATGTTTTTTAAACCCGGGAGTCCCCCTGAAACCCCAGTGTTTTAACGGCCCCCTCCCCTGGGGATCTGTGTTTTTAACGGCAGTCCCCTGTACCTCAGGGGTTTAAGGGTAGTCCCCTGTACCTCAGTTGGGCTAACGGCAGTCCCCGTACCTCAGTGTTTTACGGCAGTCCCATGGGACCTCAGTTTTTTAAAACGGGGAAATTTCCCTGTCCGCCGTTTATAAGGGCAAATCCCCTGTACCTAGTGTAAACGGCAGTCCCCCGACCTTTAGTGTAAAAAAGGCCCGTCCCAAAAGTACCTCAGTGTATAACGGCCCGTCCCCAAATACCTTTAGTGTATAACGGCAGTCCCTGTACCTTTAGTGTTAACGGCAGTCCCCTGTACCCCAGTGTTTTTAAAGGTTGTCCCCTGTACCTCAGTGTATAACGGCCCCGCCCCCTGTACCCCAGTGTTTAAAAGGCGTTTCCCCCTACCCCAGAGTATAAAGGCCCCGTCCTTTTACCCCCGGTTTTATAACGGCGTTTCCCAAAGTTCCCAATTATTTAAAGGCGTCCCATGGGAACCCCAAAGTATAACCCCGTCCCCTGTACCTCAAGTATAACCCCAAATCCTATGTAAGTCAATGTTTTAACGGGAAATCCCCGACCTAAAAGTTTAACCCCAGCCCCCTGTGCCCCAATGTATAACCCCAGTCCCATGTATTCAGTGTATAACCCCAGTCCCTGTACCTCAGTGTTTAAAACCCCCGGGCCCCTGTATTCTTTTTAAAACCCCAAATCCCCGTTAACCCCAATTATAACCCCTTTTCCCATTTTTAAAACCCAATGTATAAGGGGAGTCCAAAGTTCCTCAAAGTTAACCCCGTTTTTCCCCCGTACCTCAAAGTATAACCCCAGTCCTATGTAAGTTTTAAGTATAAAGGCCAAATCCCCCCTGTACCTCAATGGATAACCACAGTCCATGTACCTCAATGTATAACCCCAGTCCCATTTTATCTCAGTGTATAACCCCCAAATCCTTTTTACCCCAGTTTGGGAAAAAAACCCCTTTTCCCTTTTTACTTCAATGTATAACCCCAAATCCCAAAAGTTTCCCCAATGAAAAAACCCCGTCCCTTTTACCTCAAAGTATAAAACCCCCCCGGGCCCAAAGTACCTCAATGGATAACCCCAAATTTCCCATGTACCCCAATGTATAACCCCCTCCCTGTTTCCTTCCCAAAGTTTTAAAAACCCCCGTCCCATGTTCCCCCAGTGTATAAACGGGGAGTCCCATTTTACCTCAGTGTATAAAAGGCAGTCCCAAAGTCCTCGTGTTTTAACGGGAGTCCAAAATGTACCCCAGTTTTTAAAAAGGCGGCCCATGTTCCTCAGGGGTTTTAAAAAGGCAGTCTATGTTCCTCAGTTTTTTATAACGGCCCGTCCCATGTACCCCAGTGTATTTAAAGGCAGTTTCCCCTGTACCTCGTGTGTAACGGCGTCCCATGTACCTCAGTGTTTTAAAAAGGCCCGTCCCCCTGTACCTTCCCGTTTTTTAAAAACCCGGGATTCCCCTGTACCCCAGTGTTATAAAAGGCAGTCCCATGTACCTCAGTGTTTATAACGGGAGTCCCCTGTACCTCACTGAAAAACGGCAGTCCCCTGTACCTCGTGTATAACGGCAAGGGCCCATGTACCCGGGTATAACGGCCGTTTCCCCTGTTACCCCAGTGTATAACGGCAGTTCCCCTGTTCCCCAGTGGATAAAAGGCAGTCCCCTGTCCTAAAAGTTTTAAAACCCCAGTCCCATGTACCTCAAAGTATTAACCCCGTCCCATGTTTCCTCAATGGTTTTAACCCCCGTCCCCTGTACCTCAAATTTTTATAACCCCGTTTAAAATGTTTTCTCAATGTATAAAAAACCCCGGGAACATGACCTCAGTGTATAAAAGGCAAAATTTTCATTACCTTAATGTATAACCCAGTTTATGTACCTAATGTATAACCCCGTCCCATGTACCTTTAAAGTTAAACCCCGTCCCCTGTTTATCTGGAGTTTTTTTCTGGGGAGGGTTCCGGGGGGCAACGCCCCCGGGGGCCGGTCTGTGACCAGGCCTTTCCCTTTTGGGCAGTGTCCCCCCGGTGCGACCCCACCAGTCGGAAAACCCAAAGGGACCCATTTTACTGTTGGGGGGAAAATAGACAAAAAGGGGGGAAAAAAAACACCCATGTTTCTACTCTGGCTGGGGAAAACGAACCCAGGGCCCCCACCCTGTTGAAGGGGAGAGCGTTAACCCACCAGGCCCCCCCAGGGGGCCTCAATGTTTTTAACCCCAGACCCATTTTATCTCAAAGTTTAACCCAGTCCCGTACCTCAGTGTATAAAAAGGGGAAGTCCCATGTACCTCGTGTTTTAAAGGCGTCCCCTGTACTCAGTGTTAAAAACGGCCCGTTTCCCCCGTAATCCGTGTAAAACGGCCCCGTCCCCTGTACCTCATGTTTAAAACGGCAAATCATATGTACCTTGGTTTTATAAGGCCCCGTTCCCCAAAAAAACCTCAGTGTTTTAAAGGCAGTCCCAGTACCCCCAGTGTTAAAAAAGGCTGTCCAATGTTCCTTTAGTGTTTAAAAAGGCAGCCCCTGTACCTCCGTTTTTTTTAAAAGGCAGTCCCTTTACCTCAGTGTAAAAACGGCCCGTCCCCTGTACCTCAGTTGGGATAACGGGGAGTTCCCCTGTACCTCACTGTTAAAAAAGGCAGTCCCCTGTTTCGTGTTAAGGCGTCCCTTTTACCTCAGTGTATAACGGCCCGTCCCATGTACCCCAGGGATAACGGCCCGTCCCATGTACCTCAGTGTTTTAACGGCAGGGGCCATGTACCTTTAGTGAAAAACGGCAGTTTCCCCTGTTTCCTCAAAGTATAACCCCCAAATCCCATGTTCCTCAATGTATAAAACCCCCGTCCCTGTACCTCCCAAAGTATAAACCCCCGTTCCCCTGTTTCCTCAAAGTATAACCCAGGGCCCAAAGTAAAATCAAAGTATAAAACCCCCCGTCCCATGTACCTCAAGTATAACCCCAGTCCCATGTATCTCAAATTGGGGTTTAACCCCCGTCCCCAAAGTACCCCAAAAGTAAAACCCCCGACCCTGTATCTCAAAGTATATCCCCCAAATTTCCCCTGTAAACCCCAGTTTATAAACGGCCAGTCCCATGTAACCCTTAAAGTATAACCCCAGTTCCCTGTAAACCCCAATGTTTTTAACCCCCCGTCCCCTGGACCTCAATGTATAAACCCCAAATCCAAATTTACCTTAAAGTATAACCCCCCGTCCCCTGTACCTAAAGATAACCCCCGTCCCCCTGTAGGGGGGCAATGTATAACCCCGTCCCCTGTATCTAAAAGTATAAACCCCCGGCTCATGTACCTCAATGCATAAACCCCCTTTCCCCTGTACCTAATGTATAAACCCCCGTCCAAAAATACCTAAAGTTTTAACCCCCGTCCCCTGTACCTCAATGTATAAACCCCTTCCCCTTTTATCTCAATGTATAACCCCGTCCCCCTGACCCCAATGTATAACCCCAGTCCCATGTATTTTAAAGTTTTAACCCCCAGTCCCGGGAAACCCCAATGTATAACGCCAGTCGCCCTGTCTTCAAAGTATAACCCCAGTCCAATGTACCTTTTAAAGTATAAAACCCCCTTCCCATGTATTTTCCCAAAAGTATAACCCAAATCCCATGTACCTCAAAGTATAACCCCAGTCCATTTTACCTTTAATGTTTAACCCCCCGTCCCCTTTCCTCAGTGCATAACCCCCCAAATTTATGAACCTCAATGCATGTACCGCATGAAAAAGCAAACAAGAGGACTCCACTAGCAATAGTGAGGTTTTTATTACCAAAAACAATGGTGGGAGCCCCATTTTTTGGTGCTAGGGAGGATAGAAGTAAGACAGGGGGAAACATGCACAAACAGGGAATACAGTCAACAGAAACCAAGGCAAACGGAAACCAAGCCTGTGAACTTTACTATGGCACTCGGTATCTGCTGGCATGGGAATTCTGGAAAAACAGTGGGACTTTGCAACTAGACCACCTAGGAAATGCCATGCCCTTTATGACAACAGGAAAATGCAAACTCCCTTCCTGTAAGCTTTTTCACCCTAAAACTGTGTACCTCTTCAGTACAGGAAAGATTTGTGCTATAACTTAAATTGCCAGGCATACCATCTAAAGGGGACAAAAAGATAAAAAAACATCAGGCCATGGGAAAACCTGGGTAGCCACACCCACTCAAGAGGGAGAGGTTTTTTAGTGCCGGGAAAGGAAAAAAAACTGGCAGGAAATGGCAGAAATCGTACACAATCCAGTCATTCCCTGGAGTGGAACCACAGTCGATGGCCTCCACCCCAAAACCCAACAGATACAGATATAATGCCGGAAAAAAAAACCCCCCCCCAGTACCAACAATACCCCCAGTCCGAAACATTTTCTTTGCAAATATACAGGGTCTAAAGCCAGCAACAAACAACAAAATACCTTTCATCCGTGGACTGCTTGCAGAGGCAAAGGCAATGTTCGCGGCTTTCACTGAGAACCCCCATAAAGGATCACTTGGACAACGAAATATGGATACAGGTTACAACCTATACAGATGTGACAGAGTGAACAGGCAAAAAAGGGGGGGGTTGGCCTGTACATTGCAGAGTCACTTGTTTGCACAGAACTGCTAAATGCCTCAAATGATGTAGTGGAAGTTTTAGCAGTAAAGGTCGAGAACCAAAACCTAGTCATTGTGATAGTCTACAAGCCTCCGGATGCAACATCCCAGCAATTCCAGGAACAGCTGTTAAAAATGACCACTGTCTGGAAAACCTTCCAGCTCCTGCACCCAACATCTTGCTCCTGGGGGATTTCAACTTAAGGCACCTAAAATGGAGGAATATAGCAAATAATATTGTTGCAGTAATAACACCAGGAGGCAGCTCTGATGAAAACTCACACTCACGCGAGCTTTTAAATCTCTGCACAAAATTCAATTTAAACCAGTAAATAAAAGAGCCTACTAGACTGGAGAATACACTAGACCTCATCTTCACTAACAATGATGATCTGATAAGAAATATCACCATATCAAAAACAATATACTCAGATCACAACATAATTGAGTTCAGTCATGTATGCGCGGAGCCCCAGACCGCCATAATGAGATTAGTCACGAGGGAGCATTCACCAATTCAACTTCAATAACAAAAACATAAAGTGGGACCAAGTAAACCAAGTCCTAACCGATATAAGCTGGGAAGATATACTAAGCAACACAGACACCAACTTATGCCTAGAACAGATTAACTCGATGGCACTCGATGTATGCACAAGGCTTATTCCTCTAAGAAAAGGAGGAGTAGATGTAAAACAGAAAGAGACAGGCGTCCCTTTACAGGCGACGGAAAAGAATAACAGAGCGGCTAAAAGAGGTCAATATATCTGAAATGCGTAGGGAGACACTGGTCAGAGAAATAGCAAGCATCGAACTTAAGCTAAAAGAATCCTTTAGGAGTCAGGAATCGCGGGAAGAGACTAAAAGCCCATAAATGAAATCGAAAGAAACCCAAAGTATTTCTTCTCCTATGCCAAATCAAAATCGAGAACAACGTCAGTATTGGGCCCCTACTTAAACAAGATGGGTTTCCTACACAGATGACAGCAAGGAAATGAGTGAGCTACTCAAGTCCCAATATGAATCAGTTTTTAGCAAGCGCTAAACCAGACTGAGAGTCGAAGATCAAATGAATTTTTTATGAGAGAGCCACAAAATTTGATTAACAAAGCCTATCCGATGTTATCTGACGCAAATGACTTCGAACAGGCGATAAATGACATGCCCATGCACTCTGCCCCAGGGCCAGACTCATGGAACTCTGTGTTCATCAAGAACTGCAAGAAGCCCCTATCACGAGCCTTTTCCATCCTATGGAGAGGGAGCATGGACACGGGGGTCGTCCCACAGTTACTAAAAACAACAGACATAGCCCCACTCCACAAAGGGGGCAGTAAAGCAACAGCAAAGAAACTACAGACCAATAGCACTAACATCCATATCATAAAAATCTTTGAAAGGGTCCTAAGAAGCAAGATCACCACCCATCTAGAAACCCATCAGTTACACAACCCAGGGCAACATGGGTTTTAGAACAGGTCGCTCCTGTCTGTCTCAACTATTGGACCACTACGACAAGGTCCTAAATGCACTAGAAGACAAAAAGAATGCAGATGTAATATATACAGATTTTGCAAAAGCCTTCGACAAGTGTGACCTGGGTAATAGCGCACAAAATGCGTGCCCAAAGGAATAAAAAGGAAAAGTCGGTCGATGGATCTATAATTTTCCTAAAAAACACAAAGGGAAAC
>NC_069400.1:86706218-86740690 GCF_026875155.1 Cherax quadricarinatus | reverse complement strand
CAGTTTCTGGCCCCGCCTCCTCACTGAAAGCTGCTAGGTCCCTCTCTCCTTGCTCCCTGAGCTTTATCATACCTCGTCTTAAAGCTGCTATGTATGGTTCCTACTTCCACTACATCCCTCGCCAGACTGTTCCACTTCCTGACCACTCTATGACTGAAGAAATACTTCCTAACATCCCTGTGACTCATCTGAGTCTTCAACTTCCAAGGGTGGCCCCTCGTTTCTGTGTCCCCTCTCTGGAACATCTTGTCTCCGTCCACCTTGTCTGTTTCACGCAGTATTTTGTATGTGGTTATCATGTCTCCCCTAACCCTCCTGTCCTCCAGTATCGTCAGGCCGATTTCCCTTAACCTGTCTTCGTAGGACATTCCCCATAGCACTGGAACTAACCTTGTCGCAAACCTTTGCACTTCTCTAAATTTTTTAACGTGCTTGACCTGCTGCGGGTTCTAAACTGGTCTGCATACTCAAGTATGGGCCTGACGTACACGGTGTACAGTGTCTTGAATGATTCCTCACTTAGGTATAAGCACGCTATACGCAGGTTTGCCAGGCGCCCATATCTGCAGCAGTTATCGGGTTGATGTGTGCTTCCGGAGACATGCTTGGTGTTGGTGTGTGTGTGTGTGTGTGTGTTTTGGGTGTGTGTGTGTGTGGTGTTGTGTGTGTTTCAGGGGAGAGAGTGTGTACTTACCGAATACTAACCAAGATTGTTTGGGAAGGATGCGGGGAGGGAAGGGGGTCATAGTTCAGCTCCTGAGTCCCACAACAGTCGCCAATACAAATTGGATCCTGGCTCTGGATTCTATCATACCTACTCTTGAGAGTGCGCATTGAGTATAATTCTCCCACTTCCTTATCAAGCTCATTCCACATATTTAACACTTTAGTTTCATATATGACCCTTCACCCATAAACGTGGCAATTCAAAAATTGTATCCCTATCAGCTGTCAAAGCCTTTGAATATCTTGTATGTCATAATCATATCTTATTGAATTCTATTTTCTTATAAAGTCGCCAGGTTCATTTCCATTAGCAATACCATAATTCTGCAACTTGTCTTGTTGCGAACTCCCTAGTCTTTTCTAGTTTTTTTTTTACATGCTTAATCAAGTTGGGAAATCTATGCTGGTGCTGCATATTTAAAGATAAATCTGACATGTAATCTACAGAGTCGCTGTAGTTCTGACATTAACTATCCTTGCATAAGCTGCATATGTTATGCGATTTATGTGCACCTCTGGTAATATGTTGGGTGATATAATTACTACAAGATCCTTTTCAAAGAATGATATTTGCACTTTCTCACCTCATCAGCAAATAATGAAACGTATGTGTTAGATTTTTATATTAAGTCATTCATGTATATAAAGAGTATTAACGGTCCTAGTACTTATCCTTGGGGGACCCCATTTTCACTTCTTCAAATATATGCCTATATCATGACCATCTGTTTCCTGTTCATTAGATAGTCCTTGATCCCCTGCAGAATCCTCAGTTCCTTAAATTCATGCTGGTTTTCAGTAAAAAATAAAATTTCATATTTCTAGCATCATCACCAACCTTCACCTAGTTGTCTTTTCCAATTCCTCGGATAATATACACGTCTGTGATACCGGTCTTTAATTCAGTGCCTCCTGTCTGTCACTCTGTTTGTACATTAGGATCACGTTTTGCAGGCTGACAGCTGTCAGGTATGTAAAGTAAAAGGACACAAGTGCAACTAATGTGACATTTATTGTGGCAACGTTTCGCTCTCCATGAGCTTTATCAAGCCATTACAAACAATACACGGACACAGAGGGTATATAATGGCTCAGAGTGAGGTGAAATACTAGTGAGGTACCATTTCGATGTTCACTAGTGGTAGTGGTAGTAGTAGTAGTAGTAGTAGTAGTAGTGACAAAAGTAATACAATATGGTAGAGCAATTAATTCGTACATGAGTAAAAGGATATAAAAGCTATTACTTGGGTAACATAAAAATAGGTTGGACAAATATAGACTGGAAAGAGGCAGCTTGTTTCAGTGTTCACTCTCTGTAATGTGCTTTGTGTAGTATAACAGAGAGACTATGGATGGCAGGGTTTACTGATTTCAGGGGGATTCTTGCAAAGACTTCGGAGATGGTGAAGCTGCCGTTTTTTTTAATTGTATTTGAACAGCGATCAGTGCTGATTCGAGGCACTTGCGTCTGCCTCTTTCCAGTCTATATTTGTCCAACCTATTTTTATGTTACCCAAGAAATAGCTTTTATATCCTTTTACTCATGTACGAATTAATTGCTCTACCATATTGTATTACTTTTGTCACTACCACTACTACTACTACTACTACTACCACTACCACTAGTGAATTTCGAAATGGTACCTCATTTAGTATTGCACCTCACTCTGAGCCTTTATATACCCTCTGTGTCCGTGTATTGTTTGTAATGGCTTGATAAAGCTCCTGGAGAGCGAAACGTTGCCACAATAAATGTCACATTAGTTGCACTTGTGTCCTTTTATTTTAAACATATTGTCGGTAATTCAAACCAACTTTTTTTACAAGCTGTCAGGTGATTTTCCCATCGCTAGGACTTACTGTACATGATTGTGTAGTTCTTCTGCACCTTTCTCAGTTCCATGGTTATATGCCATCAGGCCCAATGTTATTGATGTATCTAATTTCATTTAGTACTTTCACTTCTTTCTCCTATGAAGCATAAAATATTATTCAGTATGTGCTGATTAGATGTGTCACTTGGCCCTTCTTTTGCCTGATTGCTTGCTGAAGTACTGACTTTGATTATGGCCAAGTGCAACAGGCCATAAAGTGCTCCTGAAATTGAAACATGCGAGCTTGCCCGGGGGCCCCGGGTTTTTTCGCTGCACATTCATTGCATTGCTTCCTTGCGCTGCGGTTTGCTTACTTTTACATTTGTTACAGGTTTGTATGTTAAGCATATTGCTCTAGGGTGATTCTTGTTATAATGCTGGCTAGGTAATACCGCCAAAGGGTGTTAGGTGTTTGGTGACGGCGTGTATTTATGCAAAACTTTCCCTCACTATCTCCACAACGCTGCTGACGTATCGCTCCTTCAGTTGGCATTGAATTCGACGAAACATTAACTGCTGCGCAGCTTCGTGAGTTAACACAGTAAATTACAGTCAAATTTAGACAATATGGCGTTTTCAGTCTGGCGTCTTGGTTGCTTCGGGGGGTCCGTGCATGTCTCCGCACCCTTCTTTGCTTTCATGCTCGAATGATGCTGATCATACTCCTGAACTTCTGCATGACACTTTCCCACACCCTCAGTCACAGAAATGAATGGTGTACTTGGTTTATCTCATGGTCAATCTGTTGCGTTGCCTCTTGAACTGGCGATAATTACACTTGAGTGAACTAGGGAACAACGTGCCACCGAAAAGGAAAAAATATTATAGAGAGGTGAAGAGACAATACTGATGTACTTGTGATGACATCTATCACTGCCACCACACACTCCACCCATCTATCACTGCTACCACACACTCCACCCATCTATCACTGCCACCACGCCCTCCATCCATCTATCACTGCCACCACACCTTACATCCATCTATCACTGCCACCACACCCTCCATCCATCTACCACTGCCACCAAACATTTCATCCATCTATCACTGCCACCACATCCTCCATCCATCTATCACTGCCACCAAACATTTTTTTCCATCTATTACTGCACCAAACATTTCATCCATCTATCACTGCCACCAAACATTTCATCCATCTATCACTGCCACCAAACATTTCATCCATCTATCACTGCCACCAAACATTTCATCCATCTATTAACTGCCACCAAACATTTCACCCCTCTATCACTGCCACCAAACATTTCTCCATCTATCACTGCCACCAAACATTTCATCCATCTAAACACTGCCCCCAAAAAATTTCATCCATCTATTACTGCCACCAAACATTTCATCCATCTATCACTGCCACCCAAAAATTTCATCCATCTATCACTGCCACCAAACATTTCATCCATCTATCACTGCCACAAAAATTTCATCCATTTTATTACTGCCACCAAACATTTCATCCATCTATCACTGCCCCCCCAAACATTTCATCCATCTATCACTGCCACCAAACATTTCATCCATCTATCACTGCCACCAAACATTTCATCCATCTATTACTGCCACCAAACATTTCATCCATCTATCACTGCCACCAAACATTTCATCCATCTATCACTGCCACCAAACATTTCATCCATCTATCACTGCCACCAAACATTTCATCCATCTATCACTGCCACCAAACATTTCATCCATCTATCACTGCCACCAACATTTCATCCATCTATCACTGCCACCAAACATTTCATCCATCTATCACTGCCACCAAACATTTCATCCATCTATCACTGCCACCACACCCTGCATCCTTCACTTCCACCACACATTTCATCCATCTATCACTGCCAAACCCCACCCTCCATCCATCTATCACTGCCACCACATCTTACTCATTTATCACTGCCACATACACCCTCCATCCATCTAACACTGCCCGCACACCTTTCATCCATCAATCACTGCCACCACACCTTTCAAACCATCAATCACTGCCACCATACCCTCCATCCATCTATTACTGCCACCACACCTTTCATTCATCTAACACTGCCCCCCACACCCTCCATTCATCTATCACTGCCACCACACCCTCCATCCATCTATCACTGCCACCGCACCTTACATCTATCTATCCCCTGCCACCACACCCTCCATTCCATTCCCCCCCACATGCCACCACACCTTACATCTATCTATCACTGCCACTACAAACCCTCCATCCATCTAACACTGCCAGCACACCTTTCATCCATCAATCACTGCCACCACATCTTTCATCTATCACACTGCCATCATACCCTCCATCCATCTATCACTGCCACCACACCCTTTCACCCATCTATCACTGCTACCTACCCCCCTCCATTCATCTATTACTGCCACCACAAACCCCCCAACCATCTATCACTCCCACCACACCTTTCATCCATCTGTCACTGCCACCACACCCTTCAAACCATCTATCATTGCCGCCACCCCTCTTTATCCTCTATTATTGCCACCACACACCCTTTACTTTATCTATCACTGCCACCACACCCTTCATCCATTTATTACTGCCCCCAAATCATCCCCTCCATCTATTACTGCCACCACGCACTCATCCATCTATCACTGCCACAACAACTTCAGTTACTATATCATTTCCAACATAACTTTTTTCCAGCCATCACTTCCAAACACTGCCACCACATTCTCCATCCATCTATCTATTACTGACACCATACCCTCCATCCATCTATCTTGCCACCATACATTCCATTCATATATCACTGCCATTACACCCTCCATCCATCACTGCCACCACACCCTCCACCCCGCTACCACTGCCACCATACACCCATCTGTCACTGCCACCACATCCTTCATCCATCTATCTATCACTGACACCACACCCTCCATCCATCTATCACTGCCACTACACCCTCCATCCATCTATCACTGCCACTACACCCTCCATTCATCTATCATTGCCACCATACGCATATCCATCCATCCTACCACCATATTCTCCATCCATCTATCATTGTCACCACATCCTCCATCCATCTATCACAGTATCAACACCCTCCACCCCTCTACTACTGCCACCACGCACCTATCCATCTATACTTTTACCACATCCTCCTCCCATCTATTCATGCCTCCACACCCTCCACCCCTCTACCACTGCCACCACGCACCTATCCATCTAACTTTTACCACATCCTCCTCCATCTATCACAGCCACAACACCCTCCGTCCCCAAGTCCTCTTAACTACACTTTCCTCCAAACCCTATCTCTGGCCCCTCACTCTCCACTCACATCACTGCCACCAGCACCACCACACTCTCTCCAACTCTATCATTGTTTTAAAGGTGCCATAGCACTTTTTTCCTAATCCCACCCCTACTACCATGCTACCACACTCTTCTTTCTTCACCTCCATCACTGACACCAAAAACATTCACCACCACATCACCACCGTCATTTAAATGAAGTACAGTAAAATACCCAGTCAAACATTGAAACCCAACACTACAGAACCCTAGACGGTGGGAAACTCATGAGGATTGATGGAATCTTGAGTTCACAGGTCATCTCCTCTAATGGATATGGTAATCCAGTATTGTCAACGGGATCAGCTTCCCTTACAGCTTATTCGACGATTTAATAAAGTTGAAATTACAGGCAAAATCCAATTTGTTGGAAGATTTTATACTCTTTAAAAATTCATCAGGAATATTACACAAGCAAGATACTTTTACACAAGCAGAAAAATTTTCCCTAGCAACAAATATTACACTATAGAGCATCAAGACTTATACAAATATGAAGACTTAAATAAACAGGAAAACTTTGACTAGCAGCAAGATTTATGCTAGCAGCAAGACAAACAACAGCAATAAGACTTTGACTAGCAGCAAGCCATAAACTAGCAGTGAGATTTGCACTAGCATCAAGACTCACACTAGCAGCAAGACTTACATCAAGAACAAGACTTACACTAACAGCAAGACTTACAATAACTGCAAGATTTACACTAGGAGCAAGATTTACGCTAGCAGTAAGACTTACAAATTGCAGCAAGACTTACACTAGCACAAGACTTACATTAAGAACAAGACTTTATACTTACAGCAAGACTTACACTAACATCAACACTTACACTAAAAGCAAGACTTACACTAGGGAAAAATAACTGCAAGACTTACACTAGTAGCAAGACTTACTCCAGCAGCAAGACTTTTACTTGCAACAAGACTTACACAGCAGCAAAACTTACTCTTGCCACAAGACTTAAATTTAAACAGCACAAGACTTACTCTAGCAACAAATCTTACACTAGCAGTAAGACTTACTCATGCAACAAAATTATTTTAGCATCAAGTCTTTCAATAGCATCAAGACCCTTTCATACCAGCAAGACCTCCTTTATCCCAAAGATTTACATTAGCTCATCACTTACTGCATCAACCATCTTGCAAAGGTGAGTCAACATTGCAGGTCAAGTGGCTCTGCAAACTACAGTAATCCCCACCTATTTTATATATTGTACATCTGAACTCAAGGACTTATGTCCGGCTAACTGGTTTTTCCAGAATCCCCCTTTATTAATGTTTTCTTGCTCACTCTCCAACTGTAAAGTTAAGTCATAAAAACCACTTATCTCCACTTATATCTACAACGCTCAAACACTCCTGTTGATGCCCTAGACGGTGAACTATCGGACTGGCGCCACTTATATCCCACTGTATTTCCCCCTAGAGAAAGGTACTAAAAACCCCTTTTTGAACCTGCATACCATTTGACTCGTGTGCAAACAGTATTCGTTGAAAAACTCATTACCAAGACGTTCCATGAATTATCGAGGATTCTACTTCTCTTTGAAACTCTCCACTTATCCTTGTTCCTAAGAAGTATTGGAAATGGCATCCTCTGATTGACTGCAGTAAACGGAACGTCTGTGTAATCCCAGACCTTTTTCCATTGCCATTACCACGGAACGGGTGGGGTTTGTACCCAAGGCAACTGAGTCGTAAAACTCCAGGCTAGCATGTAATTCACTGAACCAGTTGGCTATAATAAGAGTCATCCAACTAGGTTTCTAAGTTGGTTTTTGTCCAATGAAAAATATTTATCTATCAATCAGAAAACATATTTTTGGAAAAGCCCAATTTTTAAGGGAGTTCAGTGTGTTCGGCAAGATCAGAGTATTAAGTACGACACACACACGCACACGCGCTCACAAGCGCACATATTTTTCTAAAAGAAGATAGACACACAGCATTAAACAACAGACCAGTGTCATGATATGTACTGTATGCAAAGTCATGAAGTTATCAGGAGATGAATGGGGGACCACCTAGAAAGGAATCAGTTTATAAACGACAACCAACACGAATTCAGAGACGGAAAACCGGGTGTGACAAACCTACTGGAGTTTTTATGAAAAAGGTTGACAGAAAGTAAGACAAGAGAGAGAGAAGAGAGAGAGAGAGGTGGTAGATTGCGTTTTCATGGATTGTAAAAAGGGCTTTTGACAGAGTTCCACACAAGAGATAAGTGCAAAAGCTGGAGGGGCCAGGCGGGTATAGCAGGGAAGGCGCTGCAATGGATCAGAGAATACGTGACGGACGGGAAAACATCAGAGAAATTATGGTACGTGATGAGTGTCAGAGTGGTCCTTCTGTGACGAGCAGGGTTCCAAAAGGGGGCAGTCCTAAAGCCCGGGTGCTTTTTTCTGGTATATGTGAACGACATGACGGAAGGAACAGACTCAGAAGTGTCCCTGTTTGCAGGCGATGGGAAGATAATGAGGAGAATTCGTCGGAGGAGAAGGGATCTGGACAGGCCAGATCCAGCAACTGTCTCTTGCAGTTCAACCCCACCAAGCGCAAAGTCATAAAGATCGGGGAAGGGCAAAGAAACCACAGACAGAGTACAGTCTAGTTGCCCAAAGATTACAACCCTCACTCAAGGAAAAGGATCTGGGAATGTGTATAATACCGAACATATCTCCTGAGGCGCACATCAACCAAATAACTGCTTCAGCATATGGGCGACTAACGAACCTAAAAATAGCCTTCCGACCCCTCACTAAGATGTCGTTCAAGACCCTGTACACTGGTACGTCAGGCCCATATTGGAGTATGCACCCCCCAGTTTGGAACCCACACTTGGCCAAGCACGTCAGGAAACAAAAGAAAGTACAAAATTTGCAAAGAGACTAGTCCCATAGCTAAGGGGCATGTCCTATAAGGAGAGATTAAGGGGCTTGACCTAACGACACAGAGGACAGGGGGACATGATAACGACATATAAAATACTGAGGGAATCGACAAGGTGGACAGAGACAGGATGTTTTCCCGATATGGGACACAAAAACAAGGGTCACAATTGTAAGTTGAAGACTCAGATAGTCACAGGGATGTTAAGCAGATTTCTTCAGTCATAGAGCTGTCAGGGAGTGGAATAGTCTGGAAAGTGAGGTAGTGGAGGCAGGAACCATACATAGCTTTAAGAAGAGGTATGGTAAAGCAGGGAAAGAGTGGACCTAGTGGTGACCAGTGAAGAAGCAGAGCCAGAGCAAAGACTCGACCTGGGCACACACACACGGTGTGTGTGTGTGTACTCACCTAATTGTACTCACCTAATTGTGGTTGCAGGGGTCGAGACTCAGCTCCTGGCCCCGCCTCTTCACTTATCGCTACTGGATCCTCTCTCTCTCTGTTTCCCTTTGGGGTTTGTCAAACCCTTTTTAAACTATGTAGGGTTTCCCTTTCCTCCACTACTTCACTTCAGGCAAATTACCACTTGCTGACAACTCTATGACTGAAGAAATATTTCCTAACGCCCCTTGACTCCAGTTATTTTCAGTTTCCAGTGGGGACCCCCTTGTCCCTGTGCCCCCTCTCGGGAACATCCTATCTCGTCCCCCCTAGTCTATTCCCCTCAGTATCTTGAAATGCCTTTAAACATTTTCTCCCCGACCCTTCTGTCCTCCAGGTCGTCAGCCCGTTTTCCCCCTTTAAACCTTTCCACGTACGCCCTTCCCCTTTGAGCTCTGGACTACCTTGTTGCAACCTTTTACTTTCTCTAACTTTCTTGACGTGCTTAAACCGGGTTTTGGGGGCCCTCCAGACTGGTGCTGCATACCCCAGTAGGGGCCAAACATACACATTTAAACAGTGCTTGAACGTTTTCCTTTTTAAAGGGGGTCGGAATGCTATTCTCGGGTTTTTTGCCAGGCGCCCGTTTTGCTGCAGGGGTTTATTTGGTTGATGTGTGCCTCCGGTTTGGGGCCGGGTTATGGTCCCCCCAAGGCTTTCTCCCGGTGGGGTCTTAGTTTTTTGCCCCACCAGCCTATACTCTGTTTTGCGGTCTTTTTTTGCCACCCCCCAAATCTTCATGACTTTGCTTTTGGCTGGATTGAATTCAAGAAGCCAGTTGCGGGAACCCATGACCCCTGTCCAGGCCCTCTTTGCCCCCTTTGCCTCATCCTCGTCCGTTTAAAAACCCCTCCATCAACTTCAGGGCCCATCGCGAACGGGACACTTCAGAGTCCCATTCCCTTCCATATGTCTTTTCAAATATCAAAAAATAGCACTGCCCTAAACTAAACCCTTTGGGGACCCCGCTCGAACGGCCCGCCCACTGTGATACCTCTTCACGTCCCAAAGACTCGTTGCTCCCCTCCCTTTTCGGGTATTCCCTTATCCATTGGGCATTTCCCCCCCTTTTTTTACTGCGCCAAAATCCTCCATTTCTGCACAATCCCCTTGGGGGGAACAGGTCAAAGGCCTTCCGCAGCTAGGAAAACCCCAATCTACCCACCCCACCCTCTTCAATTTTTTTTTTTTTTAAACTTTTTTTCTGTTACCTTGTCAAAAAACCCCCCCAGGGGGTTTGTGATACAAGTTTTTCCCTTTCCAAAACCCTTTTGCTGGTTTTCATTTATAATCTTGTTCCTTTCCATTTTAGGTTCAAACCCACTCTCCTCCTGAAAATTTTTCTCCATGACTTTGCACACAATAAAATGTCAGAGCCCACGGGTTTCTGTATTTTTGGGTGCCCTGGGTTTCTTTTTCCCTTTTTCTCAAATATGGGGCCCTAAATTAGCTGTTTTTCCTTTTTCTCAGGTAGTTCCCCCGGGTTTAAAGGGGATGTGTTAAAGGGTTTGGGTGGTTTAGGGGCAAGGCACAAGCATCTCTGCTCCTTTTTCTAAGGCCCCATGGGGAAAATGTTGCCCGGGCCCCAATCCCCCTTTGAGGTGTCAAGGTCATTTAAAAAAAAGCTTCTTTCCCCCCTCCTTTTTTTTTTTGGGTTCGTATGTCACCCAAACACTTTTTGGGTTTTTTCCCCCCTCTTGATTTTCCCTTCTGTGCTGCCCTTCCCCGCCCTTCCTTCTCTACGAAAAAGTTTCCTTAAATCCCTGTTCACCCTCACATCCCTTTCCCTGATCATTTCTTGTGACTTTTCCCCTTCTGCCCCTTAAATCTGAATCACCTGGTTTTTTTGGACTGTTGTCTTCCTCCTAAATTGGGGCTTTTACAACATTTTCGGGTCAGTCTTGTTTCTGGGTGCAAGTCTTTTTTCATACGCCGCGGGCCTCTCCCTTACCTGTCGTACTAAACCCCGGGCTCTGCGATTTGATCCCCTTTTTTTCGGTGTTCTCTGCCTTCTGAAACTTTTTCCTTTCTCTATTGCATTTTTTTTTTCCTCCTTACACCGTCGGGTAAACCGGGGGCCCGGGTTCGGTCACCCCATTGTTACTTTTTTCCCCTTTGGGAAAAAACCCTTTTTCCACGGGCCTCCTTGCATTTTGTTTTTTTAAAAATTTTCCCCACCCATTTCATTTACGGTTTCCCTGCCAGTTCACTTCCCCACGGGACCCCCCGTAGGAAGTTTTTCCCAAACCCTTTTTAAACCCCTTTTTATAGAAAAGGCTTTTCCCATTAAACCCCCTGTTTTTCTCCTCCATTTTGCAGTTTACTTTTTGTATTCAAACACAGAACCCGTTTTCGCTAGCCCCTATGGGACCCCCAATACTTGTTGCCCCTCAATATCTGAGCTCCCCCGGGTAAAACAAAAAGGCCAATTTTGCGGTTCATCCCCCCCCTCTCACCCCTGGTATGTCCTTAACATTTGGTGCATGGGGGTTTTCCGCCCCCCACCCCAAAACATCCTGTTTTCTCCATGTTTGGGGGCCCCCCCTTTGGCTCCAGGTTTTCCCAGTCAAACTCCCTGTGGTTGAAATCCCCCATAACCAGAAATTTTTTGCCTGCGGAGTGACCCCTTCTTGCCACCTCAGCAATGTGCCCCCCAAAATTGCTCTTTTTGCTCTCTTAAATTTTTCCCTCTCTTGGCCTCCTGCATTTCTGGGGTGGATTATACATCACTGCAATGCCCATTTTTGTTTTCCCCAACTGAATTACCTGCTATGTATTTCTTTCTCCCTTTCTAAATTTTTTCCTTTTCCCTTTTTCTCAAATTTTCCATCTTTTTTTTACGACCCGAGAACCCCCCCTCCCCCCTGCCCCTTCATCTTTCCTCATGATCTGGAAACCTGGGGAAGATTGCCCCTGTTATTGTCTCCAGATTTTGTTTCTGTAACTGTTTAGATGCCCTTGGGGATTTCTCTTTTGATTCTTTCTTGCCATTCCCCCATTTTATTCGTTAACCCAAACTGCATTTGTGTACCAAATTTCCCAACTTCTGTTTAATACTTAACTGGGGTGCGGGGGGTGGAAACGGGAGGGATCTTGTGTGAGGGTTTTGGTTTGGATTGTTCAGTTCCCCTTGGGGGGGTGTCGTGGCTGGATCCTTCTGCAGGTTTTTTCCTGGGGGTGCGCTTGTCCTTCCATTTGATCCGGGAAATTATTCTCTCTCCTTTTTTTTTTTCCCCCTCCCATTTCTCTTCTTTTTTTGAATCTCTCTTTCATTGTTTTTCCTTTTCGCCCTTTTTGTTCTGTCCCCGCTCGAGGTACACACTCCGGAACTCCTGCTTGCCCCCTCAGCCGTGCTTTTTCTCCTGCGGGATCAGGTTGGGGGTTGATTCTGCCTTGAAAATCATTTTTGAGGGGGGCCGTTTTCCTTTTCTTTGTAAACCCAAACCCAATTCTCCCGAAAATTTTCCCCTGGTCATGTCCCCCTCCCCTATCCCCTTTCAGATATCTTCAATCGTTTTTTTTCCCCCTCCTGCTTTTCTTTCTCAAAATTTTTCCCCCTTTGGGCTTCGTCTGGGCCCAAAACCCAAACACGGATTTTTCCCTTTCCCCACCTCCCACGTGACCCCCAAATTGCATCCTCGGGGGGGGGGGGGGGGGGGGGGGGGGGGGGGGATGTTTTTTTAGTTCCTTCCCGTGGGGTGTTCCTTCCTTCAGCCCCTTTCCCTATTTTTTTTGCCCCTATGCTTTTTGGGTTTTAACCCTTTCCTGCTCACCTGGCCTCCTGGCCCCCACGGGTATCTGGAAAGGTCCTTGCACATGCCTAGTTCCTTAAATGTTTTTCCCAAAAACCTCTCTTTTCTGCCCCTAGTGTGCCCCCCTTGTCTTTTTTTTGGGCCCCCATGGGTTTGACAGGACCTCTGCATACAGTTTAGTTTCCATCTTCCTTCAAAAACCTGTTGCCCTTGTTTGATGTAGCCATTTCCGATGCTACTAATTCCGTAATATCTTTGTCTTTTGTGCTGTTTCAAAATGCCTCAGCTCCTCTTCTAATCTCTCTATCTTGATTTCCTGTGCTGTGGCCTTTGCTTCCACCTCTGGCATTTCTGCTGCTAACCTCTCTTCCATTTTTCCTTTCCAGCTCATCTAGTCCCCTTTTCCCCCAAACCCTTCCCCCCTTTTTTTTTGAGCTCTACCCTCCCTTTGGGGTGTGAAATGTTTTGTGCAACCAAATTAGATGGTAAATTTAGGGTGACACAAAAACAAAAATAAAACACACGTTGTGGTGTGGTTGGGGTTTTGTGTGTGTGTGTGTGTGTTTTGTTTTGTGTGTGTGGGGTGTGTTTGTGTGTGTGTGTGGGGTGTGGGTGTTTGGGTTGGTGCCACCAAATTCTACTCATCAAATTTTGGGGTTTCCCCAGGTCGATTTCTTCGTTTCTGGCTCCGCCCCTTCACTGGCACCACTAAGCCCCCTTTTTTTTTTCCCCCTGTTTATAAAAACCCCTTTTTTTAAAAGCATGTAGGTTTTTCCTGCCCCCCACTCCCCTCCCCCATTCCCAAAAACTTTTCCATTTCCTGACACCCTCTATGCCTGTTTAAAAATACGCTTAACATCCCTTGACCATCGAGTCTTCAATTAACAATTGTGCCCCCATTTTCTGTGCCCCAAATCTCGGGGAACATCATGTCTCTGCCATTTTCCCAAATTCTTCTCAGCTTTTTGTATGTCGTTATCATGTCCTTCATCTCCTCCTGCCCCTTCCCCAGCGTCGTCGGACGTTTTTCTTTAAATCTCCATCATGGGACAGCCGTTTGCTAATTTTCTTTTGCAAATTTTTACACTCTAAAAAAAATTTAATGCGTGCTTAAACCAGATTGGGTTTCCCATAACTGGTTTCCCTTACTCCAGAATGGGCCTAATGTATACTGTTAAGAGTCCTAACGATTTTTTCCCGGGGTTTTGGGAAAAACGCTATTATTGGGTTTTTGTAATCGCCCATATTTGCAGCGTTATTTGGTTCATGGGGGCGGGTTTTGGGGGCCCTTTCCTAAAATTTTTCCTCGGGCGTCTTTTTTTTTTCCCTTCCCTGTTTCTTAAACTTTTTGGGGTACAACCCAGGAGCCCAGTTACTGGGGCCAGGCCAACACCCCAAAAGGTTCTTCTGTAGCCCCCTCTGCCTTATCCTCTTCTGACTAAATTTCTCTTCATGAATATGGGAAATTTGGAATTTTTGTGAAGAAAGTTGGAGTGTGAGGAAAGAAAAGACAGGGAAAGAAACTAAACCCCATTAAGCTTTTTAAGATCAAGAGGGGAGGGGGAAAGTAAAAGGGGAAGGTTACTTTTTTCCCCTTAAACCGGGAAGAGAGGGGAAATGTTTTTTAAATTTTGGGTGGTGATCGGCTGTACAGAAATCTTGCTTTTTTGTGTTGCCTTTACCTGTATTCTCCTTTCTACTCCGCCTCGACCCACATATTTTCTCCTTCCATAATTCGATTCCCACAAAAAAAAAAATTTTTCCTTTTAAACCCTTTTTCCCCTTTCCCTTTTCCCGGGTTTCTTTTTTCTTGTTTGGGGAATTTGCCCCGGGGAAATTTTTTTTCCTTTTTTGCCTTCAAATTAAATTTCCCAAAAACCTTTTTAAATTTTTTTTTTTTACTTCCTTTTCCCCCGGTTTTGGGCTATAAATTGAAACAAAAAAAATAAATGTTCTCCTTCTCTCATAAATTATTAAGCATCTATTGATTTTTTTTAAATTTAAAACAATCTACTTCGCTTTTCCCTTCCCTATTTTTTTTGGGCCCTTTCCCCCACTCTTTTTTTCCCTTTAAGTCTAAATGATTCCTTTCCCGCCCTTACTGTTCCGGGTTTCCCAAAATTTCCCCAAAATTTTTTCCCTCTCCCACCCGCTCACCTTAAAAAAAAAACCATCTCTCTTTCTCTTCCCCTCCCCTTAAACCCCAAAAAAGGTTTCTTTTAACTCATTTCGCGATTCAAAATTTTTTTTTTTGCTTAGTTCACATCACTCAAAGTTTTTTTTTCTTTTTCTGCTCATTTTAGTTTTTTTAAGTTTTTCATTTAGGATACCCCAAAACATCAATCTTTCCGCCACATCTCACAGCAAGTGGTATTCGCCTTTTGGGGATACACTCTGGGGAACATTTTTCCCCCCCCCCAATTTGTTTTTTCTTTTTTTCCCCTTTTCTGTTTCCCATCTTTACCATATTATGCTTAAATAAATTTTCACCCACAATTCTTTGCAACCTTTTTACCAAAGATGGGTTTTTTAAAGTAAAGGGCCCAACTTGCGAAAAAATAAGTTTTTTTCTTGTCCAACAACACAACTCTTTTAAGTTTGTTTATATTTCAGTCTACAAATTTAGGGGTGGGCATAAACGCAAGAAGTTATAGCACCTTGGAAACCGCTGGGTTTTCCCCAGGAAAGGGAAACAGAGAGGACAACAAAGGGGATAAGGTTTTTAAAAAACTTTCATTCTTTAGAAAACTACTCTTTTACTCTTTCTCTAGGTTAAACTTGACAGTGACCAAACTTGTGTTGTGGGTTGCGTTTTGTAGTGTAATCACCAAAAATTGGTTGCAGGGGTTTTGGGCATAGCTCCTGGCCCCGCCCTCCCTGGTCGTACTAATTCCCCTCCTCCATTCTTTCCCTATTTTTTTCATAAACCCCTTCTTAAAGCGATTTAAAGAACTTGCCTTTCCCCTACTTTTACTCCCAGGTTTTTTCCCCCCTTCCCGACAATCTAAGGGCAAAAAAAATACCTTTTGACTCCCTTTTGGGGTTTTTCAGCTTTCCAAATTTTTGTCCCCTTTTTTCTTATCCCTCTCTGAAAAAATTTGAAACCTTTTCCACCTTGTTCCAAAGCCTCTTAGTATTTTTTTAAAGTTGTTTTCATGTCCCCTCTTCCCCTCCTATTTTCTAGTGTCATCAGGTTGTTCCCTTTAACCTCTCCTCAAAAAGACATACCCCATTTTCCGGGGGTAATCGTGTTGCAAATTTTTTCAAAATTTTCCCCCAATTTCGTACGTGTTTGACTAAGTGAGGGTTTTTATAAATGGGGCTGGGATATTCCCGTTTTAGGCCTTATGTACGCTGTGTACAAAGTCGTGAATGACTCCTTTTCTCAATGTCCCCAAACGCCAAACTCAGGTTTTGGGCCCAAACTCCCCTATGCTGCAGCAGATTATTTTATAGTTGCCTCAGGGGAAAATGTTTTGTTTAATCTTTCCCCCAAAATCCTTTTTTAAATTTAAATTTACGTTTGCACTGTTTGGTTTTCCTCATATTTAAATTCGTCTGCGGTCTTTTTGTTCTTCCCCAATCTTCATGACCTTACACTTCCGGGTTTTAAAATAAAGGAGCTATTTGTTTGGAAACCCAAAATTTTATTTTTTCCAGATCCCCTTGTAATCTTTTTAACTGAAACCCGCCCACTTTATTTTCCTCATCAGTTTTTCCCCTATCACGAACATGACACTTCTAATCTATTTCCCTTTCCCCCATGTCCCTTTACAATAAAAAACAGCACAAAGGGCCCCCGGACTGAACCCTTTTGGAAACCCACCAACTCATTTGCCCACTCCCCACATTTCAGCACGTAACCAAAACTCGTTGTTGCCTTTTCCCGTCAGAAAATTCCCCATCTATTGCAAAAAACTTTTTCCCCGTTTTTCCGCCTGCTCCTCTAATTTTTTGCACCCGTCCTTGGTGGTACTGTGGTTTTAAAAGCCTTCTTGCGGGCAAAAAGATGCAATCTTCCCATCCCTTTCGGGTCCCCCGTCTTTCTTTTGTTTTTCCTGGTCGTAAAAACTCAAGTAGATTTGGGAACACAGGGTTTCCCATCTCTGAAGCCGGCTGACTGTCAAGTATGAGCCCAATCTTTTTTAATGTGTTCCACCCCTTTTCCCCTTTATAATCTTTTCCATGACTTTAATACTATACAAAATCAGTGACATTGGTCTGTATTTAATGCAACCCGTCTTTTCTCATTTCTTAAAAATTGGAACTACATGTGCTGTCTTCCACCCTCAGGCCCAAATGCCCCCGTTTTTGATAGATTTAGAGAAGAAAGCTGCTACGGCACACACAGTTCCCTGCCCCTCTCTCATTAAACCATGGAATATGTTATCTGGGCCCACCGCCTTTGAGGTAACGAAATTTTTTCTAGCAGTTATTCACCTCTAACCCTTGGGTTTTGTGTATTGTGTCCAGAAACCCGCTGGTGCAAATCCCTCCAACCCTTTTTTTGAAGCATTCCGGGCTCTATTGTGAATACTTTTCTAAATCTTTTTTTTTAGTTTTATCAAAATACTTCTTTGGGCACCTTTGGAGCTCCCCCCCCCTTTTTTCCCTTCCAGCCTAAATTTCCTGGTTTCCTTTTACTGTTTTTTTTTCTCCTAATGTGGGCTGTAAACCCAACCCTTTTTTTCAGAAATTTGGGTTTTGAAAGCTATGTCGTTCCGTATTGCCTCTGGGGCCCCCTTCTTATCCCTGCATATTCGTTTCTGGGTTTTTCTGCTCAGTTCCTTGTTTTTTGAGTCCTTTGGGCCCCCTAACCTTTTCCATCCTCGCACACTTTGGGTTTTGGGCCCCTTTTCACCCCAGTTAAACCCTGGACCCCCCTTGGGCTTTCTTTTTTTTTTTTTGTTGCCCTTTGGTATGAAACCTTTTCCCCTGCCTCCCTGCACTTAGTGGTCCCCTATTTCCACATTTTAAATTTCTGTTTTTCCAAACCCATTCTTTTTTCCCCCTGCACTTTATGCAGGAAAACCCTTTTCATTCCCATGTAGTCCCCTTTTTTTTAAGTTCGGTTTTTTCCCCTTTTTTCTCGTGGGTGCGCATTTTCCACTGTTAACTCTACAAAGATATTCAAAAATCCCGGAAAATCAAAATCACTAGCCCAAGGGGTCTTTTTTGTGGGTAAAATCCCCAAAGTCTGAACCATTCAAGGGGAATATGAGATCCAGCCTTGCGCAACATCCTCTCCTCTCTCTCTGGTTGTATCCCTAACATGTTGGTGCATGAAGTTCTCCCAAAAAGCTCCAAAATTTTACCCTCCATGTTTTGGTCCCCCCTGAGGCTCTGGGGTTTTTTTAGTCAATCTCTTTTTGATTGAAATCCCCCCTTTTAAGCAATTTTGTCCAACCCAAAAAGACCCTCCTGGGCCCCTTCCCGCTAGTGTAAACCCCCAATTTTGGGCCCCCCCATTGTGCACAAAATACCTTCTCTTTTTCCCTTCTGCTAAGTGGTGGGTTATACATCACTGCTATCATCCTTGGACCCCCCGTCTGAAATGTTTCCCAGAATGAAGTCGTTTTTGTTTCCCTTTTTCCATTCCTCCCCTCCCTCAAAAATCCACTGGTTTTTTTTGAGCAATGTCCCCACTCCTTTCCCCCCCCCTGTTTTTCTTTTGTCTTTTTCCCTTTCAAAACTATATCCAGGTGGAAAAAAATTTCATCGTTATCATCCCCCCGAAAATTTGGGCTCTTTTTTTATTGGGTATGATGTCAGGGGATCATCAAAGATTTTTGGTTACCTACCTTTAGCTTCCTTTCCCCTTACTGAAATTTTGGGAGATGGAAGAGAAGGGGGCAGGCTTTAAGGGGACAAATTATGGGGGGCTGCTTGGATTGTGGAATTAGTCTTTGGGGGGGGAAAGGCAAAGGGGTGAGGTTCGTTTTTTGTTTTCTGGTTTGGTTGAAAAGTGGGGACAAAGGGGGTTTAGAATTTTTTTTTAATCAAAATTTTTTTGAGCTCCCCCAAAGGGTGAGCTTGCTTGTCTGTCTTTTCTTTCCTTCCCCTGGTTTTTTTCCCTTTCTCTCACTTTCATTATTCCCTTTTCCTTTTATGTTCTGTCAAAATTGAGGGGAAAACTTTTTGATAATCTGGAGAGTCCTTTAACAGTGGGTTTTTTGTTTTAGTATCCGTTTTTATTCCCTCATCTGTTTTTGAATTCAATTTTTTTGGGCGATTTTTTTTCCCGAATACCCCCCCCAAATCTGTGAAAATTTTTCCCCACCTGAAAACATTCCCTCTCCCCCTGTTATTTTCAATGTGTTTCCCAATCTCTGTTTTCCCCAAGCTTTCTTTCATATAGGTTTTGCCCCTTTAGCCCCCCTGAAGCCCATGAAAAATTATTGGACCCTCTCTTTCCTCTTCCCATTTCCCTTTCCCCCCTGTATCTCTTGTTGTTTTTCCCCAAAACATCCTTTCCCCCCACCATGAAGGCCTGAATTACTGCTGCAAAAGCTGCTTACTCCATCCCCCCCTTCAGTCCCCTCGCTGCCTGCTGATGTTCCCCTATCAATCATCTTGCTCCCTTTTTGGACCTCAACTTAATCCTTGCCTTTAGCCCATTCCCCTTTTTTCCCCCAATCTCTGTAAAATTTTTTCCTCAGCTACAAAAAGGTTTTTTTTGGATTCCCACTTCTTGCTTTCTACAGAATTTTGGGTCTAATATTTTTTTATTCAAAGCCATTTTAAAAACCTTTTTTCCCCCATTTTTGTTTCCCTTTTTTTTCCCCTTGGGGCCATTCTAACCCATTTTGTCCCTTTTTTCCGACCAGCCCTCATCAGTTCTCTTGCCTTTACGTCCCTTTTCCCCTTTTTAATTTCCCCTTTTATTTTTTTTTCCCGTTGGGAAAGTTTTTACTCTTCACTTATCGTAAAAAAAAGTGTGTGGTGGGGGGATTTTTTGAGCTAATGTGTTAGGGTTTGGGTTTTTGTCGTGTGTACTCACCCAGTTGTACTTTACCAAATTTAGGTTGCGGGGTCCCAGTCCCAGCTCCTGGGCCCCCCTCTTTACAAACGCTACTAGGTTCACTCTCCCGAGCCGGACATTTTTTCATACCTCTGCTTAAAGCTATTTTATGGATCCTGGGCCCCACACATTTGCTTCCCCCAAAATATTCCAATTACTGACTACTCTGTCTGAAGGGAAAAACTTCCTAACACCCTGTATTTATCTGTGTTTTTCACTTCCAACTGTGTCCCCCCTTGGGGGGGGGGGGGGGGAAAGGGGGGGCCCAATTTTCCGGAACATCCTGGGCCCTTTTTCCACCTTGTCAATTCCTCTCAGTAAATTTTTTATTTTCGTTTTTCATGTTCCCCCCCAAACTCTCCTGTCCCCCCATGGGCGTCAGGGGGATTTCCCCTTTAAACCCCTCCTCGTAGGACATACCTCTAGCCCTGGACTAGGGCCTTTTTGCAAACCTTTGCACTTTTTTCTAGTTTTCTTCCTGCTTTTTCTAGGGTTGGTTCCCCCAAAATGGTGCCGCATACTCCAATATGGGCCTAACGTACACGGTGTCAGGGGCCTGAATGATTTTTCCCCCTTTTTTAAGATGTCCCGGGAAAGCTGTTCTGAGGGTTTTCCCCGGGGCCCATATCGGGAAACAATTTATTTGGTTATGTGGGGCTTTAGGAATGTGGGCCCGGGGTTATACCACCCCAAGATCCTTTTTTCCCTTTATGAAAGGGTTTTTATCCCCGGCCCCCCCTAGACTGTACCCGTCCCGCGGTCTTCTTTGCCCTTTCCCCAATCTTCATGGGCTTTGCACTTGGTGGGGTTGAACCCCCAGGGGCCAATTTTCTGGACCCCGGTTTTAAGCCTTTCCCCAAACCCTTTGTAGTTCTGCCCGGGCTTTGATCCGATTTTGCGTGTGTGTGTGTGTTTTGTGTTTTGTGTGTGTGTTTGTGTGTGTGTGTGTGTGTGTGGTTTTGTGGTGTGTGGTGTGTTTTGTATAAAGTTTTGTGTGTTTTGTTGGGGGTGTATGTGCATGTGTGTGTAAATGTGTGTATGGGTGTGTATCTGGTACTCACCTAACTGTACTCACCTAATTGTGGTTGCAGGGGCGAAACTCAAACTCCTGGGCCCCCCCTCTTCGCCGACCCCCTTTCTAGGGCCCCTATTCCCCCCGCTCCATGAGGTTTATCAAAACCTCGTCCTTTAAAAATATGTAAAAGTTCCCCAAACCCTTTACTAAAACGCTTTCCAGACTATTCTACTTCCTAACTACTCAAAAGCCCGAAGAAATACTTTCCCCCGGATCAACATCCCAGCAATTCCCGGGAAAAACTGTTTTAAAAATTTCCCCCTGTCTGGAAAAATTTCCCGCTCCCCGCACCCAACACCCTTTCTCCTAGGGGTTTTTAAAAAAAGGCACCTAAAATGGAGGGGAAAATAAACAAATAAATTGTTTCAGTAATAACCCCCCAGGACAGCTCTGATGAAAACTCCCCACTCACACGAACTTTTAAAAACTCTCACAAAAAATTTAAATTTTAAACCCGCAAATAAAAAGGGGCCAAATAGACGGAGAATACACAGACCCCCATCTTCACCAACCAAAGATGATCTATAAGAAATGCACCATATCAAAAACAATATAACCCGATCCCCAAATTGAGGTTCAGACATGTATGCGTGGAGCCCCCGAAAAAAAACCGGGAAACCCCAAAAGAGACTACACGAGGGAGCATTCACCAAATTTTTAAATTTAAAAACAAAAACATAAAGTGGGGACCAATTTAAAACCAAAATCCTAACCGATATAAGCTGGGAAAATACACCCCAAGCAACACGACCCCAACTTAAACCTAGAACAGATTTAAACTCGGTGGCACCGAAGTATGCAAAGGGTTATTCCTCCCAAGAAAAAGGAGGAGTAGAAAGTAAAATAAAAGAGAAAAGGCGGGTCCCTTTTTCATGCGACGAAAAGAATAACAGAACGGCTAAAAAAAGGTTTAATATACGAAATGCGTAGGAGAACCCCTGGGCAAGAAAAAGCAAAAACACGAACTTAAGCTAAAAAAATCCTTTTTGAGTCAGGAATCGCGGGGAAAACTAAAAGGGCCCTAAAAAGAAATCGAAAGAAAACCCCCCGTATTTCTTCTCCTATGCCAAATAAAATTTGAAACAACGTCCATATTGGGCCCCTACTTAAACAAGATGGGGCCTACACAGTTACAGCAAGGAAATGAGTGAGCTACTCAAATCCCAAAAAACTCCCGTTTTTAAACAAAGCCGCTTAAACCCAAATGAGAGTCGAAAACAAAATGAATTTTTTTTAAAGAGAGAGCCCCAAAATTTTTATTAACACAACCTATCCCCATGTTTTTCCGAAAGCCAAAAAGACTTTTGAACAGGGGAAAAATTACAAGCCCAAGCACTCTGCCCCAGGGGCCCAAATCATGGAACTCTGGTTTTATCAAGGGAAATGCAAGAAGCCCCTATCACGAGCCCTTTTTCCCTCCCATGGAGAGGGCATGGACACGGGGGTTCCCTTCCCCAGTTACTAAAAACAACAGACATAGCCCCCCCTCCAAAAAAGGGGGGAGTAAAACAAAACAAAAAACTACAGACCAATAGCACTAAAAACCCATATCATAAAAATCTTTGAAAGGGTCCCCAAGAAGCAAGATTTCCCCCCCATCTAGAAACCCATCAGTTACACCCAAACCCCGGGCAACAGGGTTTTTGAACAGGTCCTCCGTCTGCCAACTATTTGGGTCACTACGAAAAAGGTCCTAAATGCACTTGAAGAACAAAAAGAAAAGCAGATTTTAAAATATACAGAAAATTTGCAAAACCTTTGACAAAATTTACCATGGCAAAAAGCGCACCAAAAAAGCTCTAAAGGAATAACCAAAGGGAAAATCGGTCGATGGAAACTATAATTTCCCCCACTAAAGAAAACAGAGAGTAGTCGTCCCCAAAAGATAAAAAATCCGAGGCCCTACGGGGAAAAAGCTCTGTTTCCCCAATTAGAATGGTGGAAGTTTGTGAAGTATTTGGAGTGTGAGGAAAGAAAAAAAGGGGAAAGTAACTAAACCCAATTAAGCTTTTTAGATCAGAGGGAGGGGGATAAGTAAAAGGGGAGGTTACTTCTTCTTCACCTGGAGGAAAGAGGATGTTTTTGATTTGGGGTGATCGGCTGTACGATCTTGCTTTGTGTTGCCTTTACCGTATTTCCTTTCCTCGCCTCAAACCTTTTCAAAAATTTTTCCCTTAAGTTCGCCCAATAAAAAATATTCCGTTTTACATTTCCCACTTCCCGAGGTTTCATTTCTTGTTTGATTGCCCCCGAAATTTTTTTCCTTGCTCAATTAAAATTTCCACCTTTTATTTTTTTTTTTTTACTTCCTTTTCCCCGGTGGGCTAAAATGTAAAAAAAAATAAATAGTTCTCCTTTCTCTCTGATATTAGATCTATTGATTTTTTTTTTTCATTTAAAACAATTACTTCGCTTTTCCCTTCTATTATTTTTTCATTCCATTTCTTTTATTCCTTAATTTAAAATGATTCCATTCCCTTACTGTTCCTGGTTCCAATTCCATAATTTCCCTCTCCCAGCGCTCACCTTAATATGAGCTCATCTCTCTTTCTCTTCACCTCCTTACTCAATAAGGTTATCTCTTAACTCATTTCGCGATTTTTACTTTTTTTTTGCTTAGTTCAGCATCACTCAAAGTTTTTTTCTTTCATTTCTGCTCATATTATTTCTAAGTTTTCATTTAGGATATCCAAAACATCAATCTTTCCGCCACTCTCACAGAAAGGGGTATTCGTTTTTGGGCGATACACTCGGAGAACTTCTAATTTCCTTCCCCATCATTATGTTTTTTCCCCCTTTTCTTTTTCCCATTTTACATATTATGTTAAATATTCTCACCCAAAATTTTCTAGCAACCTTTTTCCCAAAACGATTTGTTTATGTAAGGCCCATTTTGCTGAAAAAATAAGTTCTTTTGCCCAAACAACACAACTTTTCAATTTTTGTTTATTTTTTAGTCTACAATGAGATGTCATGCGCAAGAGTTATAGCCCCTTGGCCCGCGGGTTTCACCGGGAAGGGAAGCAAGGGCACAACAAGGTGATAGGTTAAAAAATCTTGCTTCATCAGAAAACTACTTTTTACTTTTTCTCTATTTTAGCTTGACAGTGACCAAACTTGTGGTGTGGTTGCGTGTTAGTGTACCCACCTAATTGGTTGCAGGGGTCGTCATAGCTCCGGGCCCCCCCCTTTTCCCTGGTCGTACAAATTTCACTCTCTCCATCTCCAATATTTGCATACCTTTTTTAAAGCGTTTTTATGAACGTTCCCACTATTTCACTCTCCGGGTTTCCAGTTCTGACAATCAAAGACAAAGAAATCCCTATGATCATCGGGGTTTTCAGCTTCCATTGTGTCCCCTTTTTCTTTCCCTCTCTAAAACATTCGACCCTTTGTCCACCTTGTAAATGCCTCTTAGTTTTTTTATACGTTTTTATCATGTCCCATCTCCCTCCTTTTTTAGTGTCTCGGGTTAGTTCCCTTAACCCCCCTTCATAAGACATACCCCCATTTCCCGGGGACTAATCGTGTTGCAAATTTTGCACTTTCCCCAAATTTCGTGACGTGTTTGACTAAGTGGGGGTTCATATGGCGCTGCATTTTCCCATTAAAAGGCCCCTATGTACGCTGGTACAAAGTCGTGAATGACCCCTTACTCAATGTCTAAACCCAATCTCTTTTTGCCAATCCCCCATATGCTGCAGCAGTTTTTTGATTGTGTTCCCTCAGGGAAACATGTTCGTTTAATGCTACCCCAAGACCCTTTTTTCATTAATTGCTTTTGCAGCTGTTTTTTTCCTCATAGTACTTCGTCTGCGGTCTTCTTTTCCCTTCCCCAATCTTATGCCCTTACACTTGGGGGTTTTTTAAATAAAGGAGCTATTTGTGGGACCAAATTTGTATTTGCCCAGATCCCTTGTAATCTTTTTAACGATCCCCCCCACTTTATTCCCTCATCATTTCACTCACAGCGAACAGTGACACTTCGGAATTAATTTCCTTTCCCCCATGTCATTCAAATACAAGAAACAGCACGGGCCTGGGACTGAACCTTGGGGAACCCCCCAACTCATTCGCCCCTCCGACATTTCAGCACGTACCAAATCTTTGTTCCCTTCCTGTCAAAAACCCCCTGATTTTTTGCAGATTTTTCCCCCGTATTCCGCCTGCCCTCAATTTTTGCACCAGTCCTTGGTGGTACTGGTCAAAACCCTTCTTGTCAAAAAAGATGCAATCTTCCCATCCTTTGCTCCTTTTTATTTCTGTTCCCGGGTCGTAAAACTCAAGTAGATTTGTAACACAGATTTCCCATCCTAAACCCGGCTGATGTAAGTTAGCCCAATTTTTTTCAAGTTTCCACCATTTTCTTTTGATAATCTTTTCCAGATTTTTAAATACTATAAAAAGTCAGTACATTGGTCTGTGTTTAATGCTACCTGCTGTCTCTTTTTTAAAAAATTGGAACTACATGTGCTGTCTTCACCCTCAGGCAACTCCCCTGTTTCGATAGATTTATAAAAGTTTGTGCTAGGGGAAAACACACTTTCCCTTTGCCCCCTCTCTCATTATCCGGGGATTATTTTATCGGGGCCCCCCCCGCCTTTGAGGTACGAGTTCGTTAGATGTATTCACCTTCCCCTTGGTTTGTGTATTGTGTCCAGCACCTGCTGGTGCACTCCCCTCCACATTTTGTGGAAGCATTCCTGACTCTATTGTGAATATTCAAAACTTTTGTTTATTTTTATCACATACTTTTTTGGTCCCCTTTCGGAGCTCCCCCCCCTTCTTTCCTCACCCTATTACCTTTTTCCTTGACTGTTTTTTTTCTCCTAATGGGGACTTTTTAAAACAATTTGGGTTCAAATTTGTTTTTGTGCTATTCTTGTATTGCCTCTGGGCCCTCTTTTATCCCGCATTTCTTTTTGGGTTCTTCTGCTCAGTTCCCTTTTTTTCTTGGTCCTTTGCCCCCTTTTAAACCTTTTCCATCCTCCAACATTGGCTTTGGGCCCTTTACACCCCAGTTAAACCCTGGACACCCTTGGGCTTTCGTTTTTTTTTTTTGTTGCCCTTTGGTTGAAACCTTTTCCCCTGCCTCCCTGCACTTAGTGGTCACTTTTCCATCATTTCATTTTCTGTTTTTCCCTCTAGTTCTTTTTTCCCCCTGCACTTCATGCAGGAAAACTTCTCATTCCTATGTAGTCCCCCTTTTTTTAGTTCGGTTTCTCTCTTTTTTCTCTGCTGCGCATTTTCCCACTGTTAACTCTACAAGAATTCAAAACTCAGGACTCATATCACACCCAAGGGGGCTTTCGTGGGTATATCCCAATGTCTGAACCATTCAAAGGGGAAAATAGATCCCGCCTTGGCAAAATCCTCTCCCCCTCTTGGTTGTATCCCCAACATGTTGGGCATGAAGTTCTCCCAAAACAGCTCCAAAATTTTTGCCCTCCATGTTTCTGGTCCCCATGAGGTTGGGGTTTTTCCCCGTCAATCTCTTTTTTGTTGAAATCCCCCCTTTTTAAGCAATTTTTTCCCAATAGACCCCCCTGCCATTCAGTGTGTTCCACCATTGCCCTTTGTGACAAATTTTCCCTTTTTTGTTCCCTCTGCTAAGGGTGGGGTTTTACATCACTGCTATATTCTTTGGACCCCCCCGTCTGAAAAGTTCCCAAATGAAGTCGTCGTTTCCCTTCTTTCCATTTCCCCTCTCCTCAAAACTCCACTGGGTTTTTTTTGAGCAAAGCTACTCCTCCCCCCACCTGTTCTCTCGTCTTTCCCTTTCAATCTGATATCCCGGGGGAAAAAAATTTCATCGTTTCATCCCTGAAAATTTTGTCCTATTATTGCTATGATGTCGGGGATGCATCAAAGATGTGGTTACCTACCCTTTTGCTTTTCCTTCCCCTTACTGATTTTGGGAATGGAAGGGAAGGGGCAGGCTTTGGGCACAATTTATGGAGCTGCTTTTGGGTTGTGGAATTAGTCTTGGGGGGGGATGGTTTTGGGGTGAGGTTCGTTTTTTTTTCTGTGTTTGGTTTATATGTGGGGACAGGGGTTTTAGAGATTCTGTAATCAATTGTTTTGAGCCCCCCAAAGCTGAGCTTGTTGTTGTCTCTCTTTCCTTCCCGGTTTTTTTCTTTCTCTCACTTTCATTATTCCCTTTTCCCTTTAGTTCTGTCAAGTTGGGAACACTTTTTTATAATCTGGAGATCCTTTAACAGTGGGTTTTTTTTAGTATCCGTTACATCCCATCTGCTTGAATTCAATTGTTTTCGATTTTTTTCCCGAATACCCCCCAATCTGTGAAAATTTTCTACCCGAGACTTCCCCCCCTCCTGTTATTGCAAAAGGTTCCCAATCTTGTTTTCCCCCCCCAATCTTTTTTTCATCTAGGTCTGCCCTTCAGCCCCCCTGAAGCCCTGAAAAATTATTGACCTCTCTCTTTCCTCTTCCCCCTTTCTTTCCCCCCTGATCTCTTGGTTTCCCTAATCATCTCCCGACACATGAGGGCCCGAAATTACTGCTGCAAAAGCTGCTTAGCCCCTCCCCCCCTTCAGTCCCCCCCGCTGCCTGCTGATGTTCCCTATCAGATCTTGCTCCTTTTTTGGACCCCCTTAGATCCTGCTTTAGCCTTTCCATTCTTCCCCCAATCTCTGTATTTTTTCCTAGCTAAAAAGGTCGGATTCCACTTCTTTCTTTCTACAGATATTTTTTCTCTAATATGTTTTCAAAGCCCTTTAACCTTTTCCCCCCCTTTTTGTTATTTGTTCTTGAGCCATTTTAATATTTTTTCTTTTCCGACCGCATCATCGTTCTCTTGCCTTTACGTCCTCCCTTTTGAATCCCTTTTATTTTTTTTTCCCGTGGGGGGGTTCTACTGCTTCACTTTCGTAAAAAAGTGTGTGGTTGGGGGGGATTTATACTAATGTTTAGGTTTGGTTGTGAACGTTGTATACCCAGTTGTACTCACCTAGTTAGGTTGCGGGGTCGAGTCCCCAGCTCCTGGCCCCCCCTCTTCACAAAACGCTACTAGGGCACTCTCCCGAGCCGTGACTTTTTCTACCTCTGCTTTAAAACTATGTATGGATCCTGCCCACACATCGCTTCCCCCCAAAATATTCCATTATGACTACTCTGGGCTGAAGAAATATTCCTAACACCCTGTGTTCATCGTGTCTTCAGCTTCCCAAATGGTCCCCCTTGTTAGTGCCAATCCTTGGAACATCCGTCTTTGTCCCCCTTGTCAATTCCTCTCAGTATTTTGTATGTTGTTATCATGTCCCCCCATCTCTCCTGTCCCCCCGTGTCGCAGGTGATTTTCCCCTTAACCCCTCCTCGTAGGACATACCTCTTTGCCTGGGGTAGTCTTTTTGCAAACCTTTGACTTTTCTCTAGTTTCTTCACGTGCTTTCTAGGTGTGGGGCCCCCAAAATGGTGCCGCATACTCCAAATGGGCCTAAAGTACACGGTGTACAGGGCCTGAATGATTCCTTATTTAAAATGTCGGAATGCTGTTTGGGTTTGCAGCGCCCATACGCAAACATTATTTGGTTGTGGGGCTTTAGGGAAAGTGCCTGGGGTTATACCACCCCAAGATTTTTCCCTTTAGTGGGTTTGTACTCTGCCCCCTAGACTGTACTCCGCCCTGCGGTCTTCTTTGCCCTTCCCCCAATCTTCTGACTTTGCATTTGGGTGGGATTGAACTAGGAGCCAATTGTGGAAGGTCTGCAGCCTGTCCAGACCCCTTTGTAGTTCTGCCGGGTCTTCGATCGGAGTGTGCGTGTGTGTGTGTGTTGTGTGTGTGTGTGTGTGTGTGTGTTTTGTGTGTGTGTGTGTGTGTGTTTTGTGTGTGGTGTGTGTGTTATGTTGTTTTGTATGTGTGTGTATGTGCATGTGTGTGTATATGTGTGTATGGGTGTGTATCTGTGTAACTCACCTAACTGTACTCACCTAATTGTGGTTGCAGGGGTCGAAACTCAGCTCCTGGCCCCGCCTCTTCGCCGACCGCTACTAGGTCCTCTATTCCCCTGCTCCATGAGGTTTATCATACCTCGTCTTAAAACTATGTATAGTTCCTACCTTCACTTCATCGCTTGCCAGACTATTCTACTTCCTAACTACTCAATGACTGAAGAAATACTTCCTCCGGATGCAACATCCCAGCAATTCCAGGAACAGCTGTTAAAAATTGACCACTGTCTGGAAAATCTTCCAGCTCCTGCACCCAACATCTTGCTCCTAGGGGATTTCAACTTAAGGCACCTAAAATGGAGGAATATAGCAAATAATATTGTTGCAGTAATAACACCAGGAGGCAGCTCTGATGAAAACTCACACTCACACGAGCTTTTAAATCTCTGCACAAAATTCAATTTAAACCAGCAAATAATAGAGCCTACTAGACTGGAGAATACACTAGACCTCATCTTCACCAACAATGATGATCTGATAAGAAATGTCACCATATCAAAAACAATATACTCAGATCACAACATAATTGAGGTTCAGACATGTATGCGTGGAGCCCAGACCGACAAAATGAGACTATCACGAGGGAGCATTTCACCAAATTCAACTTCAATAACAAAAACATAAAGTGAGCCCAAAGTAAACCAAGTCCTAACCGATATAAGCTGGGAAGATACACTAAGCAACACAGACCCCAACTTATGCCTAGAACAGATTAACTCGGTGGCACCGATGTATGCAAAAGGGCTTATTCCTCTAAGAAAAAGGAGAGTAGATGTAAAATAGAAAGAGACAGGCCGGGTCCCTTTACAGGCGACGGAAAGAATAACAGAACGGCTAAAAGAGGTCAATATATCTGAAATGCGTAGGGAGACACTGGGCAGAGAAATAGCAAGCATCGAATTAAGCTAAAAGAATCCTTAGGAGTCAGGAATCGCGGGAAGAACTAAAAGCCATAAATGAAATCGAAAGAACCCAAAGTATTTCTTCTCCTATGCCAAATCAAAATCGAGAACAACGTTTCCCGTATTGGGCCCCTACTTAAACAAGATGGGTCCTACACAGATGACAGCAAGGAAATGAGTGAAACTACTCAAGTCCCAATATGAAATCAGTTTTAGCAAGCCGCTAACCAGATGAGAGTCGAAGATCAAAATGAATTTTTTTGAGAGAGCCACAAAATTTGATTAACACAAGCCTATCGATGTTATCCTGACGCCAAAATGACTTCGAACAGGGGATATATGACATGCCCAAGCACTCTTGCCCCAGGGCCAGACTCATGGAACTCTGTTTTTCATCAAGAACTGCAAGAAGCCCTATCACGAGCCTTTTCCATCCTATGGAGAGGGGGCATGGACACGGGGGTTCGTCCCTCAGTTACTAAAAACAACAGACATAGCCCCACTCCACAAAGGGGGCAGTAAAGCAATAGCAAAGAACTACAGACCAAAAGCACTAACATCCCATATCATAAAATCTTTGAAAGGGTCCTAAGAAGCAAGATCACCACCCATCTAGAAAACCCCTCAGTTACACAACCCAGGGCAACAGGGTTTAGAACAGGTCGCTCCTGTCTGTCCAACTATTGGATCACTACGACAAGGTCCTAAATGCACTAGAAGACAAAAAGAATGCAGATGTAATATATACAGACTTTGCAAAAGCCTTCGACAAATGTGACCATGGCGTAATAGCGCACAAAATGCGTGCTAAAGGAATAACAGGAAAAGTCGGTCGATGGATCTATAATTTCCTCACTAACAGAACACAGAGAGTAGTCGTCAACAGAGTAAAGTCCGAGGCAGCTACGGTGAAAAGCTCTGTTCCACAAGGCACAGTACTAGCTCCCATCTTGTTCCTCATCCTCATATCCGACATAGACAAGGATGTCAGCCACAGCACCGTGTCTTCCTTTGCAGATGACACCCGAATCTGCATGACAGTGTCTTCCATTGCAGACACTGCAAGGCTCCAGCGGACATCAACCAAATCTTTCAGTGGGCTGCGGAAAACAATATGAAGTTCAACGATGAGAAATTTCAATTACTCAGATATGGTAAACATGAGAAATTAAATCTTCATCAGAGTACAAAACAAATTCTGGCCACAAAATAGAGCGAAACACCAACGTCAAAGACCTGGGAGTGATTATGTCGGAGGATCTCACGTTCAAGGACCATAACATTGTATCAATCGCATCTGCTAGAAAAAGACAGGATGGATAATGAGAACCTTCAAAACTAGGGAGGCCAAGCCCATGATGACACTCTTCAGGTCACTTGTTCTATCTGGGCTGGAATGTTGCTGCACTCTGGCAGCACCTTTCAGGGCAGGTGAAGTTGCCGACCTGGAAAATGTACAGAGAACTTTCACGGCGCGCATAACGGAGATAAAACACCTCAATTACTGGAGCGCTTGGTTTCTAAACCTGTTTTCCCCCGGAACGCAGGAGGGAGAATAAAATGATTGTTGCACCTGGAAAGTCCGGAGGGACGGTACCGAGCTTGCACCGAAAACACCCCACTGCAAAGCAAGGACTTGGCGACAGCCCCACCCCCCCAAGAAAAGCAGGTGTCACAACACGTTAAGAACCAAACAATAATGTGGGGGGGCCCCGAACTTTTCAACTGCCTCCCAGCACACAAAGGGGGATTACCAACCCCCCCTGGCATCTTCAAGCGGCCTGGAAAAGCCCCTAAATCATTTTCCTATCAGCCGGGCGTGGCTCGTACGTTGGTTTGCGGCACCCAGCAGCAACACCGGGTTGATCAGGGGCTGATCCCCCAGGGGCCTGGTCACAGCCCGGGCCGGGGGGGCTTGCCCCCCGAAACTCTCTCCAGGTAAACCCAGGTAACATCCCTTTGACCGTCTGAGTCTTCAGCTTCCATTTGTCCCCTTGTCCCTGTGCCCCTCTCTGGAACATGCTGTTCTGCCACCTTGTCTATTCCATGCATATTTATAGAGGGGGGACAAAGGGTCGGGGGAGACAGATAACACATACAAGAAACTGCGGGGAATAGACAAGGGGACAAGATAGGATTTTTCCAGAGGGGACACGGGGGACAAGGGTCACAACTGAACTGAAACTCAACAGTCACAGGGACTTAGGAAGTATTTCTTCAGTCATAAGTTGTCAGCAATGGAATAGCCAGCAAGGAAGTAGTGGGGGCAGGGAACCCTACATAGTTTTAAGAAGAGGAAAAGACAAAGCTCAGGAACAAGAGAGAAGGATCCAGTCGATCAGTGAAGAGGGGGGACCCCAAACTGAGTCTCGACCCCGCAACCACAATTTTGGGGATACAATTAGGTGAGTACACACACACACACACACACACCACCCACACACACACACACAAACACACACACACACACACACACTACAACACACACACCAACACACACCACACACAACACACACACAACACCCAACCACAAAACACACACACACACAAATAACACACACACACACACACCACACACACACAAAACACCACACCACACACAACACACAACACCACCATTAAAGCTCCAAAAAATAGCATCGGGTTTTCAATGGGCCAAACAACACAAAACCTACTCAAGAACAAAACCATTTCAGAAGGAAAAAATGAAGAGAGAGAGAGAGGAGAGAAGAGAGGAGAGAGAAGAGGAGAGAGAGAAGAGAGAGAGAGAGAGGAGAAGAGAAGAGAGAAGAGAGAGAGAGAGAAGGAGAGAAGAGAGGAAGAAGAGAGAAGAGAGAAAAGAGTTATTAAAAAAACTAGAAATTTCATTCGTATAGAAAGAAATTTAGTGAAATACGTGAGTGGAAGATGATCCATGAATACACCACTACCACCCCACTACCCCCATCACTACCACCATCACACCCCCATTAAAATGCCCCCACTACCATCATCCTACTACCCCTACCACCATCACTACCACACTACCACAAACACCCACCACTACCCCCATCACTACCCCACACCACAATCCCCTGCCACCCCCCATCATCACTAACCACTACCACTATCACTACCACTACTACCTTACATTACCACTACCACCATTTCTGCCACCACTACCCCACACTACCACCTTTTTCCACAATGACAACCCCCACTACCACCATCACTACCCCATTCACCACCACAAACCCCCACACTACCACCCCTTATGCCCCACTACCACCATCACTACCATCATTACCCATCCACCACTACACCACCATCATTACCACCAGTACCCCCTCACTACCGCCACTACCACCATCACTACCACCATTTCCACAATCACACCCCCATTACCACCATCATTACCACCATACCACCATCACTACCCCCACACCCCCATCACTACCATCACACCCCCAATTCACCACCACTACCCCCATCATACCACCCCTACCACCATCACTACCACTACACATTGGTACTGGGGGTAGATTGCCACCACTTTCCACCACAAACTGAGCAAACTACTACCAAAACCACCATTACACTGGTACTGACAAAACTGCCACCCCTAACCCCCCAAAACCCGGGACTGAGCGACTGTCCACCACTACACGGGATAGCAACTGTCCACCACTCACTGTACTGAGCACACTGTCCACCACTACCACCACTACACTGGTAAACAGACTGTCCACCCCTACCACCACTACACTGGTACAAACAGCTTCCCCACCACTACCACCACTACACTGGGACTAAGCAGACTGTCCCCCACACCCCCACTACACTGGGACGAGCAATTTCACCCCCACCACCAATACACGGTACTGTTTCAGACGCCACCAAAACCCCCCACTCACGGGTACGGGCAATTTTTCTACCACTACCAACCCCTACACGGTACAAGCAACTGCCACCACTACCACCACTACACTGGTACTAAGCAACTGCCACCACTACCCCACTACACGGGACTGAGCAGATTGTCTCCACTACCACCACCACTGGGACTGAGGGAATTTCACCACTACCACCACACACTGGTACTGTGCGACTGTCCACCACACCACCACTCACTGGTACGAGCAGATTTCTACCACTACCCCCACAAAACTGGTACTAAGCAGACTTCCCCCACTACCCACCACTACACGGGACAGGGCAATTGTCTACCACTACCACCACACACGGGACGTGCAGACTGTCCACCACTACCACCATACACTGGTACTAACAGACTGTCCACCACTACACTGGTACTAAGCAACTGTCCACCCTCCACCACACACTGGACTGACAATTGTCACCACACCACCACTACACTGGACTGACACACGCCACCACACCACCATACACGGGGAAAGCAACTTCCACCACTACCCCCACTACACTGGTACTGAGCAAATGTCCACCACTAACTGGTACTGAGCAGACTGTCCCCCACACCA